>CM032776.1:5872160-6329187 GCA_019155195.1 Avicennia marina
CAGAAATTAATCGACGGAAAGAGAATTGTCATTTGGCCTGGGTGAGTTAGCAAATCTCTGTTCGCTGCAAACCGAAGATTCGGGTCTGATCACCACCGGTTCCGTTTCCTGGAATTCTCTGCATTTGCAATACCCGAACTGAAAGCGTACTATTATTAAAGGCCCGCGCTCTTGTGGCGAATAGCGATTAATAGATCTCCGCAATTAGGCTTGTATAATGTATTACTAGGCTAAAACCGTGCTATGCACCGCATTATCAAGTTTTGACAAATGGATATTGTAAATATTATTTATTTGTTTTCAACATATAACATTTTATTTTAGCCTGAATTTCTATCTCTTGTTTTCCTATATCTATTGATTTTTTCTTTTATCTTAATTTTTTTTTATTTTTAAATCCATAAGGCTTTGTTTGGTTTCTTGTTTGGAATTATTCATCCTCACTCAAAAATCTTCCAAACTAATATTTAACCATACAAATTTTATTTAAATTCAAATGTAAGATTTTCCCTTTATATTTTTTATAACTAATTAATTATTTTTCAATTATTATAATTATTCATAATCAAATTTGTATATATTTCTATAATTACCTTACTCACATTTATTCTATTAATACCCCGTAAACTTATATATTATTGCGTCGTCTAATTATAATTTTATATTTAATATATATATAAATAATTTTTCTATATACCCAAATCTTAATATCCAACATAAATTTTCCTTTCACTTAAATCACCAAAATTTTCTTCTTACCCATACTTTATTTATATGCTAACCATGCTAGTTATTTTTAAGGAGTTGGTGAAATATGATGTCTAGTAAATTTTAAAATCACAAATATTTTAGTTATTTATATTAGTTATGTATAAGAATGGCAATAAAGGTGTGTGGCACATCGACCTTACAAGAGCACAAATAGGACAGGAGTTGAACTAGGACAATGCAGGAGTGTGGAGGAAATTCTTTAAACAAGGCAAGGGATGGGACCTCCCCTACTTTAATTAAATAAATATAAATGTATTCATATTATTCTTATCTATACTTGTATTTTTTAAAAAAAAATAAATTGTAGATGAAATTATGTAATTATTTTAATTTTATATTCAATTATTTTTTAATATTTTTGTTTTCCTTTTCTTTCAATTTATTTTTATTTGTATTTTAGCTCAAGTTTTTCTCTTTACAAACTCTTTTAATATTTTTTTATTATTATACTTTCAATATTAAATTATGTTATTTTTATAGTTTAAAGTATAATAATATTATAATTTGTAAATAACATTGTGTATACTAAAAGTGAGAGAAATTTTTTTGTTAAAATAAATTGCTAGCTAATACTTAATTATGTATAATATTTAGTAATTAATTTGTAAATTACTTTATATGCGGTTAATTTGAAAATTAGTTAATCTAAATTATTGTTTGATTATTACAATATAAAAATTGTTTATTTTTATATATTCATATTTTTTATATTAATTATGAAAGGCACTTCTCATATTTATTATTTTTGTAAAATTAATCAGTATCTCTTAATCTTAATAATAGAAATGAGTAAGATCAATTTTTTTTCTTTTTAAAATTTAATTTTTTCAAATAAAATTAAATATTTTTGTTTACTCAACAGGGCACTTGTGGGTGGGGGAGCACAGGGACAGGGCAAGGGTGGGATAGAACAATCGGGAGATGGGGGAGCAATCCCTTTTCACACCCCCATGCCCCTCTACTCCACCCTCCCACTCGATTGTCAAGTTAACATGCACCCATAAAAATACAATAAATTTCTAAACTTGAATGGAAAATAAAAAAATTAAAATACTATTAGCAATAATTTAAATTACGTTAAAACATAATAATATTAGTGAAGTATCTAACAATATATTTCTTTAAAATGATTATGAAAATCTAAAAAAAATATATTGTATAAACTAGACTCAAACGTGTATTCATGTCTCAAATAAACAAATTTATAGTAAGTGTTTTAACTAAATGAAATAATCAAATAAAAATAAATTCACACCATAAAATAAAAGCAACGTAAAATCTCACAAATTAGGCATTATATATAAAAGAAAACAACTGAACCAAGAACAAATAAAATCAAAACAAAAGTCAGCATAAAAAATAGAAAGAAAAAAAGAAGAAATAAAAAATTGAATATTGAATGAAATTCTAGATAAAATTAAAGTAATGAAAATAATTATAAAAAAAAGAGGGCTCACGACATATTTTTGAAGATAATAATAAAACATATGTCTTGAAAAATATATTTATGAACAAATAATCCATATTATCAAAAACCCATAAAATGTAAAAGTCTAGCAGTATGTTTTAGGGGTGGGTGGGTGTGAATGTTTTGCTCTTATACCGCCTTGTTTTTTCTTTCTCTATATTTAATTCTTTATTTAATGCAAGACGAAGAAAGAGGTTTGTAATGATATATCAATAACAATATAACACATTATAATGTTTGTTAACTCCATTAACATATATCATATAATATATCATTACAATATATATCATTACAATAAGGCATTGCCAGATCGATCCTCCCTCCGTGCATAAATCATTTATCATTACAAACCTCTTTCTTCATTACAAACATGATCATATTATAATATGTTTTTTACCTGCAGCATTGCTAGATCAATCCTCCGTGCATGTGATCATCCTTGCCAAGGCATTGTGTTTGTCATTGCAAACACATACAATTGATCGCGTTACTTGCGATTGTAAATCTATAACTCCATTTGCCAATGCCTAAGCTAATCGGCCTCTTTGAATCAATTGCATTCACAACGGATTGTAATTCCAATGTGCACTTCTAATGATTCTGCTTGTTGAGATCAATCCAGTTTGGTCCAAATTGCAAGTTTTGGCCCTTTTGGTGATTCTTGAACCTCCTAAGCTAGAATTTGGTGTCAAGTTCCATCTTTTGGTTTTTTAATTATGTCCAAGTGTCCTTTAAACTCCCAATTAAGTATGCAACACATAAGGGTCTCCTTGAACTTGCATGCTTAGAATCTTGTGATGGGTTCGAGTGGCAAATAGAGGAGGTCTTAGGTTTTTTATACCCACATCATTTCCCTCCTCTTGTGAAGGTTATTTCACCAACCTTACATCCTTCTCGTCACCTACACCGAAAGGAGCTAAGTTAAAGATATCAAATGTTTCACTAATACCATACTTATTGGGTAGTTCAATTTTGTAAATATTGTCTCAAACTCTTTCTAACACTTTGAGTAGACTATCTCATCTAAGATGTAGCTTGGTCTTTCATTGTTGTAGAAAGCTCTTCTTCCTAAAATAAATCCACACCCAATCACCAGATTCAAATAAGACTCTTTTGTATCCCTTATTAGCTTGTTGCTCATATTATTAGGTCATTTTCTCCAAACTATGGCACACTTTCTCATGTAAAGACTTCTTAAATTTAGTTCTTTTCTTGCCATTTGCATTGAGTTGGTCACCATTAAATAATGGCAACAAATCTATAGGAATCAAAGAATTAAATTCATAAACAACTTTAAAAGGAGAAAATTGCGTGGCAATATGTGTACTCCTATTATATACAAATTCTATGTGCGGCAAGAATTCTTTTCAAGATTTGAAATTCTTCCTAATGATAGCACTTAACAATGTTCCCAAGGTCCTCTTGACCACCTTGGTTTGGCCATCAGTTTAAGGGTGGTATGTAGTAGAGAATTGTAATTTACTTTCCAATAATTTAAAAAAATAATAAGAAATTCAACATCACAATTCGAGACAATGGTTTTAAGGACCCCACACAAGCGTACAATTTTCTTAAAGAACAAGTTAACCTGTGACTTGCATCATCGGCCTTATGACAAGAAATGAAATGAACCATTATGTAAAATCCATCATCAACAACAAATATGTCATGTTCATTCCTACTCCTAGGCAAGCCTAAGACAAAATCCATTGAAACATTAGTCCAAGGAGCTTGAGGTATAAGCAAAGGAGTATACAAACCGTAAAGATGCATGCGGAACTTGGCCTCTTGACACTTCAAGCACCAATCAATGATCTTAGCCGCATCCCTCCTCACATGAGGCCAATGGAAGTGTTCTTGCAAAATGCTCATAGTTTAAATGACACCGAAGTGTCCCATTAATTCTCTATTGTAAGCATCCTGTACTAACAATTCACACAATGAATATTTTGGCACACATAGCTTCCTATCAAAATATAAATAACCATCATTTTTACAAAATCTTTCATGTGGGGTAATGTGTGGTAAGGAGACATAACACCAAAATCAACATCATGTTGATAGAATTCACGAATATGCTCAAAACCCATCATTTTAGTGCTTGAGGAAATCAAAATATGTTTGCGGGATAAAGCATCAGCAACAATATTGTCTTTTCCTTTCTTATGCTTGATCATGTAAAAGAAAGTAATAACAAAAGCTACCCACCTTGCATGCCTTATACTCAAATTGCCTTGGGTCTTTAGATGTTTCAAGGACTTATGGTCGGTGTGGATCATGGATTTCTTAGGCCTTGGTAGTGTTTTCTAGTTTACAATGCCTGAACTAAGGAGTACAACTCCTAGTCATAGGTTGGGTAGTTGAATGTGGCTCCACTCAACTTCTCATTAAAGTATGTAATAGGGCTTCCTTCTTATGTTATCTTAGCATCTATCCCAACACTTGAGGGATCACATTCAATTTTAAAAATTTTGTTAAAATCAAGTAAACTAAGAGCAAGTACACGTGTGAGTTTTTGCTTCAAGGCATCAAGGGCATCCTATTGTGCTCTACTCCATTTGAATTTTTCATTCTTCTTGATCACAACTATTAACAGGGGTAGCTACAGTACTGAAGTCTTTCATTAACCATCGATAGAAGTTAGCCAAGCCATAGAAGCTCCTAACATCTCCAATGGAGGCGTGGACTATTCTTGAATGGCTTTCACTTTCTTCTCATCAACGTGTAAATCCTACGAACTAGCAACAAAAGCTAAAAACACATAATAGTCCATATAGAATACACACTTTTAAAGGTTAGTATACAACTTCTCTTGCCTCAAAGCAAATAGTAACAAACATACTCAATATATCCATGATCCTACTATAAATTAAAATATCATCAAAATAAACAACAACAAATTTTCCAATGAAAGCTCATAGGACATGGTTTATTAATCTCATGAATGTACCAGGAGCATTTGTAAGATCAAAAGGCATTCCAGTCCATTCATACAATCCAAATTTGGTCTTACATGCTATTTTCTACTCA
Organism: Avicennia marina; assembly: GCA_019155195.1. Taxonomy (NCBI): domain Eukaryota; kingdom Viridiplantae; phylum Streptophyta; class Magnoliopsida; order Lamiales; family Acanthaceae; genus Avicennia; species Avicennia marina. The sequence continues at coordinate 5,877,430 of CM032776.1, forward strand.
TTCCCTTCCTTGATTTGAATTTGGTGGTATCCACTCTTTAAGTCAATCTTTGAAAATAGACTAATAGCATGCAATTTATCCAATATATCATCTAAACAAGGAATCTGATAGCAATATAGCTTGACAATCAATACACATGTCACTCGCCATTCTTCTTTAGCATAAGTAGGACCAGTACTACACATGAGCTCATGCTCTCTCAAACTCATCCTTTTTGTAACAATTTTTCTACTTGGTATTGGATCTATTTAGCCTTCTCCACATTCGCCTTATGAGTAGGGTAGTTTGAAATAGATGCTTTGGGCACCAAATTAATTTAGTGCTCAATTCCATGAATAGGTGGTTACCCACTCACCAACTCTGTGGGGAAAACATCTCCAAATTCCTGCAAGAGTTAAACAATAGAATCGAGGAGGGAGAACATGACATTATCAAAAATAATTAAGTTCTCTTTGTATATTAGCAACACCATAAGGCTTTAATCCTCACATGCTCTCCTCAAAACCCTTACTTTAGCTAACATACACCCTTTTGCTCCATCTTAAACAATATGTTTTTTTTTTCACTAACTCCCTCGTTAGCTCTCTTTTAACCCTCTTTTCTCTTTTTTTCTAATTCCATATTGTATTGCTTTTGCATGTACATTTGATCTTCATAAACTTGCTTTAGCGATAAAGGTGCTAAAATGACCTTATGACCATCAAAATGGAAGGTATATTTGTTAGTGACCTCACCAAAGGCCACTTGCCAGTCAAATTGCCATGGTTGTTCCAAAAGAATGTAGCATTCTTACATTGGGACCATATCACACAAAACCTCATCCGAATATCCTTTAATTTTGAAGGATACCAATACTTGGTTCATGACCCTCACCTCACCTTTATTGTTCAACCATTGAAGGCGGTAGAGCTTAGGATGTGTTGTAGTAGGCAAACTCAACTTCTCAACTAACATGTTGCTAGCCACGTTAGTGCAACTCTCACCATCCACAATTAGGCTACATATATGTATTTAGCACTGGATGTGAACATTGTTCTCACTTTGCTCATCATTCTAATCCTTCTTAGCTTGTGCATTAAGGGCTCTCATGGTTACTGAGTGGATCCCTCTTTCATCTAGATGCTCAGCCTCATCAACACTGCTATTATGTCCCCTCATTCCTATCATCTTCCTTGCTTTTATTGTTAATGATCTCCCCCATGTCATTCAAAATCATGGTTTTCTAGTTTAGGCATTAATTAGCAAAATGCCCTTGACACTAGTACTTGAAACAAACAAGATCTATATTATGTGAAGTGCTAAATGAAGTCTTAGGGTGAGGTACTTTTGATGAACTCTCCTTAGATATCTTGTTGGCTTTAAGTGCACTAGCCAATGGAGGTCAGTCGTTCTTCTAAGGGAAAGTCCTAAGACCCGATGTGGCCGATGGTGCTCCTTCTCAACTCTTCCTCTTGAGTTGCTTTCCAACTTTGATAGCCTTTTAGACCATTTCATCTAAATCTATATAATGTTGCAACTTTACAATATTGGCTATATCATGGCGCATCCTACTCAAAAATCTAGCCATGGTAGCTTTTCTATCCTCTACCACATCGACCATCATCATCAATAGTTCCATTTCTTTATAATAATCTCCCACACTTCAGGATCCTTGTGTCAAGTCTTGAAACCTCTAGTACAAGTTCCGATGCTAGTGTGATGGAATAAACCTCTTCCTCATAGCCACCTTCAACTTGGTTAAAGTCTGTACAGGCCTCTCTTCAGCTTTCCTTCAGCTTATCACAAGTTGATCCCACCAATCACTGCATAGTTAATGAATTTCACAACCATCAACTTTAGTCTTTGTTACTTTGGATATTGGTAACAATCTAAAACCATCCCTATTTGTCATCCCATTCGAGGTACAACTCAAGGTCTAACTTTCCTTAAAACAGTGGCACCTTATGCTTAATTTGTCTAAGCTTGTCATCATCGTCGTTGGTAGGTCTCCTTCTTTATTGTCTTGGTGGTTTATCATATAAATCTTCATTGAATTTGGAATAGTTAACTAGTGATATCTTTTCTACCCTTAGGCCACGTTTACGGTCTCTAACTTGACCACTGTGTGGCAAAGAGTCATCCTAAGTCCTTGTTGTTTGGGAGGCTTCAACCCTCTCCAACCGGTCATGCATACCCTTAACCATCCTAGATATCCTTACATCTCCCCTGTAATAGCCTCAAGCAACAACTTCATGTCATACGACTCTCTAACCGACTTTGCCTGGCTCTTTGATAAAATGAAAATAAATGGTGAAGATAACGTGTGATTGGGGATGTGTATACATGTACAACAAACAATGAAATTAATTATCACTCAATTGATCTCACCAACCAAACTCAATTTCACCTCGGAAGATTAGTGATGCTTCCTAGGCCCAAAGACCAGCAAAATCATGAGAAAAGGGGTAGATGATTTGGTGAACATGACATGTTCAATTGCTTTAAGGATGGGAATTGTGATCGATTTGGTGAAGATGGGATCAATCGCAACTACAATTCAACAACTAGGTTCATTTATTATGTGATGGTGTGATCAATCTGAAGCTCCTCGAGATTGATCCGATGTCAATTTTTAATGAAATTCATTGTTCAAGCAGCAACAAAAACCCATAAAATTCACTCTTTTTTGTACTATTTTTTCGCCTCTTCTTTATTTTTTTGTTTTTTTTTTCTTGTTGTCTTCTTCTATTGTCCAAAAAACACACAAAATCTCCAACAATATTTTCCATAAAATACAACCAAATTTTTAGCACCACAAAACTTCAAAATTCACCCTAACAATCCTTAATAGTCCAAAAATGTAATTTTTTGGAAATGAAATAAAAGGTGTAGGAGGTGGAGAAAATAATAGAAAATATAGAGAAAAAAAACAATGTAATATTCCAACTGATCAATTGGATTAAGAAAACCAATTAATTAGCTCTTATGCCAATTGATGTAAACATGGTAGAAGCGAAGGATTGAGAACACTGTTGGGAAAAGAAAAGATAATCAGTGAGATTATTCAAAATAAAACTAAACAAAACTTAACCTCACTTGGGACAAACTCTTGCAACAAATTAAATTTTAGCTACAAATAAATCAAACACCATGCCAAAAGATGTTGGCCACGAACCGCTAGAAATAAGTTGAATGACCTGATGTGTACTTGAACTTAGGTGCAAACACTTAGAAACAAGTATGGAAAGTAGGAAAAATTCCTTCTATTGTGTGTGCAAAATGACCCAAAGTTATTCCATTGTGCCCTAATGAATATATTTATGGGGAACACACTAAAACCCTAAGGTACAAGCATGAAATGCCAAAAATAATCCAGAAAAGGGCTCCAAACAGTTAGAAAATTTGAAAAATAGTTTAAAAATCCACATTTCCACTCATTGCAATTGATTTGGTTGGAAATCGAATCAATCATGCCATCCTTGGATTGATCCTTTGTGCATGCGATCATCCCTGCCAAGGCACTATCTTTATGTTCACGGACACATGTGATTGATTATGTTCCTTATGATTGTAAATCCTAAACTCCATCTACCAATGCCCAGATCAATCAGCCCTCTCTGAATAGATCACCTTAGCAATGGATTGTAATACCAGTGTGCACTTTTGCCGATCTAGCTTGTCAAGATCAATTCAATTTGGTTTGAAGCAAAAGTTCAAACCTTTTTGGTGATCCTTAGACCTCCCAAGCTAGAATTTGGATCTAGGTTCCTCCTTAGGGTTCTCCAATCGCGTACAAGTGTCCTTCAAATGCCCAATTAAACACGAAACTTATAAAGACCTCCTTGAACATGCAAGCTTAGGATCTTGTGATGGGTTGGAGTGGCAACTTGAGGGGGTCTAGGTTTTCTATGTCTGCATCAACTAACTTTATGAACTTTGTTGATAATTTAGGTGCTAATGGAAATAATGACCAATTATGGGAATGGTAGGAACTATTGAAAGATTTAGTTAGGAAATTGAACTGAGTGACACCAAAATTGTTATTTCTTTTAGACAATGAACAAATGTGGTTGTTATTTTTGCTTCTACTGGATAATATATCATTCTTTTGGAGAATAAAATGTTAGGATTCTTAGTAAGCTCCATATGTGCAGCATTTGTACTTTTGATCTTCAAAGCATAAAAGAGCTATAGTGTTACCTCTCAAATTCGGATAGTGACAAAAAAGTGATAGTAGAGCCAAAGTTAAGATCTTATTCATGTACAAAGCAAAAACTTAGGTGAAGATTTTAAACGATATGATACAAAGATACAAATATATAGATAAACATAAAATGGTACATAATAATAACATGACCTTTAAGTTAAACAACATGAATCCCTAGTTATCTTAACATATTAATTTGAAAATATGATACCAAAATGGAGACATCAAGTGAGAATCTTCATGAAAAGATAATGTTCAAAATTGAAGTTTAAGGAATTAGAGCTTAAAGAGTATTCTCGAATTATAGATTGTAAAGAATTAAAATTTGAATTTTGAAGTTAAAAGATATGTCTTGGAAGAATTGGCCAATCCACTAATTAATTTATTGCTACGTGGAGAATAATGGAAGTGAAACTTGTGTGCTAGAATTACAATTGTGAACATTAATTTTATAGAAATAATGGAAGTGAAATCATAAAGTTAGTTCGGTTAAACATTGTTAATCGTCAAACTTAATTTCTTGATTCGAGTTACCTTAGGAAAATCCATGAGAATCTTGAGTCAAAGTATAGAAGAGTTCAAGAGAATACCATATATATTGTAGGATTAACAATCCGCAACTAGCATAATTAAATTGATAATTAACATTACTTGCATACATGGGAAATCGACACAACACAAGTGCCTAGATCCTTCAATTATTGGTACTCCAACCTTTTAACTTGTGTTTTTTTTTTCTTAGTGATCACTTCTATTTTATTACTTTTATTCTCATTCTATTCCAAAGGCTTAACTAATAGAAACCTAGTTAAATTGGCAGATACTCACCTCGTCCTCATGGACATGACACTTGTACTTACAACATTATTGGTTTGATAAAAATTTAATTTTGGTGTGATTATGACACACACCATAGAAAAGTATATGACAATAAACTCCATTTTCTTCCAAATGGTGTTGATTATAATAACTCCATCTCATTTCTTCTTCACTTTGATTCTTATTTTTCTTATGTTTCTTTTTGGCCTCCTCAATAATGAAATTATGTTCTTTCAATATCAATTGTCATTTGGGGGTTGGATGTCTGCTTGGAATCATTTAAAAGTAAACAAGCCCAACTTTTTAACAAAATGTGGTATTGTTCATGCTTTACTAGATTAACTACATACTACTAATATTCTTTAAATTCACAAATGTGCTAGTTTAGATATGAATAACATAAGCACACTTTCAAAATATATAGTTCACATGTAAGAATTCATTTAAGTACAAACAAGCATTTTGAACTAGTACTCAACATCATTTTGCACATAAACTCCTTAATCAAATCTTCCATGCCAGTGTGTTGTAAGAAATCATAATTTAACTTTACTTATCCTGAATATAAAGGTAGTCATCGTATATCAAACATAGCTATGAAAACTCTTAGATTATTACAAAAAATAATAATAGAATAAAATGCAAGGCTAGTTTTAGAATTGTGCGTCATTGTTCATCATGTATATTCTTTCCCAAGTTCTTTAGTATCTTGTTGAGTACTAAAAAAACACCATAAAAAACATGATCTACTTTCAACCAAATAATTATTTAAGCATGAAAAAAATTAATCCAACATATATAAAAATAGTCAAATGGTTCGTGACTCCTAAATTCAAGGATATTCATTCATATATGTATAGACTTGCGAATTTTTTTTTTTCAAGAATCCAAAATCAAACACCATATTTGTGAAATACTACATGACATACCAAAGCATTTCCATCAACATGGCTATGATTTCATAAACATTTTCAAGAAAAACTACAAAATGCCACAATTACTCTTGTTTAATTCTAGAAATTCTAACTTGAACATTCAAAGAATATTAAGATTGGGGCATACCTTGATATTGTTAAATTGGGGTAAAAGAGTGGTCTAAATGTTGTATTTAACTAGGTATGAGATAATAAAATTTTCAAATTTTAATAACAAATGAATAAAAAAAATGCAATGGAATAAATAATCGCAACTCAATCTAATTTTCGTTGTATAAAACATATAAACATAAATTCTAAGAGAGTTGTATGTATGATTGCTTGGAAATAAATCTTATAGTTTAGATTTATGATTCACATGTCGTGATAAGATCTTGACCTCTAGTTTGTCTACACAAACAAAATATTAGCTAAGACTTTCTAATGAATCTACACAAACTCCTACGCAAAATTCAACAACTTGCAATTGGAGAATTTTTTGAGAGAAATCTAAGAAAGAGGCTAGCAACTATGTTTCTCTCTCATGCAAGGTGGTGAATAGTAAACGATGCTCGATGTATAGTAGCTGTCAGCTACTGTTCACGCATGAATAGTGTGTGAAACTCTTCTAAGTGTATTTTTCTCAAGGTACAAAACTATTTATACTAGGACATCTAGGGTTTGTGATATAGGCTTTATGGGCTATCACATGAACCTTAAAACTAATTCAAGCCCATCTATCATTAATTATTAATCTAATTACTAATTAAAACCCATTTGAATTATTTTATTCAATTAAAATTAATTAAATTAATTAAATTAAAGGCCTATTATATTTTCAATTAATAATCCCCATCATTAACGAACATAATAGACACAATATAATCCTTTTGTGCTTTGTCTCTTTAATTTAATTAATCCTCATTAATTAAATTAAAGGTTTATCATATTTTTAATTAATGATCTCATCACTAACAAATATAATGAGGGATAAATCATTCTAAGTTAGTTTAATCCAATGGCAACTAAATTAAATCTATCATGAGACTTCTTAAGCATCATCCATAAGGCTTCTCAAGCCTTGTGATTACTAGTTTGCAAATGTGAAGCGAATGGATCCTAGTGAAGTCTCCCAATCACAAGACAAGGATTTTGGTTTCACAGAATATCAATTGTATAGGACAAACACCTTCTTCACTTGCAAGGAGATAAATCTATTATTGAATGCACACGTCTCCTTACACACTTAGACAATGACATTTTGGACTCATAACCCTATCTAATACCAAGATAAATATTAGTGAAAAATTAATTGTCGTGCACACAAGACTACCATATCATCTCAGGTCTAAAATCTAAGCGCAGTTAACACAATCACAAGCTAGACATTGACTACAAAGAGTGAACTCCATGTGTATGTTTCGTTCTTCGAGTCATTGTTTAAATGCTTATTCTTTAATAACATATCCACAAACATATATTTTCAGTATCTTATACTAAACAATATGACACTCCCTATACATATATAAGGTGTACTGAGTCTATAGTGCCCTATAAAGTGTTTATGACTTGCAGACTGGTTTTAGTGATTATGTACAAAGCCAACCTTATGTCCATATTTATAACTTTTTTATGAATAAGGCCTCCCAACATAATCACATGGGTACATGCAACACTTTACAGCATTCAAGATTTATATACATGAAAATACTACTAGAATATTGATAAAATAATCATTAATATGTTATTAATTAATAATAATAAAATTTACAACCAATATATCTGATATATTCATCATTGATAATTTGGCATTAGAGGGTATATCATAAATACTAAATACTCCTTAAACCTCAATTAAGGGTGAAGTATTTGGAAGCTTTCTAAAATTATCATTGTTAGACTCATAATAGCCATTTCCACCTAATGTAGAATTTAACAATACATCGCACCTAGCTTCACATACTCCTTATTGTTGGATTTTGTTGTGGCTTGGTAGTAAAATTAAAACTTTAGCAAATTGAAATATCATAAATACATAGTGGAATATAATGAAAAAAACCCCATCTATTTTTGTTGCAAAATACGCTAGATATTAAATAAACAAGCACAAGCATAAAGATTGAACCTTTAAAACATTCTTAAGCCGTTCATGTGTCATCTTTGGAGTTGTGGCCCTAAATCTTGACTTCTAGATTGTACACACGATTAAAATGTATGTGAGCTCTTTCTACACTCTACAAAACTCCTTTGGTGAAGCTCCAACGCAAACACCTACCTTTAGGCTAGAAGGAAATTCTGACAAACCATAGATAGAAGAACGGGGGATATTCTCTCCCTTGCTTGGAGGGTGCATGAATTTTGTAGATTTTTTTATGTGTCTTGAACCCTTCAAGATCTATATAAATAGCTGATATATTTGGGTTTAGTACATCTGCACCATGGGCCCTTCTACATAGATCCCTTTTAATTAAATAGCCCATAAATTCTTATTTATTAATCTCATTAATAAATCAACCCATAGATTCTTTAATTACTAATCTCATTAATAATTAAAACCATTTATAACCAACTAATTTAATTTAATTAATCTGATTAATTAAATTAAATTCCCGTTATATTTCTAATTAATGATCACATCATTAATAAGCATTGTGACACTTTATTTAATCTAATTCAATTGCAACTAAATAAATTATGTAACCCCCCAATTTAACACTCATAGCACTTTCCAATCTATTGTGTATCGCTCTCTAAGTTCATTTTTAATTAGCAATGAATATAGCTTGAATGACATAGCCAACGGTCAATATCACAGCCTAATCAAGATAAAATGATTAGGATCACAATGAACTTTTTCAATTATGATTACCATGACATATAGATATTTTGTCTTACTTTGTCTCAACCAAGTGAGAGATATGGATTTAGCCAAACTCGCAAACTCGATCATATGATCAATCAGCATTGTCTTATGAGATAAATGTTCCCATAGGAAACTCCTTTCTAATCACACATTACCTAGACTAAGGGCTTTTATCTCATAGAACACTAACTACATGAGAAAATACCTTGCTCATTTGTAAGGAGACAAATCCCTTATTGTACGCACACATGTCTTTATAAGCATCTCAGCAATAGCATGTTAGACTCATAATCCTATCTCATACTAAGATAGATATTAGTCATTAATACCCTAATAACACGTTGACCATCATGTACACAACACAATCACGTCATCTTAAGCATAAGGTCCACGAACACTTAACTCGATCACAAGGTAGGACATTGACAGCTAAGAATGATCTCCATGTGTCTGCTTCATTTTGTGAGTCATTGTTCGAATACTTGATTCCCTAATAGCGCATCCAAACATATCTATCCTCAGTATCTCATATTGAATGGCAGGGCACTCACTTTAAAAATACAAGATGTACAAGTCATATCAACTTTCTAATGCCTTTTAAATGTCTATGACTTGCTGACAAATTTTAATGATTGAGTACTAAAAGAGTCCTATATCCATATTCATAACTCCTTATGAATAAGGTTTCTCAACTCAAATACATAAACATAGGCAATACTTTATGCTAATCATGATTTAAATGCATGAAAACTTACTACAAAATTGACACAAAAATCAGTAGTTTATTAATAACTAAATGAAATATATATATATATATATATATATATATAGTCAAATGCTCTTCTACTATACCTCATTTTCTATTGGTGTTAGAGAGTATATCACTAACAATCTCCTGCATGCACTCTAATGCCATATTACTAATTCTAATCACTATGGTATTTAACACCCATCTTTTCAAGATGGTGATCTAACTGCACTTAAGTTATCGACTTGATGAGTGAGTTAGTCACATTATTAGTTAAAACTATTTTTTGCATGGCCACGTCTCCCCTCTCGATGATTTTCCAAATAATGCCTCTCTATGTGTTCGAATTTCTAATGAACCTTGGTTTCCTTGTGCAATCACGCCATTATTATCACAAAGAAGTGGCAATGACTGATCCATATCCTGAACTACCTAATGTTTTGTCATGAACTTCCTTATCCAAATGGCCTCCTTTGCTACATCGCATGTAGTAACATACTCAACCATAGTGGTGGATTCTATAGTCGTACTCTATTTGTAATTCTTCTAACTGATTGCTCCTCCATTAAGAGTGAATATGAATATAAAGATAAACTTTTTTTCATCCATATCTAACTGGAAGTCCGAGTCAGTATATCCTTCTACTCTTAAATCATTATCTCTATAGAAAAGTACCATATCCTTAGTCCTTTTAATTCCAATGTTCTCTGCTAAGATTCACCTGGAAACTGCTCATAACACTTATAGTATAGGTGATACCATGCTTGTACGTAACATTGCATACATCAGACTCCCAATAGCTGATGTTTATGAAATGGCTTCCATGCTCCTTTTCTCGTCACTCATCTTTGAACACATAGATTTTAAAAAATGGATAGTATGCCTGAATGGTAGCAATCCTCTATTAAAGGCCTTCATACTGAACCTCTTTTGTACTTTGTCTACATAAAAAGATTGGAAAAACCTAAACAATATCTTCACTCTATCTCTATAGATGCAAATGCCCAAGATGTAAGTTGTTTCTCTCAAGTCTTTTATGGATAAGGTTCTCGATAACCAGGATTTGACTAAGCTTAACATCCTAACTCCTTCTCTATCAATAGTATGTTATCCACACACAATACAAGGAATGTTATAGCATTCCCACTAAACTTCTAGTAGACTCAGGGCTTATCCTCATTCTTGATGAAGTTAAATGATTTGATAGCACCATCAAAATGAAGATTCCAACTCCTTAATGGTTTCTTACGGCCATAAATGACCTCTTAAGCTTGCACACTTTATGAGATTTTTCTTGGACTTCAAAACCTCATGGCTTCATACCATTGAAGAAAGTGGTTTTGACATTCATTTGCTAAATCTCACAGTTTAAGTAGGTGACTATTACAAGTAAAACCAAAATAGACTTCAGTATAGTTATCGATGAGAAGGTTTCTTCATAGTAAATTCCCGCATTTTAACTATAGTCCTTCACCACCAACTTGGTCTCTACCTCCCTAGTTGAACCAATTTTCTCTTATAGACCCACTTACATCTAATAGCAACAAATCCCTCAATTGTATCTACTAGAGTTTATACCTTGCTGCATGCATTGAATTCATCTTAGATTTCATAGCCTTCAACTACTTGGCGGAGTCTTTTTCAGCTATTGCTTGATCATAGGTAGAAGGATCATCTCTAAGATCATTATCTCCAATTATGAACAACTCTTATTTGTTCTCTAGGGCATAACCATATCTCTCTAGTGCCCAAGAGATCCCACTTGATCATCACAACAGTTGAAAGTTCCTTTTGAATAGGAACGTGCATTATGGGCTAAGTGCTTTTCTTCTCATGCTTAAATTCCTTGAACACTATAGTTCTACTAGTACCACTTTTTTAGACCTACTCTGTTTAGGCATGTAGAACTCATATCCTATAAAATTTTTAAGATATCCTATAAAGCAGCCTATAACAGCCTTCACCTCTAACTTATCCATCTTAGTCTTCTTCAGATAAGCTAGTTATCCTCAGATCCTTAAGTGCTTAAGGCCTGACTTCCTGCTATGCCACATCTTATGTGGGATGGAGGGAATGGACTTAGAGAGAGTCCTATTCAAAATGTATGTTGTAGTAAGTAGGACATATCCCCATAAAGATATGGATAGATTAGTGAAGCTCATCATAGATTGAACCATGTCCAATTGAGTTCAATTCCAACATTTTGCTACACCATTCAATTAAGGAGTTGCTGGTGGTATTAATTATGATACAATACCATGTTCCTTGAGAAATTCAGCAAACTTAGCACTCATATACTTGCCTCCATGATCTGATTGTAGCACTTTGATATTTTTGCCTGTTTGCTTCTCTAATTGTGCCTTAAATTCTTTAAACTTTTCAAGGAATTCATGCTTGTGCTTCATCAACTAGACAAAATCATACTGTGAGTAGTCATTAGTAAAGGTAATGAAGTTGAGAAACCCCTATTGCCATTTCATTAAATAGCCTAAATATATTAGTGTGGACTAACTCTAACACGTTAGCAGCCTTTTCGACACGTTCCTCAGATAAACTTCTAGCCATCTTGCTTAGGATGCAAGGTTCACAAGTTGGATAGGGTTCCTCTCCTAATGGGCCAATATGCCCAACATATATCAGTGTGGACTAACTCCAACACTTTAGCGGCCTTTTCGACATGTCCCTTAGATAAACTTCTAGCCGTTTTGCCTAGGATGCAAGGTTCGCAAGTTAGATAAGATTCCTCTCCTAATGGGCCAATATGACCATCTTTCTCCATCTTACTAATCCTTGTGTCCCTAACATGGTCAAGTCTCAGGTGCCACAAGCACTTGGGATTTAAACCGTTCCTTGGATGTTTGTTTGAGATGATATTAATCACAAGTCTGTCATCCAAATTCACATAGTACAGGCCATTTACTATTAATGTAGTACTAATTTATTCATTATGATAATAAATTTAGCAACTATTGTTTCTAAAATAGAAGTCATAACCCACTTTCACCAATAGAGGTACGTAGACAATATTTTTAAGAATATTTGGTAACAAGAAACAATCTCTTAAGCCCAAAATATGATCAAATGATAACTTAACCAAAGCAATGACAATTGTTGTGGCCGTAACACTTGCCCCACTACCGACCCTAATTAGCACTTCTTACTTCTCAAGTGATCTACTCTTGTATAAATCTTGATTAGAAGTATAGATGTGAGGAGAAGCACCCAAATCCAAGATCTAAGATGTAGAAAACACATCGATAGAACAAGATGTTTCACAAACAAAGAGATCCAAGATGTAGAAAACACATCAATAGAACAAGATGTTTCACAAACAAAGAGTTCCATGCCTCAACTAGCATCCCCAGGGCTATTAAGGCATCTAGTGCAATTCCTCCTCTAATTCTCCTCTTTGTTACTTTATAACTCTTTCCTCTACCAACATGGTACTGGATTTCATGCCCCTCCCACTAGCTTTGGGAATTATAGGTTTCTTTCTCGTGGTCTTGTTTTGCTTTGTCTCACTAATTGAGAAGCCAAACCCCACAAGGACAATCCCTTTTCCTTGCATTAGGATGTTAGTGTACAAGACATCGCTGACTCTCTCAAGAATGAAAACTTTTCTTAAATCTTGAAACCAGTCAATCATCTTAGCCCTAATCAATATTAAGGTCTCAATTGTTATTAATAGTGAAAAAGCGTACTTTGTTCGAGACAATAACAAATTGCAAAAAATAAGTAGGATTTGTTAGTTTAGTTGTTATATGTGTTATTGTTATGATTATGGACTTTAAATCAAAATGGCCTCCCACTAGATTTTTACAAATCCTATACTCCCTTAAGTCGAAAATAGAAATTCCATTGGTAAAATTTGCTTTAGTAGGGATTCAAGTTTTCATTAGATATAACACACCTCACACAATCAAGTCTTGGCAAGCTAGGCTTAATAAGTGGCAACTCTTGCCAACGCATCTCATACATAGTCCAATTTTTCCTTTAGCCCATAGCTCAATAATTCCTCGCATGATCGAGTCTTGGCATGTTAAATGCATTAAAGTCACCGACTAACAACTTTTCGGGTTTGAATTTTGCCGATGGCTAACTCTTAAAGCATAGTATTCTTTGAATGTTGCATTTAATGCACTCAAAGTCCTAAATATGCCGTCACAATTTCAGCCCACTAATATGAAGATATCACACACTAAGGCTACATTTAGAGCTTCCAACTTAGTGGGGGGTCACAACAAATAATTTCTCGTTACAACTTAATACTTGTTCGAGAAAGTTTTAGAGACCATGTAGATTAGATTTCACTTTGCACATTATCCATTTTTATGTATCTCATGCATCAATCACAAATAATATGCAAAAATGGAAGTGGAGGATTACAGATATCTAAACCCAACTCGAGCCAAGATTGGATTACGCATAAGTGCATAAATCCTATTCTATTAAATAAGGATTTCTTGAATGCATTCATCTTAGTCTTCATGGCTTCATAGGGTTCACCACATCTTGGAACCTCGAAATGCGCCAACTCCTAGCCTCTACACAAATATCAACTCTTGATGTATTTTATATTTATTTACAAATACAAGTAACGTACCAAAGAGAATTCTATTCTATGTAATATAAAAATAAAATTGGCTTTATGCCCTTACAAGACATGAAAAATTAATTATGCAACTCATAAAAACCAAAAAAAAAGTTAATGCATTCATCCACAAGTGTCATAAATCCATAATCCAACCACAATATCTATCCAAAGAACTATACATCACATGTATAGTTCATGCATTAGTTTTCATCCCCTAAGAAGCAATTTTTCAAAAATAAAATTGAAAAAGAACAAACTATGCACAATTCACATGTGGTTGTGAGAGCAGCTGCGATGGTTGCAGACCACCCATTTGGGGTTCTATCGCAGTGCCTCTTATGATCACGTGGCAAGTTATTGCAACCATAGGGGAAGTTCTTGCAATTGCGCATCAAACTATAGAGTTCATGCAACTTCGTAGTAGGTGACGCACCTGCATGACTAGAGGTAGCAATTGCGAGAACACTTCTTGTGACAATGAGTAGCAATTGCAAGCATTCTTCAGTTGAGGTTTTTCATTTTGAACTCAATTCCTTTCCAATCACCTCCAAAACACTTTTGAAAGGTTGTCCATGCATCATATACATGTTTAAAGGAATTTAAACATGAAAACTAACATAGAACATGGATAAATCATTGAACTTTATGATTTCGCAAAAAAAAAAATGGTAGCTCTGATACCACTATTGGATTTCATTGGGGTTTGGCCATAAAATTAAAACTTTTTCATATAAAAACATCTTACATATGCAGCAAAATATAATAGAACAAACCTATCCATTTATGTTGCTAAACAAATAAGATAAAACCATTTCCTTTCTCGAAGCCCATGCATGGTCTGTACCAATCATATAGTTTCATTCGCATTATTCCTTGTACAACCACAATTTAATTATAAGGTTAATCAAATTCTATAATTACTATTCAAAGAGCTAATTGTAAATAACTCAAGCAAAGACAATCAATCATAACATTGCGCATACATCTTTCTCCAATTATAAACATAAGAGACTAAAAAATAAATTAGCAACACATAATATTATCAATAAAAACCATTTCTAATGAGTTCATCATCCAAACACCTCTAAAGTAATAGAAAAACTTTGGGAAAACTTAGTCTAAAAATCATGTGTCATGAACGCCTCTCCAACTTAATGTGTATTCCTTCTCTTGCACTTCTTCAATCTTTGTAACATAGATTCATTAAGTGTTTAAATGATAAAAACTAAGCTAAAACTCCTCAAAAATTGTGTGGAAAGCATATATATACTTGCATGCTTGCTAGAGTTGGTGTAATAGGTGAAAAAAAAAATACAAAATAGCCTTTAAAATCACATCTTGGCAATTTCTGCATTGCTTCTCGTGGTCGCAATCTCAACTTTTGTAGCTGCAACGTGCTTCTTTGTGCCTATGAACCCAATGCAAGACTCACATAAATTCTTCTCAAAGCTTGCAACTACACTAATCCTCCTTATGGTAGCAACCTGTCTTCTTGTAGTCATAGTGTCAACCGTAACAGAAACTAGGAATATACACTGCAGTCTTGCTTCATGCTCACAATTTGCCTTCTTCCAATCGTAGCTCTCATCCTCGCGGCCCTGAGCTTCATATACAGAAATTCTAGTTGCACTACAATCTAACATCATGGTTGCACAATCTCTTCTCATAGACACAGGTTGTCCTCTCGTGGTTATGATACCAACATTTCAGCACATAATTGTTCTAAGTGTATATAATGCTCAATTTCAATCAATTATCATCAATTACGCATTTATACACCTCAAATCATCAAGAAAACTACTTTTATATGCATTTACTTATAATACAACTATTTTAGCTTAACATGCATGCAAAAGTCTGCCACTGTAAGTTTACATACACTACAAATTTGTTGCTTGTCAATAGTTTGTATGCATAATGACTTTAGATCCTAACAAGTATGAATATAATTTTGTCTGAAGTATACATAATTGCCAAGAATTCTTCTTTGTTCTAGTGTAATTTATTTGGGCTTCATAAGGACTTTATTGGCATAATGACTCACATGTATTCCCTCTTCGTGGCATTGCCCAAGTATGATTCCTGAAGAATAGTTACTTACATCACACATAATTTCAAAAGGCAATGTCCTATCTTGTAAAAGTGTTAGGTTTCAATGGGTTTGGGGTAGAAATTTTTAATTTTAAAATCATACATAATTAGAGAAAATATAGCAGGATAATAAACCAAACCCAAACCAGTTTCAACATATAACACACAAGAACTAAAAAAATCTGGAAGCCTGTAAAATTTTATCTCTTAGAATCCTATTCCAGTTAAGGCATATGTGTGACCCATGAGTCGCAACCCTCGAATCACAAACTTTAGTTTGTCCACACAATTGGAATGCAAACAAGCATCTTCAAAATCCTCCCAAAACTCTTTCACTAGGACCTAATGCAAATAACATTAGATATGGAGGCTTTAGGATAAAAGAAAAAACAAAGAGGAGATTAGAAAACCTTTTTCTCTCTTATTGGGAATGGGGTGATGAATTTTGGCATTTTTTTCAAAGTAATTTTGACTTGAACTCTTCCGAATTTATTTATTTTCAAGACACAACATTTTATACTTGATAGGATTTTCATTTCTATATATAGCACCTAGGCCACACATGGCATGAGCTCTATGGTCTTGAAGCATAGGCTTTTAATTAATTCAAGTCTAATACTTATTTAATTATTAATCCAATTAATAATTATAGCCCATATGTGTCTTGTCCTTTGATTAAATCAATCTTATAAATTAAATAAAATGCTCATTATTTTCTAATTAATAATCTCTTTATTAACAAGCATAATAGGAAATCTAATAACAATTAAATTTATTTAACTATGAGACTTCTTAACTCCCGTTTATGCCTCCAAACTAAATTACGAACTTATCTTTATTCCAACCTTTTGTGTGTGACTTTCTAAATTCATTTTTAGTTGGCAACGAGTATAAGACAAACACCTTACTCACTTTCAAGATGACAAGTACTTTATTGAATACACATATGTCTCCAAACATATCTAAGCAAGGGCACATTGGGCTCATTACATATCTCATATCAAAAGAGATATTGATTCTTAATACCTTAGTGACACGCAAACCAATGCACATAAGACAACCATGTCATATCAAGTATAAGGCCCATGGGCACTTAATAGTATGACGAAGCTAGACATTAACAGCAGATAATGAACTCCATGTGTCTGCTTTGATGTTTGAGTTAGTGTTTGAATAATCATTCTCTACTGATATATCTACACATATATGTTTTTAGTATCTCATATTAAATGGTATAAAGCTCACTATATAAACACATTATTCAAGTCACACTAATTCTTTAAAGCCTACTTAGAGAAGTTGTTACTCAAAATTTTTTTTGGTGATTGTGTACTAAGAAACCTTGGTTTATATTTATAACTCCTTATGAATAAGATTCTTTAATAGCATCACATGAGCACATGCAGAACATTACGCCATATAAGATTTTTATGCATGATAAACTACTAAAATATCGATATAAATAAACATTAATATTTTATTAATTAATCAAAATTATATATATATGACTAATATCCCTCAGGTTCTGTTAGTATTACAAGGCATATGACTAACAAAAACTACCACTAGGGATGAAATATGAGCCTTTTTGCAAAGCAATTACAATAATAAAACAAAGGTTGCATCTTTGGCCAATAAATTATTCAAAGGTTTTAAAAATTTATTTAGAGTCTTCAATAGACCTTTTATAAAATCTTGCAAGCCCAAGAAAGTGGGGAACTTACTTGGGAACTTCCTTGACAGTGGTAAAGGGAGTCTCAATAACCTCGACTTTTCCTTATGTATTTCTATTCCACTTGTAGAAATTTTAAGTTTCAATATTATTCACTTTTCACGTTACTTAAACTATTTTAAAAGTTTTTCCAAATACAAAATAATCATCAACATATATTTTAATGGCTATACAGATTTGGAGTCACTTTAATATTGGTTTAACATTACAACATTTTGAAGATGAGGCAACTTTAGAAAACCATTACATATTCCAAAAAAAAGGCTACATATAATTTTGGCAATGGTTTTGCAATGGTTTTGAGTCATTGATGAAAGTGCCATTACCTTAGACATAATGTAATGGTTTTTAAAGCTAATTGCAATGCCATATTGCAACACTTATGGGCAACAATTTTTTTATATTTTGCAACATTTATTTTGTTAACATGTTAAAGTTTAGGTAACGCTTTTAACACTTTATCCAATACTTTTAGATAATTTTGCAACACTTTTTGAAACATTCGTAACAATTTTTAGAATTTTTTCAAGGCTTTTTATAAGCTCATATTATCTATGTTATGACATTACGCAATAGATGTAATTTTTAAAGCAATGGCTTATTACCGTTGCAAATTTAGGCAACAATTTTAATACTCTTAGTAAAAACAATGGTCATACCATCATATACATATCACAACTTTTAGCAAAACTAACATATGCAACACATTAACAAATATGTGTCATTGCAAAAAATTATAATAGAAGCTTAGACATCAAAATGTAAGCAACTTTCATAAATCTTCAAGGCCATACCAAAAGTACTAATAATAATAATAATAATAGTTTTATAAAAGTACGAACAAATCTACTATTCTTATGTTAATAAATCATTGAAGTCATAATTATACAAGATTTTGATCCATATTTTTACTATAATTTGAATCCTCATCTTTATCAGCTTCATTATCATCCGTATCAATCTGTTTTAACTCATTTTCCTACACAATTTTGAAAAATCAAAATTAATTTACAATCTTCTGAATAGATGAAAGTATTCCATAATATTTCTAATTTTCATATACCTTCTGAACATCAGTAGCTTGTGTTGAAGTGCCACATGAACCAACATGTATTCTTACCACATTTGGCGCACTGGTATCAAGTGAAGACATTGCCATTAACAAGGCTAAAACACTAGCATCAACATTCAAATTGGGATTTTGCTTTATGAGTTGACCCACAAATCGTATTAGCTTTTTTATTTGCTTTTTTATGGTTTGTATTGTATCATCTAATCTCATCATACTATATTGTTCTTCTTGTCTAACAGCCTCTAATTCTTCAATTTTTTTCAAACTTGTTGGAGTGACATTCATTCCTAAGCAATGAACTTGCTCAAACTTCTCTTTTCCAAATACAGTTTGAAAGAGATTGGTAACACCATCTCCAAATGATTAAATTAAATTTTCCAATTGTACCTACATGAATGAGTAATAAGAAGTATTATAAAAATTCATTATAAAAATATACCAAAACTTTAAATGCTTTAAAGGTAACATTACAATTTTGCTACTTGTCTCTTCATTGACTTGCTTCCCTTTATTTCCCCTTCGTGTTACAATACATATTTCAACTTATGAAGGATATTTAGTTGTACCTTTTTGTGCACGTTACAAGAAAAGAATTTTTTTTTTCAATTAGGAACATAACTTTGACCCAAATTAAATTCATAATATCAAATTTCCACCAATTACTACAAAGTTGGTTCGCCCTACTTGATGAGGGCCCTTTTGCATAGCCCTATTTTTTAAACTAGCTTCACAAATTTTCTGTTAACAAATTAAATGTAAAACACATATTTACACACTTTAAATGTCTACTTATATAATTTTCAACATATACATTAAGTTATTATAGAATACTTGCACTTTATCACTCGTCTAGTATTTGATCAACTTTTTGAATTCAGCTGTGCTAATACTACTAGGATGGTTCTTTAGCCTCTCTGCATCCATTCAATATCTATCAAAGCCAACTTTGTTCAATCTACTCTTATACACTCTCTAAATAGAATTAATAGTAGTCATGACATACGTCTTAGTCTTCAGAGATAAAATATAATTTTGCTATAACAATTAAAGAAACACAATTAATAGCAAAAAAAATATATGGAAAATTGTGATAAAAAAAAATAAACTCATACATTAACATAATTCCATATTCCATCTCGCCTACTTTCCAACAATGCTTTTCAGTTGATGAATGTTAATGGACACAACTTGTATGTCCTTGCAATAGAACCCAAGAAAGAGTTGAATGAGCTTAGTGTTTGAGTGTTTAGCTCCATTGGTTGTCAATGTTGATCGAAAATGATCTTTTCTTACTCCTCCATTATTTGAGCGTGAATTTCTTTGTACATAGTTGGACCTCTAGTTTTCACCTCAGATTGCTTTACATATCAACATTTCAATCTTTATATCAATAAAAAGACAAATGAATTTTGAACTTGAAAGTTTACCTTTATTGTTGATTTGATCTTTAGTTAAATTAATTTCATCTCTTTCATTTCTTGGCCTAACCTCTTAGTTTTGAAAACTCTATTGATCAATCACAATATCTACAAATTGAATGCCAAACTAAGGAAAATAAACTATATGTGCAAATCAATTTAAAAATATACAAATAAGACTTTAAATTTTTTTTGTCCCAACTTCAAAATCAAGTATCAACTTTTAAATTCAAAATCATATGAATATATTTACCCTCCTACTCTACCACCATATCTTGAACTTCATTTTCAACCTCATTTTGCTGGAAAAATTCATCCATTGACATTGCCAGAAGCGAAGCTTTGTATTTCCTCTTCTTTTTCAAACTTTCTTCCGTAACTTATTTTTCTTTTTCAAACTTTCTTCCATCAAATTGCTAATTCAAACCTTAAGGTGTTTTGAGCTTACTCCCATACTAGAGGAGTTAGATTCTTCATAGTTTACTTTTCTTTGCAAATTGATTTTATCACCTTCAACATCAAACAAGCTTCTAATCATAATACTCTTGCTTGTTTTTGTTGATTGCATGTCCTCTTGAGAATATATGGTGACATGCAATGGTTGTGCTCTTTTTAATGGAGGACTTTAGCGCCTTTGTTCATAGAACTATTGAACTAATTCAGCACTAGACTTTACTATTGAAGTAACTTTAAATTGAGTCACTTTTTTTTTTAGATGCAGTTGCATTTTTCTCGAGGCTTTGCCCTTTTTTACATTGATCATAAAAAATAAAAACCTATACAAGAAAAATGAAAGTGTCACTTAAGTAGCAAATATGAAATTTTAACAAAGATTGCGTACTACAGTGGTACCATTACAAAGCATGAAGATAATAAGAATTACATTCCATTAAACCTGTGTAATGTAAAAAGATCTTAGATGTAGTAGGCCAAAAAAGAATTGCATCCAAACATGACTATATGACTATCAACTACTAACGATCAAAATGATGAATCATGTGAAAAGCATAAAAGAACTCACCGAATGTTATTGGCAATTATCTACTTAGTAGACTTTGAGATATTTAATAGGAGTTCAGATTTGCACTTGTACACAAACAAAGAAATAATTACAATCACTATTTAAGATCACATTCATCTAATGCCATAAAAATAAAGTCAAATCCACATACTTTGTAAGAAAAAAAAAGGGTTTATGAAATATTAATTCATATAGTCAACATAAGTGTCATCAAAATTAGAGTCTTCTTCAAAAGATTCAAAATGCCCAGTGTTTTCTAAGGAGAACGGTTTGTCAATCATGCTTTTAGGAATATCTTCTCTAACTAATTGAATGTCATCATCAATAATTGGTAAACCCAAGCTAACACCATGCTCAATTGGTTGGCTCCAATAGGATGTTTTTGGGTTCTCGAAATTTGCTTGCTCCGTTACATTCAAAAACACTCTTGAGATTGTTTTCATAACATAATAGCAATTGTCATCTAAAGGATCTTGGACATAGAAGCATTGATGAACTTGAGCTGCTAATACAAAAGGATCACCTTGATACTGTAATTTATTAAAATAAACCTGAGAGAGACCATAACTATCTTTTTCATGCTCAAACCAATCACATCTAAAAGTACCACTTTGAATTGACCATAACAAACTATCTCATTGCTTTCCTTTATAACTCCATAATTAGTAACAATATCCTTTTTTGGATTTTCATCTTTTGAGCTTGCAAAGCTTTGGGTTATTAATTTAGAGTCACACCACTATTTTGTGTTTTCCATTTAGCATCAAGTCGCTTGGTATGAAACTTGTAACCATTAATAACATATCCAATAAATGTTTTAGCTACATTACTAGGACCTCTAAAAAAATGTTTAATAAACTCTAGAGCATTCATATCTCTCACGTGAGCTTCAAACCACTCAACGAAGTCTTTATTATAACTTTAAGCTTTACTCCATTTCTATCTTTTTAATGAAGTGGAAAGAATATTCTCATGATCCCTAGATAGATTACAAAAAATTTAAGTAAATCTACAAATATCTTATTAAAAGGACAAAACATTTTGTATATATGAAAAGAAATTATTAACATACCTAATGTCTTCATCAACTTCAGCACAATTGAACACGACGTAACGATGTGCCTGAGCCAATGAGGAGTGACTTAACAAGATTAGCTTCCCTTTTCTTTTGACTCTAATAGGATGACCCAAGTTCTCAAAAATATTTGGTGTTACCCCACTTAAATCAATACCATCACAGTTTTGTGACGTTCTACTCAATCTAGTGTCTACATTGTCTTGCACATATCTCAAGTAAAGTGTCATAGTTTCTTCCACTAAATAACCTTCAGTAATTGACCCTTTAGGATGAATTCTATTACAGACATAAGATTTTAGATCACATAAGCATCTCTCAATTGGGTACATCCATCGCAAGTGCGTAGGCCCACCTAACCGGACCTCATTAGCAAGATAAATGGCAAATGCACTATTATATCAAAAAGCTAGGTGGAAAAATCTCCTATAAAAGACAATGTGTCTCGACAACATGTGCTTCTAGATAATCAACATCACTAAATCAAATGGCCTTTTTTCATAGTTGACAAAAAGAAGAACAAAGCCGAATCAATGCAACTACAACAACTCGTTGCAATATCCTTTTAATTGCAACTTGGAGCAAGTAATGTAATAGAAAATGAACATCATGGCTTTTGTATCTGGAAATTTTCCATTTGTTAATCTATACACATCGTGAAATGTTAGATGCACTCTCATTTGGCAATTTTGCTCCTTTCAAAACAGCACAAAAAATATATTTTTCCTCTGTAGTCATCGAGTAGCAAGTTCTAGCAAAAATTGTTTTCTTACCATTAGGGGATGCTTTGGGATGTAAATTCTTCTTTATTCCCATATCCTGCAAGTCTAATCTAGTAGTTGCATGATTTGTCGATTTCTAGGAATATCTAACAACGTCCCAATAATATTGTCATAAATTTTTTTTTTCTATATGCATCACATCTAGGTTATAACAAAGTGTGTTATGCTTCCAATAAGGGAGCTCAAAGAAAATGGATTTTTTTTTTCCATGGACCAATATCACTCTTATTTTTCTTCTTCTTCCCAAAGTCATTGATAAAGTCTTTTAACTCTTTCATAATCCTAGTTCTTGATATAGTCGGAGGTGCAGATCTAAATTCTTACTTATCATTAAACGACCTTATATCATATCTCCATTTATGATCCATAGGCAAAAAAACATGATGACTCATATAACAGATTTATTGGCTATGCTTCAAGTACGTAGAAAATGTCCTATAGTTACAACAAGGACAAGCTAGCTTGCCCTTAGTGCTCCAACCCAACAACATAGCATATGTAGAAAAATCACTAGTAGTCCATAAAAGTGCACCCGTATTTGAAATGTTTCGTTAGTGGTAGCATCATAAGTGTTTACTCCTAAGTGCCATAATAGATTTAAGTACTCAATCAGTGGCTGTAAGTAAACATCTATATTATTTCTAGGTGACTTAGGACAAGGAATTAGTAATGACAACATTATATTTTTAGCCTTCATGCACATCCATGGTGGCAAATTGTAGATCGTCAAAAGAACTAGCCATGTGGTATGGGATATACTCAAAGTTCTATATTGATTAAATCCATCACTAGCCAATGCAAGTCTCACATTATGAGCATCAATTCAAAAGGGTTGATGTAAATCATCAAAATCTTTCTAAGCTTGACCATTAGTTGGATGTCGTAGTTTTCCATCTCTTAGACGTTTTAAATCATGCCATTACATTGCTATTGCAGTTTTTGAACACATGAACAATCCTTGAAGTCTAGGAGTTAATGGAAAGTATCTAAAAATCTTTGCAGAAACCTTATGCTTCTTTGATGTTTCTTCCAACTCAATAGCATCTTCAGGAAATTTTTTCCACCGTGAAGTTCCATACTTGAGGCAAAATGTTGCTTCCTCATGCTCTTTCCAATAAAGCATGTAGTTATTTAGACATGCATTAATTTTTTTATAGTTAAGGCCCAAATCTCTAACCATAGTCTTAGCTTTATTGAAGGATTCTGGAATTCTCAATTCAAGAATAGTCTCTCTTAATAATTCTATAAGAGTGGTAAATGACACATTACTCCACCTATAAAGGCATCACAAAATATATAGTCACTTTGTAAATAAAAGAGTGGTGAACTTAGTACAATTAGGATATAGATCTTGCTTTGCCTTAACTAAATTATAGAATTTCTTGATCGCCTCATTAGGCCCTTTTTGAACCTTCTCTTTTTGATCATAAGTAAACCCCTATGACACTTCTCTGAACATATCATTCAATAATCCTTCAATGTTGTCATATTCACTTGAATCTCCCTCGACTTCATTTGTGTCAGCATTGTGATCTTCCCTGTGGAAACCTATTTTTGATATCCCTTTATAAATACTTGACATATTAGATGATCAAAAACTTTTTCTTTCCTTTGCCAAAAACAATTTACACACACTTTGTGCAAGGGCACAAAATTTAGCCATCTTTAGCAATTCTTGAAGGCAAAAACAAGAAAATATAGCACACCATTAATGTACTCATTGCTCTCTCTTGGAGCAACCATCCAACTTTTTTAAACATTTTCCATGACTTAGATTTTAGGAGATTAACAAAATAAGTCAATGTGAAGTTATTCAATAAGTTAAATGAGTAGTTTTACTAATTTAGTACTCTACTTTCTATTAATTCTAAAAAAATAACTATTAGTTTAAGAATCATAGAATTCTGGACAAGCAAAGAATGCTTATAATCACTATGTAGTCTAGATCTCCATCCTCAGTCATGCATATGGTGGTTCAAATACAATTTTATAATTTCATACATAATTCCATATACAATTTCATAAGTTCATCTACAATTTCACAATTTCATATTTTCACATACAATTCCAAATACAATTCAGAAAAAAAAAATCTCCAAATACATTCATCAAAGAACCGTGAATGGCAAATATTATCCAAATACATTCCAACCCGAAATCAAATATTTCTATTTTCTTCTGCAAATAACCAATTTCATAAACCAAACAGCCATGAATAAAAGTATTTAAACTTACCTTTGCCCGAGTACGACGTGTTGTAGAGATTAACCTGATAATGCGCATTGGTTGATTGATGGAAGATGACAGACCTAATTTTGCACCAGCACTTGAGACGAAAGATGGGAGACAAAGCCTTGCGACACCAATGCGATTAGAAGAATGAAGACAAAGGTTGTTCACATTAGACATTATTTAGAATGACAAAAAATTGATCGAAGATGGAACTTTCACATTGGGGCAAAAACAAGTCGCGTTGGGGTAGAAGATTGATCATGTACCTGTGTTGGACAGAGGACTATTTGGCTATTTGGCTGAAGAAATCACATTAGGCAGATGATCTGTTTGGCTGATTTCTACCTTAGACAAAATAGAGGTTTAATATATGTGTATGCACTGGTAATATACGAAATTAATTTTATTATAATCAGTTTCATCATAATAAAAATATTATACAAGAGTAAATTAAAATTAAAGTTTTTTTACATATTTATTTGAACAAATTAAATATATATATATTTTAAATTCCAATTTTTATTTAAAATAAACTAGAATTCAGATTTTTTAAAATTATTCATTACAAATTTATATTCAATATTTATTCTAAATTCACTAATTAATTTTTTTAACCATACAAGCAAAAGTAAATTATTAAATAATTAATTAAATTCAAATAATTTGATATAAATATAATCTATATATAATACATATTCTAATTATCATCCATGAACATTATTTAACTTTTTAACACTGTTGCATGAAAATGTTGCCAATTCTTTAATTTTAATATGAGGATTTGCAACATTTAAAAAGTGTTATATAGATGTTGCAAATAAATTTATAGGCAGCAATTTTTAAACTATTACATAAAAGTGTTACTAAATCTTACTTAATCAATGCAACACAGAACTGTTACATGTCAATTGTTGCCTAATCTTCAAGATGTTGTAGTGTAAAAATTAACAAAAGGAATCATGTTAATCTTTCAAGCATCCAGTTGATAAAAGGAACAAAGTAGTGATGTTCTCTTGTATCATTTTACTTTCTATAGTTTATACACACCCTCCATCTTGTGACTTTTCTGGTAGGTATTAGTTCTTCTTTTCTTTCTTGATGATAGTCATTCCCCCTTTGTTAGAAATTACTTTTGCAGATCTCACCTGTTGACTATTTGATATAGGATAATGATTCATGCATTTATGAGTTTTATTACCTCCTTTCGCAGAACCTCCTTTAAATGAGGATTTAATCTCACTAGTGGTTGCACTTTAGGTCTAAAGTGTTCTTGGGATTTTATGCATACATAATTATGGGCAAATTCTCCTTAATTCAGTTAGACCAGTCAGATGCCTTTTATGTTTACTCAGTATTTCTATTAACACTGGTTCTCAATATGGTTCTAAAGCTACTGATATTACCATTGGATATCTATCATTATTCAACAATGCACACATCAGATGAGGCAAATGTTTTAGTTTAAAGTTAAATTCTTCTGAGGGTTTGGATATAAGAGTTTCTAATTCTTCAAAGTATTCTCTTATATTATTAATCTTTGCTTCATCATCTATTAAGTATTCTTCTTCCTCACAGATTCTGTCAAATTCAAGAATATTTTCGGTCAATTCTTCCATCGGTCGTGAACAACATCAAAATTTGAAAACTTATAGCTTCAAAAATTTCAAACTCTTTTACCTCATTTCCTAGTCGAAATGTAATTATTTTCGTTCACAGGGGTCTATAAGAAAACCTATGGTATAGAAATGATATTTAGAATTGATGATGAATTAATAGAATCCTTTGTATCTAAGAAGATAAAATCAGCTGAAAAATATAATTTACAAACTTCAAATAAGATGTCTTCTACTTTTTCTTTTAGGGTATTAATAGATTGGTCAACTGATTGTGATGCTAACTTGGTAGGCTTTATTTCCTTCATTTCTAATTTCTTAAACAACGAAAGAGGCATTAAATTACAACTAGTTCCTAGATCACAAAAGCACTTGCTCAATGTCATATATCTAATAGAGCATATAGTAGAAAAACCTTCAGGATCGGATCTTTTAGGAGGAATTCGCTTTTGTATAATAGTACTACATTCTTCATTCATGAGAATAATAGCATATTCCTTTAATTCTTTTTTGTTTGAGTTACTTTTAGCATGCGGTGTCATTTTTACTAAAGCTTCAGAGAATTGTTGGTTGATTTAAAGTTTATTAAAAATTTCAAGAACCATTTGAACCCTTCATTATCTCTTCCTTTCTTCTTTTGTCTGTAACGAAAAAGAAGCAAAGTTGGTTGTTTCCCAATCTTTTCTTGTTACGTCATCCTTTCATATTTCTCCTCCTCTCTCTTCAGAAATTTCCATTTTTTGGTCTTCTTCTTTTTTTAGTTCAGAAACCTTTCTTATGTTTCCATCCATTAATCTCTTACTTCTTAGTTGTACGGCCTTAGCTTATTGATTCTATAACAATTCTTTTAGTTCATTTAACTGATTTAGCAATTAAATTGCTAATTTTCCTGTATCCTAAAGGGTCTATAAATTTACCATTATTATCGATTGGAGTTTTATCTTAATAAGTCTTTTAGTTTATTGGTTGTTCCTTTGCTATCATTAGAAAATTCCAAGGTTTTTGAGTGATTGGACTGTTAGATCTCTCCAAATTCCATTCGTTATTCATGATCATTTCAAATAGGTAAATAAAGTCATAAGATAAAGGAGAAGATATGTCACAGAGCAGGCTTGAAGCTGCTCCTTGATGGGTGAATTAATTCCCATCTTATTGAAAAAAAAATTTTTTTCTAGGATTCCATGTGTATTTATAATCCGACATAGAAAATTGATTTTCATCAAAATAATCATATAACAAGAAACCGTAATACTTGTTACCTCGGTCACTAGTTTTTGCTTCTTCAATTGTCCGGCCATCCAAGAATTGAAGAAATTGTCTACAATTTTTTTGTAAGCTTACAGAAAGTACATCCCGATAATAGCAATTGAACACAAAATGACAACACGAGTCAAAACTCAAAGGACTCAGTAGACTAAAAAATTCAAGTACTTGGAAACTCAAAATAAACGACTTAATAGCACACAAAAAAGATCAGCACTCAGTCTAATTTTTCATCAATTAATTACTATAGAACCTACTGCCCTTACACTCCATAATCCTCTAGCGTTTATATAGCTTGGAAGTTCAAGGAATCGGTTGCATCGTTTCAATAACAGTATCATCCACAAGGGTTGTTTCTATAGAAAGTGGGTGAATAACTATCTATAAAAGTACAGGCTTGAAAAAATCAGCTGGTTTAAACCAAAAATAGAGATGAGTTTATGTTGTCCTAAAATGAAAATAAAAACTCTAACTTACTTCTAGTCTAGAATTCAATTTCAACAAAGTTCATATGTTTAAGGAGCCTAAGGCATTGAAGGATCAAATAGAAATCGTTCTTAGGGAAATTTAGTTTGGAAAGGTAAATGGATCTAAAAACAGCAGTGTCACGAATTAAGGCCAAAAGTTGAATAAAGCAATTATCTTCCCAAATGTTTACACTTCGGGTGACTGGAATACAAGAAAAATCAATTACTTCCGACAATTAGTGGAACAATAAGTTTAAAACAGTTGTTTCAAAAAATCCCAACTTGTGCAACCATAAGCTAGCGTAAATTATGTGCCAGATGGGTCCTTTTACAACCAGACCCAATATAAAATAGTCATCATTATCTAATAAAAAGTACAAGAAATGTCAATATCCAGAATACCTTGATTAGAGCATCAGAAAAACTCTTTCTTCGTGCTAATAAGCTCTTCTTCTATGGCCTTTTAGTATGACGTCCTTAGGAACTAACTCTTGGTGCCAAAATCGAAGGAAGCCCTCACTAGAAATTGGAATCAGGGGAAAGTGTAAAATATGGCTAGAGCAGCTTGAGAGACGGGGAGAGTGGCCTACTATTTATTAAATTACTACCTTGGCCCCTGCTCAATCTATTGTCAGATCCATTACTACAAATTGTCCTTCAATTTTGTCAATTTGCTGTTAGTGCTTTGTAGTGGATCCATTCCAACAGTGATTTCATAAATTGCTAATCTACGATTCACTTTCATCCAACCTGTTGTAGCAAATTAGTTAACTTGCTTGTCCATTGTCACTATTTTTTAGAACAGATTGTGCAAATTTTGATTCTAGTACATGTTTATTTATTGGAAAACTTCATTATCACCTTCCATGAGTTCTTGGTCTTGAATTTATTAGTGATTCTTTCCAAGATGTTTCAAGTAAGCATTGAAAGGTGATATTAATTAAAAAACAACTCAATTTATATAAAAAATAATGAATTCTAAAAATATGACAATCTATGCTAAAGCAAGTAAAAATATCAAGATTCTAACAATTTTCCTAGTAAAATCATGTAAAAATTAACTCTATGGAATAGAGTTATCAAGTTACTCATAGACAATCTAGTCTTCGCATATTTTGCATCATAGAAATTGTTTGCTACCTCATCAATTATGTAAGTAGTAAAGTAGGAGATAAGGCAGCTCCCCTTTTCATCTCCATGCCTTATCTTCAAACAATGCAACAAGCCTATACCTAACCAGGTAATACTAGGCTCAAAGGGAATGCTACGGTGTTCACTGTAACTTGAGAGGAGACAGACAATGCAAAAAATGTGGTTTTAGGTAACATTGCTATTAACCACCTTAGTGCTTATGCTTTATTTGATGGTGTGCCATGCATTCATTTATATTGATGGGTTTTACTAAATACTTAAGAGTATAAGGTAACAACACTAAAACAACCATATAAAGTAGCCATACCTAGATGTGAAGTTTTAGTAGCAAATTTGATGTATAGGAATTGTGATATAAACCTCGGCAGGGACTAAGAATTGACATCCGACCCAATATAGCTCAACATGAGAGAGTTCAACATAATCCTTAAGATGGACGAGCCAGCAAAAAGTTTTGCTCATATAGGTCAGAGGAACAAGGTGGCACCTTCTATGGAAACACCAGGGGCCATGCTAGGAAGGTCGATTCTCTACTTTCCATAGCTCAAGCTAAGAAGGCCATTAGAAAAAGGTCTAAGGACTATCTAGCCTGCATCATTAACACTCGCGAGTAACGGCCAAGGGTAGAAGAAATCCTTGTAGTAATGATTATAACTACTACCTCACTCGATCCCTAAGAGAAAAAGGAACTAATCTCAATTTAATAATGTCATCTGAAACCCCATTGAATTTAACAAAGGCCAAATGCGTATTAGCGTTCTCATGTAGGGCTTACCAAATTGGTTTAACTACACCATATTGATGAGTGCAAGTTTCAACTCAAAATTGTTAACATTCACCGATGGTCTAACAATGCCCATCATGTGTGAGTTTATCATCAGTTGCACATAATCTCTGATAGATCTTTGGTTGATGGAGGTGGAGCTTGTTCTTAAGCCTCTAGTGGTGGTGAGTTGTTTTTTGCTATCTATACCTCTTACTCTTGTTCACGTCTAAAAAGAGCTTGGTGCCTGTGTAGCGTTCTCTATATATCTAGATCAAAATCAAAATACACACTTTTACTCCTACACATTCACAATTCTCCAAACACCAGAATTCAACCCATAAGAGTAGAAAGTTGCACCCAAAAAGGCAAAAAGAGAATCAGAGAGAGAAGAAATAAAGAGAGAAAAATAGAAAAAGAAAATAAAATAAAATGGCCTACTCTAGTGGTCTCCTAAAGTATTTAATAGCACTTGTTGCCCTTCTTGAAAACAGTGCTAAAATTTGATGTAGCTCATCACCACATCAAAATTAAGTTTCTAATTAGACCAGTACTATGGCGAGTATGGGTGTCATGTTCATGGAAAGGGATTTTATGTCTGTTGATTTAACAAAGATTCTATTCGTTTTACTGTAAAAAATGTAGTGAAAGAAGAAACAGAAAAATAAAACACCCATGTAGAAATAGCTACACAAAATTAAAGAGATGAAATACTAATAGTTGTGCTTTTAGTTACTTGTATTGTGCTGGGCTTTTAGGTATGCCAATTACATTAATAATTAGTTTAATTGTATTGGCTATAGATTGTTAATTATAAAGTCCACAAGATATTCTCCCAAATTCTCTTAGAGCTTTAACTTATGATTCTGATGGGTTTTTCCAAGCTAAATTAAGTCTAGAATTCAAGTTTGATGATTAACAATATTTACCCGCACTAACTTTATAATTTCACTCTCATTATTTCTATAAAATTAGTGTTTGCAAATTGCAAGTCTAGCACGTGAGTTTCACTTCCATTATTCATCACTCATTCACAAATTAATTAGTGAATTAGCTAATTTCCCAAATTACTGTGCAATTCAACAATTGTGAATAACTCAGGTAAGGATAATCAATCACAACTCATGCAACACAAAGAATTAGAAAGAAACTTAGAAACTTAGGTTAAAGTCAATAAAGATCATTTTTAAGTTGTCTATCATCCAAAACAATATAAAACACTAGAAAAAGTTGGAAAATTTTAATCTAAAAGTCTTGCATTGCGCAGGCCATGAACGCGCTTCAACCTTGATGCGGATTCCTCCTTCTCTGAGCCTTCTAGTCTTGTGACTTATGTTTCTAAGTATTGTAGAATGTAAAAACTAAGCCAAAGACTCCTAAAAAATTGTGACAAACAAGCATTTATAGTTACAAGGCCTAGGGTTAGCATGTACATGCGTAAAAAGATGAAAAAACCCTTGAAAAAGTCTTGTAGGATTAAACCCCAACTATGTGTTGCTTTGTGCTCCATGGTTATGTGATCCTTGTCTGCAGCTGTGAACCAGGTGGGGGTTTGCGATAACTCTACGTCTCAATTCTCACATTCATGCCACTTCACCCCGCATCCATGCCATGTATCACTGTGGTCATAAACTCAATTGCAATGTATTCTGCCTCAACTCCAGAACCCTTCGCACTCCTACTTTGGTGTCCTAACTCAAACTCCCATGCTCAGAAACCTCTTTTATGTGGCCACAAGGACTTCTACAAATAATTCCAATAGACACTGCACTCATTTTCGCTCTCATAAATATAGCTTCTGTAGTCACGACTGTGCCTTCCATGGCCACAAATGACAAATGTGGACAACTTCAGGATGTAGACCAAATATTGCATTAAGTGTAGAACATGTCCAAAACGAATCATTTATCTCCAAAACTACACTTTTACGTGTCCAAATCATCTTATTTAATGTATTTAATGTAAAAAAACATACTTTAACTATATTGGATCACTTGCATGCAAAAATCACACATAAATGAGGTATAAATACATTATAAATTCCCATATATCACCCATCTCAAAGGAGTCATATAGAATAGCCATGGTGGAGTTAAAGGAGTGAAGGTGTAGCTACAAGAGTTGCTCAACAAGATACAAATCCAACATAGCATGTTACCTTGGGGAGTCCTTATACGCTTCATGTAAAATAACGATAGAATCCTGAGACTATACATAGATATAGAGAGCTTAATAAGATTACAATCAAGAACAAATACCCCTTATTGAGGATTGATGACCTCTTTGACCAACTCAAGGGAGCTAAAGAGTTTTCCAAGATCAATTTAAGGTTAGGGTACCATTAGTTGATGATAAAAGTTGAATACATACCCAAGGCAGCATTTAGAATAAGGTATAGGCACTATAAGTTCTTAATCCTACCTTCTCGGCTAACCAATGCCCTAGCAACCATGGACCTCATAAATCGATTATTCAAACCCTATCTAGATAGCTTCATGGTAGTATTCATAGATGATATTGTGGTCTACTCACTAAGTGAAGAGGCATACGAGAAGTAATTAGGAATAGTCTCATAGATGTATAGAGAAAAGCAACTATATGCTGAAATCAACAAGTGTGAATTTTAGCTGAGGAGTGTGGCATTCTTGGGGCACATAATATTCGAGCTAGGAGTCTCAACAGACCCTAAGAAAATTGAGGCAATCATATAATGGCTAAGGCCCACAAAAGTAACAGAAGTAAGGAGCTTCATAGGACTTGTAGGCTACTACCCAAAATTTTTTGAAAGGTGGTTCACTAAAATAGCAACACCCTTGACTCAACTTACAGAGAAATGGAGAAACTTTGAATGGAGCTTGAAATTTAAGAAGACCTTCAAAGAATTGAAGGAAAGTTGACCTTAACTTTAATATTAGCCCTATCTAATGAGGGAGACCGGTTCACTACTTATAGTAACACTAAAAAAGGTTGGTTGGGATATGTCTTTATGCAAAATGGTAAGGTGATATCCTATGTGTTAAGATAATTAAATCCATATAAGTTAAACTACCCTATGCATCACTTAGAATTGGTGATAGTAGTATTTGCCTTAAAGATTTGGAGACATTACTTGCATGGCAAAAATTATGAGATCTACGCTAGCTAAAAAAGTTTTAAATACCTCTTTACACAGAAAGAGCTAAACATGAGGCAAAAGTAATGTTTGAATTTGATCTAACACCACAATTAGGTCATTAACTACCACCTAAGCGAGGTAAGTTAAGTAGCAAATGCTCTGAGTTGAAAAGGCGTAGGTGCGATAGCAACCATGCTTGCAAGGTAATAGGACTCCTTACATTTAGAGGTTGTAGAATCAACTGAGAGTATCCTTACTAGCTTGAGCACTGAATGCTTAATCTACAAGGAAAGTAAGAAGTCCTAAAGTTCAAACCCTGAGTTAAGAGCACTTAAGGATAAGGTCAAACTAGGGCAAATGCAGGATTTCCATAAGGGGGGACAGTGTCCTATAGTTAAAGGAAAGGTTATGTGTCCCAAAAGTTGCAGAGATCCAGGATAAGATCGTGTAAGAAGCACATCAATCTAGGTATTCGGGCAACCATGTAGCAAAAAAATGTGCAAGGATTTGAAGAAGAACTTTTGGTGAAATAGGATAAAGAATGATGTAACTGATTTTATACTAAGATGCATGAAGTGCCAAAGCATCAAGGCCGAGTACTAAAGGCCCAAAGATTACCTCTAATCTCTAGAGATGCTGGAATGAAAGTGGGAGTGTATCACTATGGATTTTGTGTGAGGACTAGCTCAAGCACTGAATGTATGATGTCATTTGGGTGATCATTGAGAGGCTGACCAAGGTAGCTCATTTACTTCCATTTTGGTCAGCTTATATCTTGGAGAAGCTAGCTAAGGTATACATCGACAACATAGTTAAGTTGCATGGCACACTAGCAAGCATAATATCAGATAGGGACCCTTGATTCGTAGCATGATTTTGGAATAGTTTTTAAAAAACTATAAGGATAGGGGTGGACTTGAGTATGTCTTATCACCGTCAGACCAATAGACAATCAAAAAGGACAATCTAGACACTAGAAGATATGCTTAGAGTACACGTTTTGGGCTTCAAGGGACTTGGAGTGAATACCTGCCACTACTGGAACTCTCCTACAACAAGTGTTGTTATAGTCGCATAGAGATGGCTCCTTATAAGGCCATATACAGGTGAAAGTGTATCTCACCTATAAGTTCGGATGAGGTAAGAGAAAGGAAGATCACAGAATCAAAATTAATCCAACTAGTAATCAAAAAGGTGTTAGTGATATAAAGGAGACTTAAGAAGGCTAAAGACAAATAGAACAGTTGGCCAACCAAAAGATAAGGCCACTGCAATTTTAGTCGGGAGAGAATGTGTATCTCAAAATTTTCCAAACTCAAGTGGTGATGTAGTTAGAGGAGGTCGAGAAGCTAAGCCCACATTTTGTTTAATAATACTCTTTAAGATGGTCTTTGCTACTAGGGCATCTATAGATACATGTAACTTTTCCTAAGTATTAAATTTATTGTAGGTTTTCCATGATTTTTCCCCAAATAAGCCTCTCACTTGATCAACCTCTTTTCCAATCAAGGACATGCTTCATTAAATTTTTTTTCAAATTGCTCTCTTTGGCTTCCAATCTAATGTGTTGGCAAGTGATCCATAAATCAAACAAGCACCTTGTAGCCAAAAAGCTTGTTTTGCTTCTATTGACTATCCAAATACTTTGCATTTCAGTCAATAGCTTCATTCCTATAATTTATCTTTTATGTATGTCAATGTGAATGCAAAAAATTGATTAAATGACTAAATTTACACATCAAAATAATACATATATATATATAAGTAAAAATGTAATTCATCAATTATCAGCTTAGTGACATGGAGACTTGCCAAGGCCAGTTCAAGAGATTAGTGGCTTGTAATGCTACTATGAATCTTTCCAAATTCTCTTTGGAGGTGAGATATCCCTTAATTCTTTCATCTATAGGTCAACTTTGTTAGTGGTTTGAACTTACATGCTTTATCTTCTTTCCCAGATTTAACTGATGGCCCTTACTTAACTTCTGTTTTTGGGCTTCCTCCATGTTGATATACTTCTTCACCTTTACCAAAGTTTCATCAAATACATGGGTAGGTTATTTGATCAATTTGATCAACAATCCAAAAATCACTTCATCCTTGAAGCTTGAATTAAGGTCCTAGCCAAGAGTTCATAAGCTGTCTGTGGTATTTCAGGAGCACTCTTAGAGAACCAACTAATGTATTCACCATATGTTTTGCAACCTTGTTAAATATTAAATAATGACATTAGTGTTCTTTTTTATATTTTGATCTTGCAAAACTAATGTGGGAAAAATGCAACAAAATCTTGGTTGTGATCCTAAAATTTTAGCAATTTTAAGTCACACAAAACTGGTAAAATTTTGGTAAAATGGACACTATGTCTACATGGTTTGCCCAAAAATGGCCTATGTCCATGGTAGGATCTGTATTCACCTACATATAGAAGTACAAGATATAAGATGTCATTTTTCTAGCATTAGCCCTCTTTTAAGACATGGGGAGGTCCAACAACAATTACCTCATTGTGACATGTGCATCATTTAAGGACATGTGTTCTACTAACATGGCAACAATGACCACAAGCCATAACTATTGGATAGTTTTTCTTTATAGCAAGGAGTCATCTCAAGGCTGAGGTTCTCAGGTGTCTCTTGCTAAGACAAGTCGTGGTAGGGATCTATGACATTCCTTTCTGAGTCAACACAAGCTCTAAAATCCATTTCTCAAGTTAGTACCTACGAGGTAGTAGGCCACTGGGCACCATTAGGACACATTTAATAAGATGCTATTATTTGAGTTACATAATTATTCCCAGCCTCTCACCCCCTCCACTACTTCAATGTGAGAAATACTAAAGGATCTGTGGTTGATTAGACATATGAAATAGCCTTTTTAGTGATTTACAACTAGAATTGCAGGATTCTTTCGATCCGCTTCCTTTTCCCAATGATGTGGACAGTTGAGGAATATTTATTATCCCTCTCCTATAAATAAGTAGTTCCATCAAGGCTCTTTATCATTATTCTTAGTTAGCTCTGTTCTTCTTGCTTCACAAATTTTTGATGCATCAATATCCTAGTTCTACATCTATGACAAACTAGCCTTCCTCTAGTCAATGCCCTTCTAGAACAAGAAAACTCTTGCTCATCATGGTGAGCATATGTGGTAGACTTTAGATCAACTCTAGGAGCTGGAAACAGAAAATATTAGGCTCTTGAACCTTAAGCTCCAAAAGTTACATGTTCATGAAATAGAATCGCTTTAGAAGAAGGCAAGGAATGTCTGTAATCAACTGTAGGAATGAAGTGCCTATTACTAGAGGCTAGAGGCCTTAGTGGAAGAGGTCCACCATGATCATGAAAAACTACTTACCTAGTCATGGTAGCCAGATGGTCTAAGTGAAGGGGGTTTAAGCAGTTCTCAAAGATTGACCTATTCCCTTCTTACTACCTTAAAAAGTTCTATTAGGGTGGGGGGAGAGCTCTTTGATTCACTTTGGGGATGATGATTATATGAGTATTGCAATTCTGAGGATTTCATGGTAGAATAAGCTATGAAGATCAAGAGTAGGTTTCGTCTAGGTTTCTATGAGGCTTTAGATCAGCTGCATGAGGATAATCTACTCAAATGGAATGTCAGCCTCTTTTGTGGAAGAGGACTTTGGACAAGGAGAATTCTAGCTTCTTATTAAGGGACCCAACAACACTTATTCCAAGGAGAATCCCACCATCTACACATTTTTCTATGGCTACCACTGATATATGCGAAGCATTGTACAGACGAACATAATACCTCTAAATTTTTAGTTAAGATCCATGGGCAATTCCTATAAAAACCTTTTGACTATATATGGCAAATCACTTTCACGTAGTCACAACCTTGTAGCATTTGCAAATGCATGTGGCTTCTCATGAGATAAGGATTTTCTCTACCTTTTACTGAAGTTCTCTCTTTCATTAACTAGGTTAGATATTCCCTCAGCTCTTGTTCTCTTTGCAATGGCTATGCCTTGCCCACCTTTCTACCTTAGGACAATTAACAACTTGCACCTATTCATCCCTTAATTCAAGGAGCATTTTGCTATTCCTAAAGATTATACCATTATCCTCCTCAGTCCTAGTGACCGTCTAGACTAACCTCCTCTCAGCTATGTCACTGTCTTTCTGCAACAGTCATGGTTTGGTTTGTCTTTCCCTAACTTGATCTCATTATGTTCATGACAAGGATGTATGAAATTTGGCTTTCACAATTTTTCCCTAACTACTTTAAGACTCTTACAACATTTGTGATTTTTCACAACCACCTAAGGATATAGCCTAGGGCAAATTTATTTTTTCACACCTTCAACATCCATTCGTTAGAAAAGGCGTCCTTTACTTTACTCTAAAGAGTGATCATCACTTCTAAACTAGACTTTCTTTCTCCAAAAAAGGGTGGAAGGAAAAATTTTTCTATATTTGACATGTGGGCCATCCTTAGGGCTTACAGACAAAGTGGAAGGATCAATTACCATTACCCCAAAATACCAAAAGAAAGTCATCTAGATGACATAAGGCATGACATGAAATTATTAGACAACCATCAAATATATGTAAGCATCATGAATAATCTTATAGGCCTTTTCTTGTGTCATTTAATAAAAGAGAGGAACGAATTTAGCCCTTATGTAGCACCACAATCATTTGATCTCTATGTTCATAAAAAAATAGCACTAATATCTTTTTACGTTGTCGCATGGAAAGGATTTGAACAATATGCAAAGGGCCATAGAGAACAGACTCAAGTGGATGAAGAGGAAAAGACTGTAGTAGGGCTTACGCTCCAACTATTCAAGGAGTAGCTATTTGTAATAGCAACTCCCTAATGGAATCCATCATTCTTTATCCTAGGGATGGCACTCCTAAGGTTTCCCAACGAAAGCCCAACCACCTCTAGGATTTCCATGGGCAAGTCGTGGTGTCGTCTACCCCACTGAACCTTGTAAAAGAATCCTAAGATTTGGCATGCCTTTGATCCGTGCTTAGCTGATCACTCCTTTTCTAGGTCTTCTCTGTCTGAGAATCCCAAAATCACTAGAATTCTTGCATAACGTAGTCTTTGTTTGCAATAGAGTTGCATGTTAGTTTTAGCGATGATGAATTGCTGCATTGCTCAACCTATTACCATTCCATGGTATACTTTTTGTTTATACTTAGATTTTGATAGCAAGGTGTAATTTTTGTAACTTTTTACCTCATTTCCAATCCTTTACTGTAGGTGATAAGATGTGTCCCTCACTCAAGGTCGGGCTAAGCTGACCAACTACAGTGATGAAAAGGTGCAGGAATATGAAAGATCTGAGTACTACCATAAAGATCTTTGTACCAAGATTAAGCCTAAGAGTTGCCCATTCAATACTATTATAAAAATGGGCCATGAGGCTATCCTGCCTTGACAAAAATGAGGTAAAATCTAATGATCTTGCACTTAAGGAAGTCACTCCTGTTAGTCTAACTAGCCAAGATTCCATGGTTCCTAAGAGCCTTATAGAACTTGTTACAGTGAAATAAGCCAGCAGCTCATAGTCACCACTTCCCAATGTTGAGGTAAGATGAGCCACCATTAATGGCTATCATTTTCCCTAGGCTGCAGGTAAAGGAGATGGTCTTGGATGCCAAACTTCGATGTTTTCTCTTCCTTGCTCTCTTTTTCTTTTCTTTTCTCCTTTTTTCCTTTTTTTTTTTGTACTCCCCTCTAAATGTAATAGTCTAGTGTTGTAATCATTCCAATTTTGGTTGATACTCCCTATGCTATATATTTATTTTCCAAGGAATTCTTGTCTTTAATCATGTTTATGACCTTATTCTTTCAAAATTCACCATCTTAAATTCTTGTCTTTAATCATTATCTTTGTTGCTTAACTTCCTAAAGCCCTATGCCTTATTTAGATTTGTAACATTTTATGAGAGCCTACATTTTAATTTAATCAGACTCGTGGTCTAAACCTCTCCAACTTCCAGGAACTTTTGTCCTGATGAGATTTGTGGCCTTAGCCTCTTGGGTTTTCAAAAGTTATGCACTACTGAGATTCATGTCCTTAAACTCTAAAGTTTTTTAGAGCATAAACCCTAGTGAAATTTGTGGCCTTAGCCTCATGGGTTCTTGAGAGCTAACGCCCTAGCCAAATTTATGTCCTTAGCCTCTCTAGTTTCTAAGAGCATATGCTTAGGTGAGATCTATGGCCTTAGCCTCTCAAGTTTCTAAGAGTTTCTATCTTAATGTGATTTATGGCGTTAGCCTCTCAGGTTCCTAAGAGCTTACACTTTGGTGAGATTCGTGGCCTTAGCCTCTCAAATTTCCAAAAGCTTGTGCTTTAATGAGATTTGTAGTCTTAGCCTCTTGAGTTCCTAAAAGCTTACGCCTTGGTAAGATTCATGGTCTTAGCCTCTTAGGTTTTTGAAAGCTTGCACCTAATAAGATTTATGGCATTAGTCTCTTAAGTTTCTAAGAGCTTGCTCCTAATAAGATTTGTGGCATTAGCTCTCCAGGTGGCCTTATGCTTTCGAGTTCCCAAGAGCTTATGCTCTAGTGAGATTAATGATCTTAGGTTTTCAAGAGCTTACCCCAAATGAAATTTATAGCCTTAGCCTTTTGAGTTTCTAAGAGCTTATGCACCTGTGATATTCGTGGCCTTAGCTCCTTGGGTTTCCAAGAGCTTACGCCTTTATTAGATTTATTGTTTCAAAGGAATAAATACTTTATTTGCATTATTTACGTAACAATATCCTATCATGCCTTAGACATCTGAGCTGTTAGAAAACCTATCTGATTGTAGATCGTCACCATGCCAAAATTTAAATTGATAATAGAACCTAATACTGTGGTGGGTATAAGTATCATTCGCATAAAGGGAGGTTTTGTAGCTATTAACATAATTAAGTTTTTACTGGTTATTCCGTCAAAATGTAGCGAGAAAAGAAGGAACACGTTTGAAAACAAAATCACAATATTGAAAAAGTGAAGTACCGGTAATTAAAGAACCTAGACCTTTGTATTGTATTGGTTTTCAATGCATGATAATTCACGTTAATTATCAATTTAATTACTTTTTTACAAATTGTTAATCTTAAAGTCTACAAGACATTCTTCTAAATTTTTCTATAGCTTCAACTTAAGATTTCAATAGGTTTTCCTAAGCCTTATCAAGTCAAGAAGCCTAGTTTTGTGATTAACAATGTTTTACCTTCATTACTTCTATGATTTCACTCTCTTTATTCGCTTGAAATTAATGTTTATAACTAGTTGTCTAGCACATAGGTTTCACTCCTGTCATTCCCTACACAGCCACAAACTAATATAGAGTTGATCAAGTTCTATAATTATCATTCAAATCTCTAATTAAAAATAACATAACAAAGGCAATTAATTCATTTATTCATGCATTGATATCTAACCAAACCCAAACAAAGAGACTAGAAAATATATTAGCAACTCATATTATGATTGAAAATCAATACCAATTTGTTCATCATTTAAACAAACATCAAAAGAGTAGTAAAAGCCTAAGAAAACTTTGTCTAATATCTATGTTTTGTGTGGCCAAACAAACACTCTTCAAAAAGGGTGTGAATCCCTTATTCTTCACTTCTTCAATAATTGTTCTTGCATTACCTGAGTGTTGTTATGATAAAAACTAAGGACCCTTTCACGATGAGGAGAACATGTATTTATATTCCAAAGATACTTAGGGCTTGTATAAGTGTTTTGAAAAGTCAGAAAAAAGCCCTTAAAAATAGTCCAAATCAATGTCTAATATTGTCCTCCACTGGACTTTCGCGGTCGCAACTCCAACCTTCACAATCATAGCTTGCATTGTCACACTCGCACTCCCAAATTCGGTTTTACATAATCATGTTAATTATGTCCTGCAACCACAGTAGAGCCTCTCACGATCGCACCGTCATACATTGCGGATGTGACTTTCTTTTGCATGAATTCAAGTGCAATCTACAACCAATTTATGCTATTGCTCCACATCATTCTATGATCGTGCTTCTTACCTCTGCAATCGCAACCTATTATTGCAAAAATTCCAAAACACTATGTGGCTTCATTTCACAATTGCAACACCTTATTTTGTAGTCATAGCTCTTCTTTTTGTAAGCGTAACACTTACCCACTGACATCAAATCATATTTTAAGTACAAAT
Source organism: Avicennia marina (assembly GCA_019155195.1). Classification (NCBI taxonomy): domain Eukaryota; kingdom Viridiplantae; phylum Streptophyta; class Magnoliopsida; order Lamiales; family Acanthaceae; genus Avicennia; species Avicennia marina. Next base: position 5,919,523 of record CM032776.1, read on the forward strand.
ATTATACAAAATTAATAATTAAACTCACATCTACATTTTTTTACTTAAAAAGCAACATATTCAATGCAATTCATTCATGAAAACATATTTTTTTATTTTAACTCATATGCATGCACTTTTTGAGCATATAAAGGTAAAAATGTACTATAATTTTGCTTGTTATCATATGAACTAGACTACTCTTCTCAATTTTAGAAATCAAGTATATACACACATCACTTAGTCTATCCTTATTCAAGGAGCCTGACACTTTCAACCCAAATGTTTACAACTTGAGTTAATTAAATTTGGGACCACTCACTCGAGGCACTAGTTTACTTTCTTTTGAACAAGTTCAATTAACATCAATTCTAAATTACAAATGGGTAGGTCAACTATTCAATCAAACAATATTAAGCAGTTTCCCATCTCTTCTAGAGAAACAAGCGGGCTATTTCTTTGCAAAATTGTGCTCAATTTTATATGTGGCAATTTTACCAAGATTTATTCATTAGTTGGGTCAATCAACACCAATTCTAACCAAAGGATGTGTGGGATAATGCTCTTTTTTCTTTTCCTAATTCTTCTCCACACTTGTTTTTCACCATTTTCTATGACCTTTAATTTCTTTCTTAAACAGTTGAGAGTTTTTTTAAGCAAAAGTGAATAAGGGTCATTGCTCACCTCCGGTTACTCAACTCACAACTAACCCAAGATACTTTGCATATTCATAGTTGGGAAACCTTTTTGCACTAGAATGAATAGAGGTTTCTACACAATCCCAATTACTTAGTTGCTCTAATCAGTAAAGTAGATTGATTTTTCTCGTGCTCACATTTTTTCCAAGATTTTTTTCTCTTTCAATTCATTTGTTTTTCCAGTCCTCCTTCTCCCTCTCTCTCTTTTTTCTTAGCTAATTTCTCTCATTCATTAAAGAATTCACCAACACCTTTGGTAAGACATATGTTCCTAACTCAATCATCTTATCCTCTCCATAAAACTTTTCAAACAGTCTAATAATTGAGAGTAAAAAGTGTGTGCTCAGTTAAATAGGAACCATACCTTCAACACCAAGTTTAGCATGCTACAGTTAAGAAAAATGATAGAAAAATACAACAATAATTCCTTGCAAAGCATTCTTCATGAATTAAGTACAATGGCCACAAGCTCATGCCATGTTCATGCTATGAATTTAATCATGAAACCATAATCTTGCAAACATAAAAATCTAGCACTCATATACCATGCAATGACAAAATTCTGATTTGAAATTCCTTACACTTTAGCCCATCCCTATATTTATTTTGTTGCCACTATTAATCATATTATCATAAGTAAACTAAGGCAACAAAGAACGAGACAACCTAATAGGGTGGCACATCTTCTTCTTCCTTCTTCTTTGGCCTTTTTCTTACATACTCCATCCTTCCTCTAAAATCCTGGGCAAAAATTAAGAAGTAGATCATGTCCCTCGCGACACAAAACAAAACAAACTCAAAACAAAATAAGAGAACTGAAAGCAATAAAAGATAGCTTGGGTTGCCTCCCAAGAAGTGCTATATTTATTGCATCCTAACCTAAAACTCATGATGTAGGGTGTTGCAGTTGAAGCCTTAGAGATCCACAACCCCCCATAAGCTGCAAATCTCTTCTTCCTTTTTCACACTTTCTTTCCTCTCTTTCTTACCTCTCTTCTAGAATTCACCTCTTCTCTTGCCATGGTGATTTATGGGACTCTTCCCCCACACTTGCCTTTTTTCTACTGTGTAGCCTTGCACTTCTTCAATTGCTACTATTTCCTTATTAAACTTTTTAGTACAACTATTAAATTCAAGCAATAAAAAAATTTCTTTTTGTTTTTGTGTGTGAGCGATTAAGGGCGTGGGATTTACTAAAAATGTTACCTTTTCAGTTCTAATATACAGGGTCAAACTGCCCTATTCCATGTCTATTAATGCCTTTGTGGTGGCCAAGAAAAAGCAGCTGAAGATGATACCTTGCCCTTGTTTACACTCTATGTCTAATATGAAAAAATCTATGGGAACTATAAAATCACTCATATTCACCAACATATATTCCACAACCCCAAGTGGCCTTGTCATTAATAAATTTGCCAGCTTTATCTTCATGTGTGTGGGCTTAACAAACTCCTTCCCAACTGCCTAAAAAGTAATAAAGGACATTACATTGACACAAGCACTTAAATCACACAAAACAGTATTGAATATGGGGCTTCCTCTAATGCAAAAGATGAAAAAACTTCCTAGGTCTTTTAGTTTTAGTAGTAGAATATTTTCCTCTTCCAAGCTATCCTCCAAGTCTCCTAACTTTCTCTTTCTACATAGCACAACTTTCATGCACTTCACCATACTTAAGTTATTTTTTATTTCTATAAATAATAAAGCAATTATATCCAACTTTTCAAAATTATTGAGAAATTTACTTATCTACTCTTTTAGCATAGCTAGAATGAGCCTTTGTAGGTATGAAATTTTTAGCCTATAAGAAGGTGGAGTACTTACTTCTTTCGTTTTCTCAGCTTGTTCCATATCCTCCTATTCCTCTTCTTCTTGGGCATCAATAAGTGGATCCCCTTTTCCTCTTTACTCTCTATTACCTTTACACTCTTCACATGCTCTATCGGATTAGTCTTAGTAGTGTTAGGGAACAAACCTGCTGGCCTATTTATCATCTCCTTTGCCAATTGCACAAGCTACACCCCTAGATTTTTATAGATGATTGTTGGTTCTACAAGTGAGTGTCAGTTCTATGCATATAATCTTGTTGAGTTTTTGAAGGGTTACCTAATATCTCATAGGTGGACTTTGCAAAATTCCCACCATCTCTTACAATGACTGCTTTTTCTTTTACTATTACTACAATGCTTGAAAACTTGGTAGGTTTTGAGTGTTTCTCCAAGAAAAATTAGGATGATTTCTCTCTCCTGGATTGTAGGATTTTGCATAGGGGTAATTATCTTATGCTCTTGCATTACCTACATAATTTACTTGTTCTTTTGGTCCAGTGCTTATTCCTTCGTCTCTACATTCATGTGTGGGATAGTGTCCTACACACATATCACAAGTATGACAAGAAGAAAAAGAAGAAGGTTGAGGGCTACTTACAAAAACACTATCAATTTTCTTGACAAAAGTTTCACTTTTGCTGCTAGGATCATTATTTAATATATTTTATGCATGCTAGTGACCCTTCATATTGTTGATCTCTCAGATGGCCATTAATAAGCATTGGATACTATCTCTTTGATCTAGTCTTAAGTATCCTCAAGCATTTTATCCATAAGGGCTCTCCCTGCAGCTACATCAAGAATAGTACATAATTGACCAGAGATCCCTTTATAAAAAGTTTGTACCTACATTCAGAGTGGATATCCATGCTGGGGACACTTTCTAACTAGCTCATTAAATCTTTCCCAAATCTCTGGCAACGTCTCAGACTCTAGTTGTTTAAATGTTCTGATCTCTAGTTTGAGTTGTGCTATTTTTGTTGGTGGGAACTATTTAACCAATAATTTATTTACTATGTCTTGCCAGGTTATTACGCTTCTAGGTGATAAGGCTTATAACCACTGTCTAGCCTTATACTTGAGAGAAAAAGGAATTAATTTTAGTTTAATGACATCGTTGGAAACTCCACTGAATTTAATAGTATCACATAGTTCAAGAAAAGATGCTAAATGTGCGTTTGGGTCTTTATGTAGGGCTTCACCAAATTGATTTAATTGCACCATGTTGATTAGTACAAGTTTTAGCTCAAAATTATCTATGTGCACCAGTGATCTCACAATTTTTTTCAAGTTTGGGTTTATCACCAGTTGCACATAATCTCTAATAGCCCGCTGATTTGGAGGAGGAAGTTCTTATAATAATGGGTTATTTTCAGCCATTTCCTGTTCATGTTGGAAAGGAGTTTGACACCTATCAAGGGTTTGTTCATTTTAAGGATTAAGTTCAAAATTAATGCTTTCATTCCTATGCATACAATTGTGTCCACTAACAAAAATTTAAGCCACACAACAGTAATGTAACCAAAAAAGCAAAAAGATGATCAGAGAAAGCAGAAATAACAAGAGAATATTGAAGAAACAATAACAAAACCTAAGACTAAAGTGAGTGGCCTAATCTAATAATCCCTCAAAGTATTTAATAGCATTCGCCGCCCTCTTCATAATGGAGCTAAAATTTAATCATAGGTCGTCACCACAGTAAAATTTAAATTTATAATAGAACATAGTACTGTGGTGGGTACAAGTATCATTTCCATGAAAAGAGGTTTTTTAGCTATTGATATAACTAAGTTTCTATTGATTAGGCTATCAAAATATAGCAAGAAAAGAAAGAACTAGAAAAAGAAACACGTTTCAAAACAAAATCACAATTTTAAAAAAGTGAAGTACTAGTTATTGAAGAACCTAGTCCTTTATACTTTGTTGGTTTTTAGTGTATGTTAATTGTCAGTTTAATTGATTTTTTTTTGATTTGTTATGAATTGTTAATTCTATAGTCTATAAGATATTCTTCTCAATTCTCCTATAGCTTCGACTCAAGATTTTAGCGGGTTTTCCTAAGTGTTATTGAGTCAGGAAACTTAGTTTTGTGATTTTCAATGTTTTTCCTACATTAATTCTACAATTGCACTCCCGTTATTCTTATGGAATTGATGTTCATAATTGGTTGTCTAGCACGCAAATTTCACTCTCGTTATTCCCCAACAGTCATGAATTAATTATATAGTTGATCAAGTTATATAATACCATTCAAATTACCAATTGCAAATAACAAAGCAAAGACAATTAATTATTCATTCATGCATACATGTTCATCCAAACCCAAACACGAGACTAAAAAACAAATTAACAACTCATATTATGATCAATACAAATCAATGCCAATTCATTCATCATCCAAACAAACATCAAAATACTAGAAAAAGATTGAGAGAACTTAGTCTAATATCCATGTTTCGCATGGCCAAACGAACGCTCTTCAAAAATAGTGTGAATCCCTCTTCTTCACTTCTTTAATAATTGTTCTTGTGTTTCCTAAGTGTTATGATAAAAACTTAACTAAAGAGCCTTCCACAATGTGGAGAACATGTATTTATATTCCAAATATGCCTGTGGCTCATGTAGGCTTGTGAAAGTTAGAAAAATCCCTTTAAAATATTCCAAATCAAAGTTTGATATCGTCCTGTGCCAACCTCCCATCGCGACTCCAACCTTTGCCATTATAGATTGCATCCTTGCACTCGCACTCCCAAACATAGGTCTTACATAATCCAATTAATTGTACCCACAAATGCACTAGAGCCTCTCACAATTGGTTTCGAATTGTGCCACCAATTTCTACGACTGCACCACATCCCTCTGCGATTGTGACCTATTCCTGTGAAAATTCTAAAATACTCTGTAGCTTCATTTTACAATTACACCACCTTATTTCACAGTCATGACTCTTCCTTCGTGAACACGACTTTTTCTTGTTGACATCAAATCATATTTTAAGTGTAGTTATTGTACAAAATTAATAATTAGACTCACATCTACACTTTTTCACTCTAAAATCAATATATTCATCGCAATTCATACATGACAACATATTTTTTTTTATTTTAACTCACATGTGTACACATTTTAAGTATGCAAAGGGTACAAATATATTATAATTTTGCATGTTATTACTGTCCCCTGAGCATTTTACTTTGTAACCACTTCTAGAAAGGTAATATAAAGCCTTTCTTGCGTGGATTTTAATTAGGTAGGATTCAAAGCTGGCTCTGTAAGCACCAATTCTCCTTTCACAAACATCTAGGGGGTAACCTGCAAAACATCCTCAAAATATCTTTTTAACAACTTTATCATATAACCATGTATTTCTTCCAATGGTACAGATACTTTCTTAGTGACTCAAGAGGGTTTCAATCCCACTATCTATGAGCTTCTCATTGGGATCCATGCCTCCTGATGTTAGAAATGGGAACATACATTTTATGGCATCAACTTTTTAATGGTGTTGGATTAGCACTTTCAAAGGGCCGCATAGTTACCTTCCGGTCATCCTGATACACTCGCTTTCCATAGGAAACTTTGAAGCCATATAAAGGGATGAAGCGATGGCCTTAAAAGCGAAGAGCATGCATCAATCAAAAATGGCATTGCAACCACCTATAGGGCTCACAAAAAAGAAGGAAATAATTCAAGTGGAGGTCATTCTACCTTTCCCCAAAGTGACAAAGAGGTTGATCCTTCCTTTAGGGGTTTTGAATTCTTCTACAAACCTAAATAACGAGCTAGCTACCAGCTCTAGGTCCCATGCAAATAAGCTCATCTTCTAGAAAGTGTCAAACAATAATACATCTACAGAACTCCTACAATCCATGAGGCATTAGGCCTGATCATTGTTAGCAATGGTGGTTGTAACTACCAAGGCATCTTAATGTAAGGTAGAAATGCCTTCCAGATCCTCATTTCTAAAAGTGTTCATTGGTTTATGCTTTTACCCTACCTCCTCCTTTCTCTTCTTTTTGATAGGAATTACCTTACATACATATGCCTTCTTAACTCCATTAGATGTGTTTCTTTATGATCCATCTATTATCATATAAAAAACCCTTTCCTTTGTTGACTCAGGTTAGCAAGAATTTTGAAGATTTTTGACCTTCTTATTTTGCTTATCATTGGTCTATTCTCATATAAACACCTAGAAATATCCTCCCCTAGAGATGGCATCTACTTGCATTTTCAACTTAGTGCACTTATATGTGATGTGAATATATTCATTGAGGAAATGGAAAGAGCATTCTTCTAGAGGATTTTGGGAGCTTTAGAGGAGAGGGGAAGAAAGTAAAATATATTGGCATCCCCATAGGCATTCAATACTTGTTCCCTTGGTACCTTCAACTTAGTTATTAACAAATCTTTTCTCCGATCCTTGTTGATGTTCTAGCCAAAACTTGTTTCCAAGATGTCTTGTCATGTTCTTTTATTGGGCCCCTATAGGGACTTACCACTCTTTCCCTATAGACCTCTTTGATATTGATATACATCTCATCTCACATTGAGGACTCATCAAAATCCTTCGCCTGAATTTTCTACAATAACTAAAAGAATTTCTCATTCTGAAAGCCTAGAACAGAAGTGCTAGAAAAGACTTCTTGAGTAGTACTGGGGGTCTCAAGAGCACACCAAGTAAATTTTCACATATGTGGCACTTAATGTCTTCAAAGTATTGATGGAACAAGGCCTAGTGTGTAAATTTGGAGAGGTGTTGTTCCATGGGGTCTAAGGTATTGTTATATTTAGGGATGGTGAACCCCTAAAGTTATCAAATAGCTGATCATTCAAGACTTCATTGCTAAAAGGCAATGACTCGTAGGAACCATTCTACTGTATCCTATTTTTGAGCTTACCCTTTTGTCTTCATCTAAGCCAAAGGTGAGCCAAATTCCTAAAGATGTTATAAAGGCAACAACCTCTGCTTTCCTCTTGTTGGTCTCCTGGTCATAATTGTATTGGAGCCATCCCATAGGCTTCTCTCACCATTTTAAATAGGATTTTCATGTCCTAATGCAATCCGAATAGAGTAATTAATCATAGTCTATAGTTAGTCTAGGGTAATGGTTAAATAGGGAATGGTTACATGTTGTTAGGTGTTGTCTCCATCATCTTAGCTCCAAATAAAATTACGGTGGGATTTGAATATTGGTCCCACAAATGGTGTCAATGTTGTGCTCCCAAAAATTTTAACAATTTTTAAGTCACACTAAGCTTGTAAAATTTTAGTAAAAGGGACATAACATTTACATAATTCGATTAAAATAGCCTACATCCATAGTTGGAGGAGGTCTTATTATTTCTTTATTTGCCTACATATAGAAGTACAAGAGATAAGATGTCCTTGTTCTTGCACTAGCCTCCCTTTCTAAACATGAGTTAGTCCAAAAACTATTACCTTGTTGTACACATCCATTGTTTGAGGGCACATGTTCTACTAACGTGACAGTAGCAATCGTAAGCCATAGTTACTAGCTAGTTGTTCCTTATAACCATGAGCCATTTCAAGGTTAGGGTTCATAAGTGTCTTCTCGCAGCGATAAGTGAGGGTTGGGAATTCGCAACGTTGCTTTCTCAAGTGGCACAAGCTCTAAGATTTGTTCCTCAAGTTAGCACATAAGGAAGCAGAGTGCCATGCATCACCATAAGAGTACATTTAATGAAGTGTTATTATCTAAGGTACATCAATCTTCAAAACTCCTAATTACTCAACTTGACAATTGGCAAAACTATTTAGCACCACAACTCCTATTGTGGTGAGAAAACTTTATGTTTTACCCCATCTAAATATTGGTAGTATAATGTTGGCGCATGAACTTAGCTAAGTTGTTGGATGAGCGGGAGACTCCATTGTATTGTTGTAATTCTATTGGCCTAAAGTTTTCTAGCACTTGGTTTACTATTACTTCTTTGACAAAACTACTTGTTCCACTCTTTAATAAACTAAACCCCTACTCATTGTCCCATTTTTTTCAATTCCTTCCATAATTTGGCGACTTTGACAATTAGTTCATTTAGCTCTTCATTTTTCCTCCTGTCATTATTAGATGTTATTCCTTATCTTTCCTATATTCTTCCATTTTCTTTCTAAAAACCTTATTTGTTATTTGTTTATTGCAAAGATCTGCTCACCATATTTATGTTGTGGCTTCTGCTACCACATTGATCGTTTGTGTTAAATGTTCATCAATCAAGTGGAATATTGTTAAGATCAAGGATGATATTATGTCTTTCTTCAAACCAATATTATCTCACCAACTCCTTTGAAGTACAGAAAGGTGATTTTGCCCTCCTACTCTTCTATTACCCAACCAAATCTTTCGAACATATGGCACCAATTAATGGGCGTGATTTCAAGTTAATTGCTTTCTACGTTGTCCTTACTTAGAGGGCAAAAATGAGGTGTGTGGAGAGCCCCATTTGCCCCATATCTTGGACTCCCAGCTACTAATGTTTTTAGAACTGAATAGAACTAATCAGTTCAACTAGTTTAATCGAAAACTAATTTGACACCCAAACTAGGTAATAGTAGTAAATAAATAAGATTTAAAACTAGATTAAATTGGTTAGAACTAGTGAACCAGTTAAACCTATTCAAGCAGTTTATTGTTTAAAAAAGGTTAAAAAAACAAAAGAGAGAATATATCTATTGCGCATATAAATTCTAATCAATTATTAAAATTTTGAGTAATGAGTTTTAATGTAATTTTTTTTCAAGAGTTTTATGGAGGTCCAAAAATAAGAAAATTTAACAAAAAATTAAAATCACTAAATTCTTTCATTTGTGACCAAAAATTGCACAATTAACATTATCAATCAGTCTTAATTTTTGAACACAAAAGAGTGAACAATTTTTTCAGAGAATTATTTTTCCTTTAAATTTTTATTTTAGTTTTTCAACCTCCACAAAATTTTGGAAAAATATCATATTAAGAAATGTTACTTCACATTTGAAAGCTCAATTGGCATTTGATTGATAAATGCATAAACTAAAGGTCAACTAACTAACATTTACAACAACAATTAATGCTATTTTACAAAAGGCTCAATTAGGATTTCTTACCTTAACTTGTTCTAGTCTTTTCCAAATACGTTGTGGACAAATTTTAGGTTATTATAGGTTCCCCAACACCATATTGAGGGACCTCAAGATATTTTATCATAGTTTTTAACACTTTTAAGTATTGAATACAATTTATTCTTTCTTAGAAAAGTTTGAGTGTGCTCGGGTTTCGTTGAAGGTCCCATTAAATAGCCTATAAAAGCATCGTAATTAATAGCCTTTCAAAAGATGCATCTTACTTAAGTATATTATAGTTTCTAGACGCTCAATTTTAACGAATAGAGGAGTTGCTTGTGATTAAGGAATGAAACATTTTTAATAATTTATAAATAGATAACAATATAAACATTAATTTTAAAAATTTCTTTTTAAAAAAAAAAAAGAAATGCATACAGATACTACTTCAAAATCACTTCTTCTTTTCCTTCCTTTTTTAATTTTTTTCCCAACACACCTCCACATGGACACTCTCACACTCAATGATCATTGGAATTGAGTCAACGCTCTACCAATTACTTCTAAACCCTAGGCTTTCATTCTTATTTCAAGAAATTGTGAAAAAGGGAAAAAGAAGCCCAGTTCGCTGGATGTAAACAAAATGAGCCAAGCCCAATTCAACAATGAAATGTGACTTCTAAACTATGTTTGAATCCTAATTTATGTCCATACAAACCATTTCTTCCAAATATATTATACATCAAAATTTTTAAATTTTCATGTCAATTTTTTTTTTATCCAAACATTTAAAATCACTCTTTATCTTTTTCAGGGCGTTTTAAAAAGACTCCGCTGCTCAATTTGTTTTCTTAAAAACCAAAAAAAAAAAACAGATTGATGCGGGACAATTTTAAAAGTCTTGGGACAGTGGACATGCAGCATGGTGGGTACCTAGTAGGAGGTTGCGATTGAGAATGATGAGGCTTTTCCCGAGTGGCATGTGAACATTAAATGCTCCACCTGGCCTGTTATCACAAAGGTCCATGTATGTACGTTTCGATTGATATGGCTGGTAGAGTGCAACGGGCATGAATTATTACGTGTCTATGTTTAATTAATTATTTAATTAACCGAGTAGATTTGATATGCTTGTGATTAATTAAGGAAGAGGAGCAATGGGTCCTATGTTGTTGTATTCTAGTCGAATTCGGTCGCTGGTCCGGAATTTATCCAGTTTATGCGGTTTTCATATTTGTGAGGAGGACCAACCTTAAATGCCTATATCCCCGCCATTCAGATTGAGGATTGCCCACTTAGTTGTCTAGTATTAGAATTTTAAAAGATATTTTGAATAATAAATTAATTTGCTTGAACTAATTAATTCTTATTAGTTATGTTTAGTAAAGTTGATTATTTGAAATGATTATTTTTATTTTTCTATTATAATTTTTGTACAAAAATTATTCAATTGATAATATGAGGTTAAAATAGTAATTTAAGTTATATATAAGTAATTCTCAAGATTTTATTATTTAATTATGTTTCTCACAAAGAATTATTTATATTATAATTTTTTTGATTTTACAGTGAATTTCTGTTTAATCAAAAATTTTAATCAATTAAAGTAATACGTGATTAAATTAGATTAAATAATCTACAATATCATATCCTCTGGAGGAGTTTAGTGTATTTTAATAGGTTTTTCTATATCCCACGTAGGAAAAGTAACATGCTCACCAACACAATATACCCCGCACGCCCCCCCCCCCCCCCCCCCCCCAACCGCTAGCGCATGCGCGAGATAAAATAGAGATAAGCCTAAGAACAAATTTTACATATTTTGGGCCGTGTTTGTTTTTCTTTCCATCCAAAGTTGAGATTTCTTCCAAACAAAGCCTTGTATTTTAATGTTAAACAGTAACAAATATTTCCCAAGCAAAGCCTTGTGATTAACGTTCTTTCTTCATTCATGGCCTAACGTCTCTCCAAAGAAGTTCAAATGCAATATTCAAAGACAACACTGTCCTACAAATACCCATCCACTGATGCTGAAAAATAGATACGCCTGAAGAACAAAACCTCTCTTTGCTGCTGTTGAAATCGTCTGCTCTGGTCATTTGTTCTATTCTAGCTTGTTAGCTCCACTAAACTATCCAGTGCCACCTTACCTTCCTTTTCCACTTTGTTTGCTCCAGGTACATCCCACACCACATCACTTCCTAGCCTAAGAAGAGTACACTACTGGAAACATAAAGTTTGCTGGTTCTTGCGTATTTTAAAAGCCTTCAGAAATAAAGCTTCTTTAATCCTAGGGGATATTTCGACTTAGTTGGACTAATTTCCTGAGGACATTGCTCCTATTGTCCTGACTCAAGTTCAACTTTTTCAGATTATAAATGTAAGCCCTTTTCAAATTTGCTAGATGTTTCTTTACATACAGCATTTTCTGCCTCAACCAAACAAATGCTAATCCAAATTTTCCGGCTGCTTCCTGCTGTCGTTAACCATTCTCTAACTTTGCTGCAATTATAAATATATCAAGGAATTACCATGGCATCTCCCAACATGCCTGTATCCCAATGTTCTTACACCACAGGATAAACACTAGCTACAAATTCACCGTCTCCGTTAGTTCTTGTGTCTCTACCTTTTGCTAAACCTTTTTTGGATGTTTCAAAAATCGAAGTTTTTACCAATGTAAACTTCAAAAGATGGCAGGAACAGGTGTTCTCATTGCTAGACATTTGTGGAGTGGCTTTTGCACTAACCAAGCCATCTCTTTTGACCACTAACATTACCGCATTTGAAGCTTGGCAACATGCCAACAGGATATGTCATCATACGATGCTTCAAACATTATCAGATGATCTTTTTATGTTTATTGCAACTACAAAGAATTCAAAGTTATTTGGGATGCTTCAATTTTTAAATTTACTACTGAGGATGCCACAAAACAAAAGTTTGTAATTGGAAAATACTATCAGTGGTAGATAACTAATGACAAGGACATAAAAGGTCAAGTCCTTGAGGATTAGAAATTACTTGAGGATTTGAAAAATAAAAACATCATTCTAGCCAAAAAGTTAGTAGTTGGAATACTTTTTTGAAAAAATTACTGAAATCGTGGGCTGACTACAAGAACAATCTAAAGTATAACCAAAAGATGTACATAGTTGAGAAATTGATTACACGTATCTTAATTGAAGATGTTAATCGAAAGGAAGCAAAGACTACCAAGTTTAAGTATATGGTGAGAAAAGTTAATCTAATACAAAGCTCTCAAAATAACGATAAAAGGTATGCCATCAAGTCCCAAAATTATAACCTCAAAAAATCCAACTTAAAGAAATAGAAAGGCTTTCGGTGTGTTTGTGGAAAAGTGGGTCACCATGTACCTTGGTGCAAATTTAGAAAAGTGGGGTAACAAAGCAAATGGTAATGCCCCTAAAACCAATTTGGCCACCAAGGATAAGATTATCACCATTGTTGTCTCTTAAGTGAAAATTACACAACTTTCAACGAATGGATAGCAGACTCTAGGGCTACTCGGTACATATGTGCAAATCAAGAAGCATTTTAATCTTATATTTGTATTGGGAATAGCGAGGAAATAGTTTACCGTAGAAACTCAAGAACAATTAAAGTTCTAGATCAAGGCAAAGTTCTACAGAAAATTAACATTTTAGCTCTTAATGATGTGCTACATCTTAATATAAGAGCAAACCTAATTTTCGTGGCTCTCCTAAGCAAAGTTAGAATAAGAGTATTATTCAAATCTGATAAAATCGTAAAAACAAAAAATAATGTATTTGAGGGAAACGACTATTGTAATTAGAAACTATTTGTACTTACTGTTTCTAATTTTGTTAATGAAAATTCTTCTTTTGATGCTTATATTGTTGATTCTATTACTCCATGGTATGCTAGATTAGATCATATAATTTTTTTTATATATACTAATTTTACAATCACATGGTTTAATTTCTCTAATGATTGACGACAAAAAGAAGTGTGAAATTTTTGCTAAAACCAAAATCATAAAGAAAATTAATAAGACTGTTTAAATAGAAACTAAGTTACTAAGTCTAATGCACACGACTTAAATGACTTAAAAGAAACAATGACTAGAGGAGGTGAAGGATATTATGTCACTTTTATAAATGACTACTCTATGTATATTAAATTTTACATTCCTAAATCTAAAGATGATACATTCAATGCATTTTCATCTCGTAAAACTGAGGTAGAAAATTAACATAATAAGAAAATAAAACGAGTTAGATTAAATAGAGGGGTGGGTCTAATCATTAGATAAATTCTTTGAAGATAAGGGCATAATACATGAAATATCACCTCTGTATTTTCAAGAGTAGAATGAAGTATTTGAAGGAGAAAATAGAACTTTAAAAAAATGATGAATTCTAAGCTAGTCGGCTCAAATGCACTTGATAATTTGTGAGGAGAAACCATTTCAACAACTTGTCGGACACAAAATAAGATTCCTTACAAAAGAACTGGAAAACTCCATTTGAACTATAGAAAAACCATGGACCTAATTTAAAATATTTCGAAGTGTAGGATTGCCTTCCTAAAGTAATGTTCCATAAACTAAAGAAAAGAAAATTAAGTTCTAAAACTTTGAACTAGATGTTCACAGAATATGCTGAATATTGTGTTGTATATAGATTCCTTATTTTGAACAATGATACTTTAGAATATAACACTGTACTAGAATATAAAAAATGATGAATTATTTGAACATATTTTTCCACTGTTGTATATAATTTCTCCAGCATGAAATCATCACTATTGATAAATTGAGAGGCAACAAAAGGCTAAGAAAGCATTTCTTTTCTTATGGAAATGAGTTTGAAATCCTTTTTGTTGATGGTGATCATCAATCATATATTGAGGTAAGTTGTGCTCTAGATAGTCATCTACAGAAAAAAGTAATAAAATCTGAAATTGATTCCATTAAGAATAATAACACTTGGATTTTGGTTGACTGACCACCTAGTACAAAACCTATAAGATGTAAATGCATTTTCAAAAAAAATATATAATTTGGATGGATCTAAAGATAAATATAAAGCACGATTGGTAGCAAAAGAATTTTATCAAAAACAAAATATTGACAATTTGAAACTTTTCCACTCATAACTAGAATTGTCACTATTTGAATTTTATTTGCCTTAACTTCCATTCATAAATTTTTTATTCATCAAATGGATGCAAAAATAATTTTTAAAATGGAAACTTAGATGAGGAGATTTATATAACACAACCAAAAGGGTGCGTAGAATTGGGACAAGAAAACAAAGCTTATAAAGTAGTTAAATCACTTTATAACTTAAAACAAGCTCCAAAACAATGGCAAGAGAAATTTGATCAAGTTTTGTCCTTACAAGTGGATAACTGTATACACCAAAATTGTGAATGATCAACTTCAGTTAATTAGTTTTTATGTGGATGGCATGTTGAATTTTGAGACAAGCTTAAAAATTATCAATAATACTAAATTTTTCTTGTCATCTAATTCTGATATAAAAGATTGAAGTGAAACCAATATGATACTGGGAGTTAAGGTCGTAAGGGGAATGATAGAATTAAGTTGTTGCAAGATCATTATATTAAAAAAGTTCTTTAGAGTTGTGGATATTATAATGTGGCATCTATGAGTACTCTTTTGACCCTAACTCTCAATTAAAACAAAATAAGAGAGACCTTATGCTGTGAGTAGACTAAGCAGATATATTCATAATACCAATCACAAGCATTGATCTATATTGGAAAGATTAACAAAATACTTAAGAGATACCATAAATTATGTTACACTATTTAGTGGATATCCCACTATTTCGAAGGGATATGATAATGACAATTAGATACTCAATTCAGATGAAACTAAATCTACTAGTGGATATATATATATATATATATATATATGCACGTATGTATGTATTTATATATGTATTCACTCTTGAAAGAGGTACAATAACATAAAAATTAGCTAAGCAAACTTTTATTGCTAGATCAACTATGAAATTAGAGTTTATAACTCTAGAGTTGGCTGGTCTAGAAGTTGATTGACTAAGAAATTTTTTATCCAATATTTTTTTAAATAAGGATGAGGTGCCTCCAATTTACTTATACTCAAACTATAAGGAGGCTATTGACATATCTAAAAATAAATCATTTAATACTAAAAGTTGATACATAAAATTGAGACATGATGTCATAAAATAGCTAGAAAGAGACGAAATAATTTCCAATAATTATGTGAAGTTAAAGTTGAATTCGGCCGATCCTCTAACTAAACCTATAGAAAGAAAAATAATTATTTAAACTATAAGAGAAATGGGATTTAGGCCAACTAGAGATCAATAGCGATGAAAATCCAACTTATGTTATTGGAAATCACATGAAGTAAATTCATATGAATAAAAACGAAGTGAAAATTGACTCTGAAAAACTCATTATATGAGTTTCAATTGAAAATAGTGCTTAAACTACCAATATATTTGTGAGGTTGAATTTTAAACAATTAATGAATTTATAGTGCTAATGGATAGTGTATTTAAGGTAGCATGCACATGATAACTTCATCTATATATGAGTGAAGTGAGGCCATTCCTATGAGATTTAACATATTGTTTAGAACTCTCGTAAAAGACCAAGTAGGTGAATTGCTAAAAGGTACAAACCAAGTTGAATAGCATAGAATCACTGTCTTATAATAAAAATTATTAATTTATATAGAATATAGTTTCGCTAATAATTTTATAACTCAAATTTTATTGTTCTAAATTTGCTTCATAATTTGATCAAACACATTGCATTGAAACCAAATAAATCAATAAATGCCTTCTCTTATCCAATTTGAAAATCCTTACTTTATCCAAAAACCATTTGAAATATGTAGGGGGTTGTTTCTACCTCAACCAAATTGGTGCTAATCCAAATTTCTTCGGTACTTCCTTCTGTCATTAACCGTTCTAAAAGTTTGCTTCAGTTTGTAACAATTTGCACAAAATAATTTTTAAAATTTTAGCTTTCAATTTGATTTTAATATTTAGATTTGGTATATCTTATAGAATGGAATATCAAATTTTATTTTTTATTTTTATTTTTCTATTAATATTATCATTATTATTAAAATCGTCATTTTTTATTTTTTATTTATATTTTCATCTTTTAACTTTTATCCCACTTTTTAATTTTTTTCTATTTTTTCTTTCGTTGATTTTTTTTAATAAAATTCAGTAACTAAAATACCAAATTGAACCAACCAAAATTATTTTGGTAGTAAAATACCAAATTGAACCAACCAATTCTGTATTTGATATGCAAATTTGATTTATCAAGATTGTGATATTTGTCTTACTTTTAGCATTTGGTGCATTTACATGTGATGTTGGATCTAGACTAATGGTGTTCATTCAATTGTCAAATATCAAGCCAAATCAAAAGTTTGGTACATTAAATCAAAATTTTGGTGCATCAAATTTGCATACCAAACTTCTGATTTGACCTAATATTTGACAATTGAATGAACAACACTAACCTAGATCCAACATCACGTGTAAATGCACCAAATCTTAAAATTATGATAAATATTATAATTTTTATTTTTATTTTTTTTTGTTTCAACGTGAGATTGTGAATCTTAAATATTTGGTACAAATGTACCAAGTGCATGTTCAAATAGAACATATGGCCCTCTTTGTGGTTTTTTTTTTTTTTTTTAGAGTTCCTAGACTATAATTGAAGGTTTGCTTCAAATTTTAAATAATTTTTTTCATGTTAAGTGTGCTTTGATCACCAATATAAATTTAAATTCTATTCTATTTTTAGCAATAGTATTTGAAACTTTCTTATCTTTTTCTTGTTTTTCACTTTCTCGTTACTTGAACTTTGCTTCTGCAAGCACAGGAACGTTAAGGAAGATTGTACGTTTTGTAGTAATAATCCAATGGTTTGATGAGGTTTTGCCTTCTATTATTGGGGTAGTAGTTATTGCTATTTTCATTAATAAATAAATAATATATATAGTGCAGAGTGATTGGTGTCTTTTCCCCATTTTTGACGAGAAGGGAGTCGTGTTTGTCGCCTTTCTTTGATCGCTGTTTCCTTTCCCAAATGACGATGCCATGATCAAACAGACTCACCAGAGAAACATAAATTTGAACTTGGAAAGAACTTGTTGAATGGCCCACATAAAGTTGGCGATTCTTTCCTTTGGAGGTGGCTTCTGGGCATTTCGCAGTTTAGGACCTTGGAAATTATTACATAAAGAGAACAACTGCAATGTCTAGATCAATCTGTGATTGACCATTTCTCGATCCTCTAGCCATTTTTGGAAGAGGGGTTTGGTTGACGACAATAGTTGGGAGTAGTTGTATTGAAACAGTAGAATGTTTGATTGTAATATTGTAATGTTTGGAAATTTTAATTTATTTAAATGTATATATATATATAAAGATTATACGATGTGATAGTAACATATAAGAATAATAATTAGTTTTTAAAGTATAAATATATACAAATATAAGAATATGTGTATATATGTATAAGTGTTAATATGATTGTGAATAGTTATAATGATTATAGAATAATTGTTTAATTATATATATAAGATAAAGAAAATTTAAATTTGAATTCAAATAAATATTTTTTGAATAATATGTTTATAGCGCAAGTTTTGATGAGTGCTGTAAAGATGAAAAATGGGATTCCAAACATAACCCTATTTTTCAAATAATAATTGATTGCAAGGTCTATTACTGACTTGAGTCCAATCTATGTAGCTGTATAACAGCAAGGGGGTCTTTCGACCAAATCTTGCAAATTTGACCCAAATTTTTATTTTCTAGAGCATTTTTAATAAATTTTAAAAACTTGATTGGTGCACAGTTTTAATACTTTTTAAATTATTTAGCACTGAGTCACTGGTTCAAATATTTCAAAAAAACCAGTTAACCCATATATATGTATATATACATACATATACATATATTTAATTTATACATGTATATTGACATGCAACAATATATATACATTTATACATAATTTTTCATGCATAAACTAATTAAATAAATATAAAAACAAGTTCTAAACTAAATAAGCCATCAAATCTAATATAACAAATGTATTCTTTTAAAAATGACAGAATAATTTTTTTAAAAAATCATATTTTAGCATTTAAATGTGACAAGTAAATCACGTTGAGTGCAACCTCAAAAAATAATATCTATACCTAAATAAATAGTCATTATATTTAGTATTTATATGATTGCATCACAAATTCATTTTGATTACACAAGAGAAAGTCTTTATAACATAATCATATTTTTAATTTCCTTAAGAGTTTATGATGATTAACAACTAGATAAATTTTTGAAAAGTGAAACTAAATTATATATTTTACATATCAATCAATCCTAATTTTTGAACACAAAAGAGTGAACAATTTTTTAGAGAATTATTTTTTATTTAAAATTTTTTTGTAGTTTTTCAACCTCCACAAAATTTTGGAAAAATATCATGTTAAGAAATATAACTTCACATTTCAAAGCAAAGTTGGTATGTGATTGATAAATGCATAAACAAAAGGTCAACTAATTAATATTTACTATTTTTTGAAATAATAATTAATGTTATTTAGTGCAAACAAATAACAATGAACCCTCATTAATTATGACCCTCATTAATTATACATAGAAATTAGAAAAAGGGAGAGGTTGGTTCATTTCTTTCTAGCCTCTCTTTTTCATTTTTCCTTTTCTTAATGGACTGGCCAAATCAATTTTATCTGGGTCTTCAAATTTGACGATTATATCCTGTTTTTATGGATAATGGGTTATTTCATCTACTCAAACCAGACATGGGACCTGTTTTCTGTTAAACCAGTTGAACCAACCTATCTAATCCGATTCTAACAATATTGTATATAAATACAAAACTATCTTCTCTTCATACTATTAGCAAGAAATCAGCAGGCATTTAACACCCATGTACTTGAAAAGCATTCAACACAATTTCTCAAGGGGCTAATAAGATTAACTATTAGGTAAGAGCATGACATCCTCGAGCAAATCACACATCTTGAGTGCTGGCTGTCCTTTAGTTTTAGTGTACCCAAAATTTATCCTAATGCTTGAGGCTCCAAGATTGCGAAGGACAAGCATGATCTTTAAAGTAAAAAAGAGAAGCACAAAAGCAACGACGTTCAATGACATGCATTTACCTTTTTATCATATAAACACAAAGTGATGCGAGCATCAAAGGAAAGTCAAGCTATCCAAGACTTTTTGGAGGACCTAAGATGCGTTCCAAGGTTAAGAAAAACAAAGAAGCAATGGTGATACTTGTGAAGGGGTTTCAAGAGGACTTTGGATGCTTAGAGAGGTTCATGAAGCTTGAAGAGCGTCCGTGGATCAATGTGGTACAAAACAAGCAAGATACAAGCTTTTCAAATAGAATTTGAATCAATCCAAGCATAGGCAGGATTGATCTAGTTAGGCAACAATTGATAGCAAGAGTTGAGACTTACCGAAATTACGATCGTAGAACACGCAATTCAATGCACCACTTGTGTCACAAAAATAAAGCCTAGCCAACATTATGATATAACGATCCGAGGATAACCATTGACATTGCAATGGATCCAACAAACCTAAGATTGTTCACCTGGGGCACCAAATGGATCTTGATGCTGTTTGGAGCTTAAGAATTCTATTTTAGTTAGGATTTCTTACCTTAACTTGTTCTAGTCTTTTCCTAATACGTTGTAGACGAATTTTAGGTCATATTATAAGTTCCTTAACACTATATTAAGGGACCTCAAGATATTTTTACATAGCTTTAAACACTTTTGAGTATTGAAAACAATTTCTTCTTTCTTAGAAAAGTTTGAGTGTGCTCAAAATTCTTGTGAATTCCAAAATTAAATTATTCCACATGTTATTTGATTAATTCATGATGCATCAACTTACTTGGCATGTGGTCGTCCATCATGAGAGTTTTATGAATTTGTTGTGTTTGAGTCATTTCTATAGGGTTCACACAAGCAAGATATCATTGGGTTTAGGTTTACACCAATTATCATATCTTCACACTTCCGTGCATGCATTAGTTGGCCTCAAAGCTAATTACATCAAATTCTAGTCTGGTCACCAGTTTAAGGTACCAAGTCCATACCTTTCCCTATCATTTTGTTTCTTATCCTATATCCCTTCGACATCTTCTTCATATATTTGAAAAAAAAAATTGCCTATGAATTTCATGTTTTTCCTGCAATTTATTGTTCCCTCATTTGGTTAGTGATTTGTGAGAGTTAGAAAAGTCAAAAAAAATGAGAAAGAACAAAAAAATAAAGAAGAGTTGTTGTTGTTAGGAGAAAAAAAAAAGTGTGATTTCTTTGCTAAAAAAAAGTGTTCTGGAATAGCCTTGATTGATCATAGAAGTCAAAGAATTAAAAAAAGTTGGATTTTGAATGAGATTTGTGGTTGAATTGGATTTTTTTTTGAAAAATTCGAACTAGTGATCAATTTGCCCATATGTAAGATCAATTGCACGTCGTGTTGGCCAACCTAAATGATCCCACCACAATAAGTCATGATCAATTGTCCTCCCTTCCAATTAATCGTGTGTTGCTGCCTAGCTTGAGAGCAATCCATTTTATTTTGGATTTGATTACCCGAGCCCTTTTTAGCTTAGGATTGATTTTTTTGCACGTGAATTAACCCGCTAGCCCATTTGCAACCTCGAATTGATCTAATTGCATCTAGATTGATCCTTTGCCTCAAAATTTTTGTCCCTTCACACACTTACACACTGTTAGGGGATACACCATAGGAATTTTGAGAGAAATATTGGAATTCCACAAGGTAGGCACAAGAATTAAGCTAGTGAGTCTATTTATTTGAGTATATTATGTAACATACAAGTGAATGGTAAGAAACGAGTGAATTACACCTGGTGAGGTGAATGCACACATTTCCTTGCTCTATATGTTACATAATTTCAAGATGTCTAGAGAATCAGTCGTAGGTAACAACACATTCAATATGGAGTAATTAATAGACACTTTAGCCAGCATTAACTACTGGATAGAGAACTTGGAGGCTTCGAAGGCTTCTACACGAGGTGGTCTAGTATCTCAAGATGAGTCAACAACTAGGAAGGGCCATTCTATGCACCAAGCGAGAAGAAAAGGTATGTGAATGGTGATAATTTAGATTTTCCTAAAAATCTTAAGGATTTTGGCAATCTTAGGAGACTGAATAAGCTTGGAAGAGATGAGAAGGATGAGATTTCTAAAGAAGTTAAGCTCACCATTGTATCCTTCTAGAGAAAGTCAGATCTTAATGCATATTTCAAAAAGAAGAAACATGTGAAGCTAGTTTTTGACTGCCACCAATATTTACAGATTATGCAACAATAAGGTGGGATCAAGTATGTACTAGGAGAAGAAGAGCAAGTAAGCATCCTGTTGGTACATTAGGTGAATTGAAGGCTTTGTGCACAAAAGGTTTATCCAGAGTCACCATCATAGCGATTTATATCGTAAGCTATTAACCTTGACACAAGGGAGTGGAAGTGTTGAGGACTACTATAAGGACATGGAGATGGCATTGATAAAGTTAATGTGATAAAAGATAGAGAGACTGCTACAACAAGATTTATGACTAGATTAAATAAGGATATAACCAATGTACTTGACCTACATCACTATGTAGATTTGGAGGACTTAGTTAAGAGAGCCATCAATGTAAAAAAACAACAAAGGAGGAAGGGCAGATAGCATCTGTAGCTTAGCTCAGCCACTAGAGTTTTCCTTAGGTGAGAAGATAGGCCATCATATACTGAAGGCATTAGGCTGAAGGTGACACTGAAGGTTAAAGCAACTAAAGTACAAAATCCTAACCTTAGTCCTTCTACTATGCATAATAGGGACATCACATGTTTCAAGTGTTAAGGTAGAAGACATATTGTACACAATATTTAAATAGAAGTACCATAGTATTAACAGACAAGGGAGAGATAGTGACAGACAAAGAGAATAGTAGTGAAGACAAAATGCTACCCTTTGAAGAGTGTCCATCAATGATGAAGGTGTTTGTGTAGGAGCTAGGGGAATCAATCTAGTAGTTATGCACACATTGAATGCCTAAGCCAAAGAAGAGGAGTTTAAGGAATAAAGGGAGAATATTTGTCACACAAGGTATCAAATAAAAGGTAAGACATGTAGTTTCATTATTGATAGTTGGATTGCAAAAATATACCTAGTACTATGTTGGTAGAAATACTTGCATTACCTCCGATGGACCATGCTATATTGTACAAACTACAATAGTTGAACAACAGAGGTGAAGTATAGGTAACAAAGCAGGTATTAGTTGCTTTTGAAATTGGAAGGTATAAGGATGAAATGTTCTGTGATGTTGTGCTTATGCAAGCTAGTCTCATCGTGCCAGGGAGACCATGATAATATGACAAGTAAGTTACAATTGATAGCAAGACAAATACGTAAAAGTTTATTCACCACAAGAAGATTCATTGGTGTCACTCATACCAAAGGTCCATCAAGATCAAAGATACCTATAAAAACAATATGAGTTAAAGTTGGAGGGGAAAAAAATGAAAAAGAAATAAGAGGGTGAAAGGAAAAACAAGAGTGGGAAAGAAGTAAAGAGAAAAGAGGAAAAAATTGTGTTAGCTAGCATGAAAAATTTTAGAGTAACTATAAGAAGTGAGCAGAGAGTTGCATTGATCATAGACAAAGAGATCCATTTCCTATCTAAAGAGGTCACTTCTTCCCTCTTAGAAGTTTTGTTTATTTCAAGCAACTTTAAAGATGCATTGCCCAAGGAGTTGCCAAGTGGTTTACCTCCTATCCATGGAATAGAACATTTAATTGACTTCATACCTAAAGCTATAGTTCCCAACAAGCCAGTCTGCTAAATGAACTCAGAGGAGACAAAGAAAATTCAAAGATGATTGGAGAAGTTGATTAACAAAGAGTGGTTTTGAGAGAGCATGAGTCCATATGTTGTACTCGTATTGTTCATGCCTAAGAAGGATGGTTTTTTGAGGATGAGAGTTAATTGTCACATTGTGAATGCAATTATGGTAAAGTATTGACATCCCATCCCTATGCTAGACAATATGTTAGATGAATTGTATTATGCCACCATATTTTACAAATAAATCTTATAAGTAGTTATTATCAAATCTATGTGACAAAGGGTGATGATGAATGGAAAATGACTTTCAAGACAAAATTTGGTTTGTGTGATTCTTTAGTGATGCCTTTTGCATTAACTAATGCACCTAGCACATTTTATGAGACTTTTGAATCATGTTTTGCTTGCATTCATTGACAAATTTGCAGTGGCATATTTTTATAATATATTGGCCTATAACAAATCCATAGAGAAGTACGCATACATATAAGACATGTATTTAAGGCATTGTGTAGGGAACAATTGTATATTAACCCAAATAAATGCACATTTTATGTGGATCATTGTGTGTTTCTTAGATTTGTTATAAGTGCAAAAAGGATTCAAGTTCGTCAAAACAAGGTAAAGGCACTAAGAGATTGGCTGACCCGCACTTCTATTTCTAAGGTAAGGAGTGCTCATGGCCTTGCAAGCTTTTACAGAAGATCCGTACATGATTTCAGCACAATCATAACACCACTTACCACAGTTATCAAGAAGAATGAGAGGTTTCAATGGAGAGAAGCACAATAGCGGGCTTTTCAGGCATTAAAGAATAAGCTTACTAATGCTCCTATTCTTGCTTTACTTGATTTTTATAAGATATTTGAACTTGAGTGTAATGGTTCTCGCATAGGAATTGAAGTTGTGTTGATGCAAGAGAGAAGACCCAGTGCATATTTTAGTGAGAAATTGAATAAGGCAAAGCTAAATTATTCTATCCACGATAAGGAGCTATATTCACTAGTGAGGGTGTTGGAGACATGACAACGTTATTTAACCCTAAAGTAGTTTTTCATCTTTACAGATTTTGAGTCATTAAAAAACCTCAAGAGTCAAGGTAAGTTAAGTAGGCAACAAATAATATGGGTATCCTTGACGCTTTTCTTTATGTCATTAAATATAAAAAAGGAGTAGATAACGTAGTTGCTAATGCATTATCTAAACATTATTCACTTCTAACTACTTTGCATGCTACGTTATTAGGATTTGAGCACATTAGGAAATTGTATGCAAAGGATGAGGATTTTGGTGATGTTTAAGAATTGAATAGAAAAGGGACTTAATAGAAATATTTTCAATATGATGGATATTTGTTCTATGTGGATAAGCTATGCATTGTTAAATGTCCTTTACAAGAATAACTCATTAGGGAGGCACATAATGGAGGTTTAATGGGGCATTATGGTGTCAACAAAATAATCTTGATTCTGTGGGAACATTTTTATTGGCCATAGCTACATAGAGATGTACAGAAGGTGATTGAAAGGTGCATCAAGTTCAAGGAGGCCAAATCAAAGGTGTAACCACAAGGATTATACATGCCATTACTAGTTTCAAATGTGCCATGGATGAACATTTTCATGGACCTCGTGTTGGGATTACCAAGGATAAGGACAAATAAGGATAGCATATTTGTGATTTTAAATAGATTTTTTAAAATGGCGCATTTTAATAACATCTAGACTCATATATATATATATATATATATATATATATAATAGTGTCTAGACTCACTTGTTCGATGTAAATCAAAGTCTGCGTCCAACTAGGTCCCCTATTGATTTTTCTTCTCCTCCTATTATGCCATGTGGGCGGTGAAAGAGGATGGCCAAGAGGGCAAATACAAATATAACAATTATAATTCGAGCAATATAATGTGAAGTATGACTTGAAAATAATCCATTGTAATTCTTTACTTGATGTGTGTAATAAATATTTCAATCCTGCAATATGGCTGCTTCTTGAGATGTACATGAGTTCATAGTTTGACAATATATTTTCATATTGTGATTTTTAGTGGGATTCTATATTTATAGCATGACATATATAATTAAATTATTTTACTAATAAAAATATCAATACAATAAAATTATTTTAAAGCATAAAATTATGAAGTGAATCGTAAAATATATGAAATACTAGCAATTGTGCACACTCTTATGTGTGCACAAAAATTAAATAAAAAACTAATTTGATTGAATAAAATTTTAGTATTAATTTAAGACAAATAATACTCAAATGTTAAACTTATTTTATTCAGACTTTAATATGAATACCAAGATTTTATATCGTAATTTTTTATTTAAATACAAAGAAAACTTACACTAAATTTAATATTTTATATTTCTATTATATAATGCATGTGTGAATGTTTGTAAGAAAGACAAATAATTTAAGTGTCTAGATAATAAAAATTGAAATAGCAACACATTAAAAAGTAAAAGTTATTTAACTTTCCTTCTAAATTTGAAATGAAACATGATGTGTGTGTTATTATTTTTTATCATATAGGGTAGTATGGACTTGAAACAAATAATAAAATTTATAATTGATAAAACATTAAATGATAAATTGTATTTCTTACAAAGGATTGAGCAATATATTAGATAGCAAAGACAAAAAAATTTCAAACCAAGGTCATGATAATTGTCATTATTCAAAAGCTATGATCAGTGCCCTCCATGCTTGTTCATGTAGTTTGGTGTAGCTACTGGACCGGTCAAGCATTAATTGCGAGGATACCAAAACGGGCAACAAGCCTTGTTAAGCCTGTCAATAGACTGTCATCATTAGAGGACACTGTTTTAAAAATCAACCCAAACTCAAAAAAGAAATTAGAAAGGCGTTAAAAATCGAAAGTCTTGAAAACCGCTCTATATCACTAAAATCCTAAAAAACTGTGGTTTGACCGGTGAACCAGCCGAACTGCCCACAGCTTGGATAAACCAATTGGATAGTGGAATGGATCATGGATATTAAGTAGTAGACATGTTTATTTTTTACTTTATGGTTTGAGTTGAAATGCTAAATGCAATAGATTGTGAATGTCTGGATCAGGATGTTGTGTTGTGAGATGTGAAATTGTGAACTGTTTTATTTTTTGCTTTGTGATTTGACTTTTGACTTTTGAGTTTAAATATTATGTGTGAATTATGATAGTCATGGAGATTTAGAGTTAGATTATTTAAGCTTTTATCAATTATTATAATGTGACTAAATATTTTAATGTAATTCAACTTTTTGGTTTTTTTTTATGAACTAATCTGTATTTTCTTCATTTTATAGTTTATTCTATTGTGTTAGTATATCTTGCTTAAATATTAAAAACAATAGAAAAAATTTCCATAAAATAAATTGAAGTATTTTTGGTTATTTTATTTTTTTTATGTATTTTTAAAATATAAAATAATATTTATTATATAATTATGACATCACCGGTCTAACCGCAGTTCAACCAATGGTTGAACCGGTAACCCTTGAACCAGTGAATTTTCCGATTTGATGAACAATCAAAGTTTAAAACAATTAAGGATACTTGTGTTTCAAAAAATCACCAATGAAAAAGGTGAGTTCCTTTGACAAGAGGGGCAACAAAAGAACCACATGTTATACATGATTGCCATTTCATGATAAAATCTTATTAAAGCATAGTGGCGTCTTATCTTGTATGTCCTAGCATTAGAAATAAGCACAATTACATTATCAAAACTTTAGTGGATCATATAAAATATAATGTTATTAAATCGCTGTACATATATAGTGTGAATGACTCAATTGTGTTAAATGAAAAATTAGGCATAAAAATTTACAGCTATTATGAAAAATAATTGGCCTATCAAAAACTAATAAAATATTATAATAGAGTCAAAAATAAGTGAGCATGTGAGTACAAGGCGATGTATGCATACATCATGAAATGATAGTCAATGTATAGCTTGATAGAGACTAGAGGTTATAGGGGTTATCTGTAGGGAGGAGAACAAGTAGCAGTTATTTAAGGGGCCGCCACAATACCTGCCTTCCTTCCGAGTTGAAGAGGTGGTGTAGGGTATGGCACCACTTCCTCGTCACAAAGATGGTGTCGACAAACCATGTTGTTGAAGTCTCTAAAGGGCAGGCATGACTATTGTATGCATTGGACAAAGGGATAGCCATCAATGTTAGGTAGTTAGAGGTTTGAAGCTTTCAGGTTGCATTAGACCACCCGCAAATAGGGTTGCCATATCCATCTATCTTCATTAGGTTGTGTGTGCATGCTAGCATGTCTACTGGCAAGTGCCACATGAAGTCTATGGAGACACTGCTAACAAAAAGTGTTGTACTCTAAATTATGGGTGGTGGAGGGACATCACAGTAATGGCACCCCTTGTCCAACAAAGTAGAGGCGCCAATAATTGAGGCATGATAGGGCAATACATCTCGTCCATCATGGCATACGGCCTATGAGGGTAGCATGGCTAGCACTATCAAGGTGCTATAGGGAGAAGGTTGAGCTCCTTAGACAAGTCATCAGTCCTCTTGGTCTAGGGGATGGCTCCCCTTAAGCCTCGAGTAGCAGCTATCATTCCAAGAGATGAGCATCCACCCACCTAGGTACACCCAACAACCTACTGGTCACATTGTATTTGTTTCTATGTTTTTGGATAACAAAACTTGTACTTGCCCTTCTGTGCAAGACCCCACGCATGCTATTCACCCTCTTGCAATCTACATGCCCAGAAGGAGACCTCTAGTGGCACCTCTTCTTTATTACTATATTTTGCTTCCTCCCTCACCCCCTACCCCAAGCCACCCCATTATATTTTATACCCTTTGTATCTTTGAACTGCTATATTGATTTTGGATTGTACGAACCCTCAAACTGAATTATGTCCTTTTGGCTCTTGAATGGGCCCATTTGAATATATGGACAATTGGATCGCATTTTTGGTGGCTAGGTGTTACTTGATTTGCTTTAGAAATTGTGCTTGCTATGAACATTTAAGTAGCGTCATTTCATTGTGATATGTGTTTTTTTTTTTTTTTTGGGACATCTAAACAGGATTGTGTTTTAGTTCTTTTGCTGGGTGGTGGTGTGTATACAATACTTTGATGACAAATGTACATTCATCATATTCTTTAATTGGATAGTGTTGTAGAAGGGACATTAAGGCAATGTGAGGAACGAGTACTTGTTTGTGTTCTTTGTGGGGTGAAGGGCATTGAGTTAGGTGAGGGAAATTGACTTCAACACTGCAAGCAAGCTAACCCTTTGGGGATTAAGTTCCTAAGTAGTGGGATTAAGTTGGTGTATATATTAAATTGGAGATTGGTTATTTGTTAATATTTATAGACATCATTTTATTCCAATCATCTAGGAAATGGCCCTAATCTATTTATCTTTAACAATTGTTTTAATTTATATCCTTCATTCATTACTTGTAGAGTTGCATGTTTTTCGATCTACCAATTATAAAGAAATTCAAAATTATTTAGAGAACTGAAATCTAAAAAAATTATCAAAAGTATAACAAAATCAAACTTGTATTGCACTTGGTAAATCAAACATTCAAGAATGCTTCTTGAAATTTCAAAAATTTACAATAAATCAATCTTGAAAAAAAATAATTAAGGGACAAAATGAAAAACTAATGATAAAATTGATGAACTAATAAAGCAAATAAACAAAACCTAGACATATGTGCTTGAGCCCCACAATCAAGGCAGGAATTTAATCTGTCCACCTAGGATTCTATTAATGAATCGTCAGAGCATATTCATGCATTTATAGGAAGATCTCGTGATGAAACGTATCTTTGCACTTAAGTAGTAGTAGACATAGATTGTTACTACACCTAAATTAAATTTATAATTAAATTAATATTGTGGTGAATATAAGTATTATTCTTATGAGGAGAGGTTTTGTGTCTATTGATTTAACCATTTTCTTATTAGTTAGGCCTGTAAATCACAGCGAAAAGCAAGAATAACTAATAAAAGCAAGCATTAAAACAAAACACACAAGACAAAAGAGATGGAATATAAGTAGTTGAAGCATTTAATCACTTGTGTTGTGTTGGGTTCCTATGTATGCCAATTATCTTAATTATCAGTTTAATTATCTTAGTTATGGATTGTTAATCTTAAATTTTATAGAATATTTTTTTTAAACTTCCTATAACTTTAACTTAAGATTCTTGTGAGTTTCCTAAACCTAAATTGAGTTAAGCATTCAAGTGTGGTTATTAACAATGGTTACCAAAATTAATTCCATAATTTTACTCATATTATTCTTCACACAGTCATAGATTAATTAGTGGATTTCTTAGTTACTATTGAATTCAACAACCACAAATAATCATGCAAGGACAATCAATCACCACTTACGTATACAAATTTCACTAATCATAAACACAAGTGACTAGAAAGAAATTTAGAAACTCGTATTAAATTCATGCAAAACCAATTCTAAATTGTTCATCATCTAATCAATCATGAAAACACTAGAAAAATCTAGTAAAACTTAGTCCATATGCTCCGTGTTGTGTGGGAGAATGAACTTTCTTCACGTAATGTGAATTCCTCTTTCTCCAAACTTCAATCTTGATTTCCTATGTGTTTAAATATTTAGGAAAGTAAAACCATGCCTAACCCCCTCTCCAAGACATGGAGAACATGTATTTATAATTGTATAGTGCTTAGGGTTCGTGTATGAGTGGAAAAGACAAAAAAAGTCCTTAAAAATCCATGTAGATTTGCTGGTTAGATTTCTAGCACCCCAACTCTCGTGGCCACAAGGTTTTCTTCTGTGGTCCCACCTCCTCTTCTTGCACCTACAAACTCGAGCACAATAATTACATAAACTGGTAATTGCGTTCTGTAGTCACGTTGAACTAATTTGCAATCACAAACCTTCATGTCACATTGCGCCTCTTGCCTACAAAATTTCTACAAGGTTTCTCGTCCCTGTTCTACTACTGCGACCAATGGTCTCGTGACCATGAGCTTCACCTCCATAACCACGACCAAAACTGCAAAAATTTCAAAGAGTGTCACACTTGCATTTTCACCTTCAATGGCCACAACTCTTCGTTTTGCAGCTGCGACACCAAACTGTAGTCATAAAATTACATTTTAAGTGTATAAAATGTCCAAAATTAATAATTAACCATATATCTACACTTTTAACCTCAAAATCATCTTGTTTAATTATAATTTATGCATGACAACATATTTTCTCTATTTTAACTTCCATGCATGTATAATTTAAATACAAAAAAGGTATAAATATACTATAAGTTCACATGTTATCAAAAGCCTACCAAAGACCTTACAAAATTGTGCAAATATGTATATTTATTATATATCAAACCACCATCCTTAAAGACCACATGCTAGCTTTTAAATATGCCCTCTCATCATAATTACTAAATTAATGTCAACAGCAAGTAAGGAAATGACTTTCAAACCCCCTAAACATGTGACACTGTATTGGTTACAAATTATACAACTTCACAAGTTTGATACAAGTTGTAGGGATTTAGATATGACATCATACCAAGAACTATAGAACTAAGGTTTTCATAATACAAACATATGGTAACATATTGATTTGTAAGTATGGGTTATGACCCCACTCATGTAGGTTGGACGCAGGGGCTCAACGTGTCCTTGCTACTGCTGTAGGCAAGTCCATCACACTGCAAATTTGTTACTCTAATAGAGAAAGACTAGGAACTGGACGTGTTGATACATGCATTTGCTATGTCCATAGGTCCTGTCCTGTCATGTGCACCCAGTGTTGGTAGGCATCAGCCACACAGGCTATCATGTCTTCCCCTAAAGCACCCAATTGGTAGGTTATGGCACAAGATGGCCACAGACGCCATGAGAAGTTGACGTGTCAGCCAGCAAGCCTAGCCACATCAATGGGCAAGTCAATCATAGTACTACGATTTTGTTACCTTGATACAAAAACAACAAAAGCTAGACGTGTTAACATAAACACTCATTGTGTCCATACACTTGTTTGACTTTGTCTGCCTAGTGCTAAGAGGTTAAGGCAGGGGAGAATTACTATCATTAGGCGGAGTCAACGCGTTTGCCGACAAGTCCAACCACATCGGGGGCAAGTCAATCGCATTACTACCATTTTGTTACCCTAATATAGGGATACCACGGATTAGACATGTTGAGACTGGCACTCACTATTGGATTTTTGTGGGGTTTGCTCGTAAAAATCAAAACTTTAAAATATAAAACCATTCTACACATGCATTATAATGTAACAAAAAAAATCCCACCTGTTTTTGTTGCAAAACATACAAGATATCAATATAACAAGACAAAGGTAAAGTCTTACGCCTTTGGAATGTTTCCTAACAGTTTGCATGTGATCCTTAGAGTCGTGGCCCTCGAACTATGACCACTAGTTTGGTCACATGATTGGGATACTTGCAAGCTCATTCTATACTTCACAAAACTCCTTTTGTGAAGCTCTAATTCAAACACTTTAAGCTATGAAGAATTTTTGAAAAAAGAGTGCTCAAAAGAGGGTGGCTAAGGAATGCTTTGTTTTAATTGATAGGTGTGCACGAAGATTAGGGCTAAAGAAATTGTCTTGAACTCTTCCAAACTCCTTTAAATAGTTGAGATACTAAGGTTGGAGTATGAGTTACATGGACCCTCCTACAAGAACCTTTTTAATTATAATAGCCAATGGACATTTATTTATTAATCTCATAAATAAATTAGTTCATAAATTCTTTAATTATTAATCTCTATTAATAATTAAAGTCCAAATATGTCCAACTAATTTAATTTAATTAATTAAATTAATTAAATTAAATCTCCATTATACTTCCAATTAATGATCTCATCATCAACAAACACCATAGCGACTTATTTAGTCCAATTCAATTATAACTAAATAAATTATACAACCTATCAATTTAGCACTCACATTACATCCCAACTTTGTGTAAGTGACTTTTTAGGTTCATCCTTTATTGGTAAAAAAATATAGCTCAAAACATATGTAGCCTACGACCCATAGTGTAACCGAATTAAGGTCAAGCGATTTGGGTCGCAATGAATATTTCTGATCGTGACTACCATACTATATAGACCTTTTACCTTACTTTATCCCATCCGAGTAAGAGTTATGAATTTAGTCAAACTCACAAATTCAGTCATATAACCAATTAGTGTTTCTTTGTCAAGCAAATGTGCTATCGGAAACTCTTTTCTGATCTTTCATTGTCTTACCTAAGGGCTTCTGCCTTATAGAACACCAATTGCTAAGACAAACACTTTATTCACTTATAAGGAAATAAATATTTTATTGAACACATGCATGTCTCTATGCGTATCCGGGCAACGGCCCATTGGGCTTACAATCTTATCCCATACTTGTATAGATGTTAGCTCTTAATACCCTAATGACACGTAGACCATCATGTGCATAAGATAACTATGTCATTTTAGGTCTAAGTTTCACGAATACTTAACAAGATCACGAAGCAAGACGTTGACTACAAATAGCGAACTCTATATATCTCTTTCATTCTACGAGTCATTGTGCGAATGCCCAATTCCCTAATGGTGGACGATGCACCCACACTCATGTATTCTTAATATCTCATATTAATGGCATGGCACTCACCATATAAATACAAGGTGTTCAAGTCGTACTGACTCTCTAATATATATGACTCACAGATAGGTTCTAGCGATTGAGTACCTAAAGAGCCTTATCTCTATATTCATAATTTTTTATAAATAAGACTACTTAACTCAAGAACATGGGCACAAACAGTACTATACGCCAAAGGAAGGGGATGCCTATGGCTGCATCAAGTAATGAAGGACACCTCATTTGCCCTTGAACACCTAATCAGTAGCTTATGGCACTAACTAGTTACTACTGTCAAGTGGAGTCGCCATGTTAACAGGTAAGTCTAGCCACATCAACCGAGCACACTAACTTTACATATAGACACCTAACCTAAACCAGCTACTCCACCCCACACTCTTTCTATGTACATGAACATGCCATCCCACATATTAGTAGTATGATGATAAGTAATCTCATGCAGTAGGATCAATGCACGACCAACGTCATTAAAACGGTAATCAACATACACAAAAATAGCGCCTGAAGGCATATGACGCTTTGTCCACACATAAAGTAGCAAACATAAGTAGCAACCAAACATGGCCCTTACATGTACTAAACATCAACCAAATGGAGTTTATCGCTCCCTACGGGAGATAAGTGGAAACACATAATATGCGCCAACATGACTAGCACACATTGCTAACAATAGGAGCCTTCAAACACACGTCAACCATACTTGTTTGCCCTCGTCGCATTTGTGATGTTGTCTTAGAACATAGTCTACTCCTTGATCTCCTTAGACACTTAGCACACATATAAGCCATAATTTATTTAATTCACACATTTTGAGCTAAATTACCACACCAATTGGTGTCATTACATGCCAATTATCAAGGACCAAAATACGATTAGTGTAGACTTAGGGTGTTGTGCAAGTATAGCCTTAATATTTTGGTATTTTTGGCCCTTTATTTATATATTTTTATTTTTGAGGTATAAATATTTAGGATGTAATTTTTTGGCTTTAAATTAATCTAAAGAAACATTAGTAGAGTTTAGAGAAATGTTTTGAACTCCTAAAAAGTGGTAAATGAAAATATCATTAAATTTTTTAAAATTAAAATTGAACATACGTCTTCCATGCTTTAATATACAAGATGAATAAATATAAAGAATTATGAGTGAGAAATTAAGAAGTATTATAAATTAATTTCTAAATTATACTTAAAAAATCAATAGACAACCACCAAAAGTAGTAATAAATAATATATATATATATATATATATATATGCATGTATGTATACGTATGAATGAGGTGGGGTGGTGTGGTTTGAATTTGAAGTTGCCATTAATACATATAGATGCATGTATGTATACGTATGAATGAGGCGGGGAGGTGTGGTTTGAATTTGAAGTTGCCATTAATACATGTAGGATGGCGCGATTAATTACATTTTCCAACCGTATTAATGATAGCACGACAAAACAACAGTGTATGGTTTAGTGGGGCGCAGTGCAATGTAGTGATTTTTTAAAATTATTTATCACTCCTAATTTCAAGTAATTGTGAATTTTTGAAATAGATAGGTTAGTTGGATAATATTTTCTGGAAGAGGCAGTCACTCATTCCCTCTAGCAACGTCAACAATACTACTAGCAACAACCACCACCACCACTACCACAACAATAATCAATTAACTCATTCATATTGACCCAACCCATTTCATTTGTAAGAATCACTCTCAACCAAGAGAGCTTCAGCATCAACTTTTGGAAGTATGACTCCCAATAGCTTAACTTTATGGGATCAACATTTAGGCTACATTTGTTTTCAAATTTAAAAGTTTAAAAGCACAATCAATTATTATATTTTTTAAATTTTTTTATATAATTTTTAAAATAAAAATACCTTCAAACACACCTCAAATTTTAATAATAAACATAGACTTAACTTTTGGCGAGTCTCGCTCCGTAAAATGACGAATGCCACAAACAGGGGTCATAAAACTTTACAGCAAACTGCAAATATTGGAAAAGTGTGATGCCACAACACCTTTATTAAATGAAAATGCCTCTCCCATGGGTGGGGTGGGACAGTGCTAGATAATTTTCTACTGAACATCGTAAGTAGCTTACCTTTAGTTGACACCAACGACACACGCTCCCGAGAAATGAACTACTACCAAACACACCTTTTACGTAGAGACGTTTGGCCGTGGCCGTGGCTGTGAAAGCCTTCCAAAAGGGCAAAAACAAATACAAAATGATGGCAAGAAACGATTTTGACATTGGAAATAATTATAAATTTTTCTTTAAGGGGAAGTTTTAAATGAACCTGTGAAGGATTGCTCTAGCCTATTACACAGTTTCCACAGCCTTGCTTTTGTAGGTGTTGACAGGTCACGTTACCTTTTATTGTTGTTGTCGTTGATGTTGTTATTGGTTCAGTATCCGACGCAACAACTAGATATGCAATAAAATAATTGTAACACTTCTTAATTTTAAATGTGTATTTGTGTTTATAGCATCTTATTAAAATATTAACACTCATTCAACAATGTAATTCGTAAAAGGTGAATAAGAAAAACTATTCACGTAATTTGATGTTAATCATATCTACATTTATAGTATTTTGCCTAGTAGAAAATGAGTTCACTAGAATCAAGAATTTGTATATTTTACACAATTCAATTTGAACTTTATTATGACAGCTCCACTTTTTCTACACACTCCGAGTTTAGGGCTAAGTGGTATCATATACTTTCCACTTAGTATAATAAAAACATAATATCAAATATTCTCACCGTTCATCAAAGTAAGTAACACTAGTAAGAAGCACTAATTATAAGACTCAATAACGGAAGCTTTACTCAAAAATTCAATTATTTCAAGAATACATGCACCTTTCACTTAAACTCACCAAATTGGTTGATCAATTCTCTTCAACTTCTAGACAAATTCACCACAATAACTTTCAAGACTTGAAATAATCACTTCTTGCATCTCTATTTAAGTAAATAATTATTTAATAGATTTCTATAATATTTGGGATTGTCTTCATATATCAAGATTTTCTCTATTCGATCAACATAATCTATCAACTACTTGTTATAATAGTTTGAGTTGACTTTCAAAATTCTCAATCTTCTAATTTTGACAACTCAATCTCCAATTTTACATTAAATTATTAGATGTGTTCTTTAAGAATTTCTTGATCGAAAATGGTCAGACTTTTTCTATTGAAAGATAAAAATCTTCTTCAAATGTGTGATCAATTCATTCTCATACTTTTATAAATAAATGTTAGAAAATTAATGTTACAATAATTTTATTTTTTATGATAATAATTTTATTGAGTTGAATTACTATGCGTGAGTATAACACACGTTGCCATGGTGTACAAACAATTCCCCTTTTCCCGCTCGGTCTTGTAGCCCCCAGAGGCTTTCCGAGGCGGGGCCTGAGTTTCCTCTTTTATCCGTGTGGTCCCAACGAGCAGTTTCTGTGGAAGCAACAATTACATTCAACCTCATTTCTTGAAGACATCTTACACTGCGTTTGCTTTTCGTGGTTGAAGGGTTATAATTTTGATTTTTGAAGGCAATAGTGTTCTTCTTGACTCCAGTGGTATACTCAATCCTCCAATTCACCGACTGACGTGAAGTTTAGAATAAGTTGCATTCTGTAATTGCGATCCTACTTTAATTGTTGGAATCTGAAAACCAAACAGTGAATGTATGTGCATATTCTCGACTGTAGGACGGACTTCTCAGAGGAGTTGGAGTTTTGCGCATTGTCCTGAGAGCAAGTTTTGGTTTTCATTATCAGTATCAGGGAGTCGTAGCGGTTAGCTAGAGAAGAAGGCCTGAGGGTGAGGTCCAATCGAAGCTTTGCAGTTTGAGGTTCAATTACTGAGTATGCCTGAATCCAAACTAGACAACGGGAAGGAGCTCAGGTCCTTGGCCCTGACTCCGACTTGGTCAGTTGGCACAGTATTGACCATATTTGTTGCCGTTTCACTGCTTATGGAGCGCTCGATTCACCGGTTGGGTAATGTGAGCGACATTCGGTTTCGTATTGGAAGTATTGCTTGTGTCTTAAACGCCTACGTTATTCCTGTTTTTAATTCGGTTTTGTAATATCTTGACAAGAAGAAAGAAACTATATCTTTGTTTGGTTTTAGGACATGTGATTCGACTTTGAGGAGATGTGGATCTTCACCCAATTTTGTTTCGTTGAAACATTGTTTTAAAATTTCTTCTGAGTTATCTTTTCATGGAATCATCTGATGAATTTGGGTAAGATGAAGGTGTGGGTGATTACGCGAGACAGATTTAAATATGTGTTTTATTGAGGAACTCAAATTTTTTGAAGATACCGAGTCTTGGTTCTTCTGGTGTTTCATTCAATTCTAACTTAATTTCCTGCACAACTTTTAGCATACAGCACTAATTATTATTTTTTCCCTTTCGAGCTAATAAATGCCATTTTCTCTTATCCTGTGCTTTCCTATCATTTCAGTGGTTGAGGAAAACGAATAGAAAACCTTTGCTTGCGGCTGTGGAGAAAATGAAGGAAGGTAATTTATGTGGTTTTTTGGTTATAAATAAGAACTGTTTTCTTTGTGAAAACCCTCTTGCTTCATATTTGACTCCATTTGAATCCTTCCCTCACTTCTATCATTACCTTTATTGAAACTTTTCTACAGAGTTGATGCTTCTTGGCTTCATATCTCTCCTCCTTACAGCAACTGCAAGCATCATATCTAATATTTGCATACCATCAAAGTTCTATGATAGTGCATTTGCCCCATGTACAAAGAAGGAAGTTAATGAGGAAAGGGAAAACGAAAATGACCATAGGCTTTTGATGGCCTTCGCTGATCCTCACTTACATCGGAGGATGTTGGTGGGTCTAAATCGGAATACCTGCCATGAGGCAAGTTAATTCACAATGGAACATCATGACTGTACCATTTTCTTTGAGAAAACCAATTGTCACTTGCTCTGTTTTGGCAAGAATTATCTGATGATATGTCTCCATCCATGTATTTCATGTTTGAGTGCAAGTATTTTCCTTCTCCAACACACATTTGTTGGATATTCAGGAATTGTTTATTTTCCTTGTGTTATTGTGTGATTGTTGTTCTGCCTCCTCTTATGTTAATTTTATATGCAGAACTACGAATCATTTGTGTCATACGAAGGACTTGAGCAACTCCACCGATTCATTTTTGTTATGGCAGTTACACATATATCTTACAGCTGCTTAACAATGTTGCTGGCAATAGTGAAGGTATAATTTTGATGGTTCAATTCACGCATTGAATCCTTAACAATGTTGCAAATCTAGAACTTCTGACACTGGCTTTGAATGAGATCTGTTTCAATTCAATTCCTTTTGTTGTTTAATTTATATATTGTCAATTTTTTGGGACTTTTTCTCGCCTGTTAGATAATTATGGTAAATATCCTTTCTGCTGATCTTTTATGATGCTACTTTCGAGATTAATTTAAGCGATGGAATTAGAGAATATTACCCTTTGTTTTATAGCCCTTTACCATCCATTCCCCTTTTTGGGGATTTAAAATATCACCTCAACTGACTCATCTTCCTAGTTGGTAATTTACTGTTCTGGCTAACATGCATGCAACAAGATGTATGTTTGCTGTATGGTCTGAGATTACCTGTGCAGTTAATTTTCACTAAAGAATTGGTCTAAGAACATTTCAAAGAGCAACAATTGCCCAGTTTCAGAATGTAAAACAGCCTTTTAGAATGCTAACAAGGATATTTCTTTTCAGATGTTAACTTGTACCGATTTCTTCCCTTACCTAAAGTTGCACCACATCAAAATAACCTAATAGCTCACTTTGGAGTGTTATTTCCTGAGATACAGTTGTAGTGGTATATTTTGTTTTTTTATTTTCTATACTATCTTTCTGATTTTATCTGTTTCTGTTAAAATGATGTAAAATTTTGGCCTTGTTTGTCTCAAAGAAAGTTTGACCTTTTGCTCCTCAACATCTCTGGCAGATTCACAGTTGGAGATTATGGGAGGACGAGGCTTACGTTGACAGACAGAATTCATTAAGTGATACTTTCAAAACAGTTTGCTTAGATTGAAGTTGTAAAATATTCACAATGAAATCATTCTCATTTTGTTTCCAAAATTGTTGGTTCATTTCAATGGTAGATAGGACTTTAAAAGGATGAAAAGAACTGTAAAGGGATAATGAAATGATTGAAAGTCCATATTCTAAAGTGCTATAACTACTTAATTGGAGTGTTCTAATGACAAATGCCTGGATATCACACATCTGTCACTTGTGAACATCCTCGAAAAGCCTGAAGCGGTGAACTAAACTGGACTTGTTTAAGATGTGGATCATTATCAAAGTATTAGTATGAAAACAGTAATTTACAAGAAAATAGTAATCCACAACAATTTTATATGTTGCAGATATCACCAAAGCTTTGACCATGCAAAGGCAATCAACTTTTGTCAGAGTTCATACATCAAATCCTATGCACAGGAACAGTTTCCTAATTTGGGTGGTAGGTTCACTTCGATCTTCCCGACAATTTTATAGCCCGAGTTTCAATTTAGAGGTGTCCTACATGGATTAGAGAAATACCAGTTGTGATATACTGTGACTGCACATTCCTGACATAATGGCAGCTGGTGTCTAAAAAGCACATGTAAAATTGCTTTAATTTTCCTAATAGCATGTGTTATATTACCCAATAAATCCTAATAACAACTACATCCTTGTTTGAATTGCTTAAATATCTAAGATGAATACCTAGTAAGAACCATGCCACAACTTAATTCTGACCAGATTCCATGCTTTAATTATCCAGACTTGTTTCTTCCGCCAATTTGGGAGTTCAGTGGTCCGTGCAGATTACCTCACGCTGCGCCAGGGATTTATTACGGTATGTAAGCAAGCAACTTCATTTGATTGATGCCAATAATGACTTAGAGAAGAACCTGGTCGTTGTCTTTTTCAGATCCATCTTTGTTTTGGACCATTAAAAAATATTCCGCCATTGTGGACATGCATGGATCCCACTCTTACTGATTTCCAAATTCTCTTTTTCCGTCAACACTGGTTCTAATGGACTTGTACACATTAAACTCTGTTTTTACTTTTTCTGTCTCTTATTTATGGCAGAATCACAACCTGACATCAAAATATGATTTTCATAGCTATATGATTCGCTCCATGGAAGAAGAATTCCAACTTATAGTTGGTGTTAGGTAAGAAGGATCATTAAGAAAAGCTTACGATTTTCAAATTTGATTTTGGTATGTCTACTGTATTCCTTGTTAATCAATTTTTGAGCTTCCACCTGTTGGAACAAAAGCAAAAGAATTCTTATTGATAGGGGTAGGCCGCATTTCAAGCTTACATCATTTCCATTTTATGCAGAGTACTAAACTACAATAGTGTGAACTTTATGTTTAATAACATAATTTATATTTATGGTTACAGTTGGATACCTGTACAGATGGTTATCATGAATTTGTCTCCTGCTATCCATCTCTGTATATTCTGTTTTTAAATCATAAGTTGGCTTGACATTTAGGGAGCTTGTCTTTTTCATTTTTTGTTCCTTAATACATGATTGAATGTATTCTTGGAAGCTCTGCTGACTTCCCCTTTTACTGAATAATTTACAGTGCTCTTCTATGGGGATTTGTTGTAGCTTTTATTCTGTTCAATATAAAAGGTTAGTTAGTTGAAGCTTTCAGGTTTTTTCTCACTTTCTTTTGAAAAAAAGTGAGCATGTGGGTTGGCCCTTGGTCATTGTCCTGGAAAACAAATCCATTATGAGGGCAAGTTGGTTATTTTACTCCTATGGTATGTTTTACCATTAAACAAAATGCAATGCACTTGCCTAATATGTGATTTGTTAAACTTTGTAATTTGCAGGATCTAATCTCTATTTCTGGATTGCACTTATTCCTGTCACTGTAAGTGCTCAATGCAGAAACACGACACCTTTAATCTGCGGCAGTTCTAAGCAAAATTTTTCCTCTTGACTCAGAACTACGATCTGGTGCTCGGTTGTTAATGCGTGACTAGGGGATTAACAAGTTACTCTTACCTTTTTGTCTTTGAAACGAAAATAAAATGATGACATATGATCTAATTCCAAAGTTAACCACCCTAACCTTCGAAAAGAAAAGGTAAGAAAAGAATAGAGGATAGTTGAAGAAGTCGCCTATCGGCCTATGGCAATATGGCTATTGTTGACCTAATCCTTTTGGAGATTGAACCTTTATTCAAAGATTAAAAAACAAACACAAAGAAAAATGAGGAGGATTTTCTCATCTGCCTGTACATATTTTACTTTTGCCTTTTTCTTTCGTTCAAATGATGCATTGTAATCATTTGCAGCTTGTCCTACTTCTTGGCACAAAACTGCAGCATGTTATAGCAACTTTGGCGTTAGAGAGTGCGGGAATAAGTGGAAGTTCTTCAGGATCTAAGTTGAAACCCCGAGATGAGCTGTTTTGGTTCAATAAGCCAGAACTGTTGTTGTCCTTGATTCATTTCATCCTTTTCCAGGTTAGCCATTTTCATTTGAACTTAATAGCAGAACCATGGTTATCTTTTTCCTTATGCATTCTTTAATGAGGTATGCTCTGCTGGTTAAGTTACATGACGATACTGACACTAATCTTTCTATGTTCACACTTGCAGAATGCATTTGAACTTGCTTCAGTCTTCTGGTTCTGGGTATTCCTTCTCCCCTGGCTTTAGCTTGTTTGCTTCTTAAATCCCTCAGAGATGACCTTCAAATCTCGAATTTAAAGGATTTAGCAGGAAAAGTACAATTAACCATGCTTCTCATGCATACATCATGTTTCCTGATCTTCGATTTGTATTTTTAAATATATCAGCATCCTAATTATGGTTTTCCCCAATTGTTTAGATCTGTTTTTCACAAATTTGAGGTTGTGGTGCGGTTTACTTTTTGCAAATCGGATAACATTATTCCTTTGGAACTTCTGATAATGCTTGCCTTAATTGCAGTGGCAATTTGGGTATGATTCTTGCTTCATAAGTAACCATTTCCTCGTGTATCTACGACTGCTTGTAGGGTAAAGCATGTATTTTAATATGCCTTAATTTTTGTTGCGTTGTGAAGATCAGCCACGTAGACTAAGACTGGAGCTTCGCCTTTTCTTGTTTTCTTTTTCCCTAGATTTGCCGGGCAATTTTTGTGCAGCTACAGCACCTTGCCACTGTATGCTTTGGTCACTCAGGTACTACAAGCACACACCACCAGTTCATAAGGCTAGTTGCACCATTGAACTATATGAACTAAACCTATAATCACTGTATTGAAGCGTGGTCATTTTCACGTTTTGCTGTCATAGGTCCAAATTGATTTGCCTTTTTCGTGTTTTTTCCCCCTTTTTCTTGTTATGTATTTTCCTTTTCCCCAGATGGGAACAAACTACAAAGCAGCCTTAATTCCACAGAGAATACGAGAAACGATGCATGGATGGCGAAAAGCAGCTAGGAGAAGGAGAAGATTGGGTATATTAACCGATGATTCAATTATTCATATAGACACAAGCACGGTCACATCACTAGATGACGGCGATAATCAGGCGGTAGATAGTCCTCGACTTGCCCCACAACCAGTTGCACAAATTGGGTTGCAACAAACCGCTATTGTTGTCAGCGATCAGTTGCCTGCTGTTAATGAAACTTCAAGCCGGAGTAGTTTGCCTTTTCTACGGCACTACAGCTCGGTTTCTTCCCCGGCCTCCCGCAGAATTCTGCCGGAAATGGTACCAAGATCACACTCTATGCCACATTAGGGGCAGTAACCATCGTATGTTTTGCACCTCACATCTTAATGTTTGTCCCTTACTGCGCTATGAATGAATGGTTTAAGATTTTGCTGCCATTTTTCCGTCCAAAACAATGTTATCAAACATGGACATTATTGTCGGCATAATTTGGTGGCAATTGTAATTGTATGCCGCTGATTTCAAATCTTGAGGGTTTCGACATCAATTCAATCTAAATGTCAGTTTTGGGTAAGAAATGTCTTCGTCCCTGACCTTTATCGAAAATCATATTAGCACTTGTATTTTCATTGGATACCTCCCGTAGCTTTTCAATTTGATATTCCGGCCGCAACTGCGTAGCTTAAATAAAATGCCCCTCAACACATTTACTTGCAAAAGCAAATCTCTTTAGGATCCTTCACTTTTTTATCACCAAATGTAATATGGTCCCTCAATTCAAATAACTGGGCATGGTGGCTGTCCCGCTTTAGCGTCTGCCATGGCTCCCGTTGTCTCTACTTATACTGCATTCCACACACTTCTGTTCAGTGTGATTTCTCCCTGCTCTAAAAATGTTCTGGTAATGTTTCATATTTACAATGAACGATGGTGATAGGAGTGAGTGATCGTGAGCATCAACTCTGTGGGGGAGAAATGGAAGGATGTTAGGACAAGGCGGGAGCAACGATGGGGTGAGGGGAGAAAATTTTTTTCACACTTTTAAATGCAGTGGGGGGTAAAGCAAAGGAACATACCTCCACTCAATCCCCACACTAAAAACATATATTATTTTAATTAAAATGAATTATAAATTAAAATTAGCTATATATTATGTTAAGCAATACAATTTATATATAATTTTCAGTTTGGTAAATTTGAAAACCAATTTACTAAATTAGAAATTTAATCACTTTACTTCAAATTAAAAGAAAAATCTTACAAAATGAAGTAGTTTTGAATAAATATACATTTTAATTGCAATGAAAAATATACTTTTTTCACAAAACTAATATTTTTTTTGTGATAAAAAATCATAAAATATGAAGAAACCTAATTCATTATAATAAAAAACTCAAAAGTTTTTACTTTAATTGATTCAAAGTTTGAGACTCTTTTTTTTTTTTTTTTCTATACTAGATTAGTTAATCAATTATTATAAATATAAAATAGTATTTTTTATTATAATATTATTAATAAATTAATTTTAAATTTAACACTTTTTCCTGAATTGGAGGTAGGTAATGAGACAAGGGTAGAGGAAATAAAGATGAGAGATGGAAGGTTGGCGGGCTGGGGGGGGGGGGTGAAGTTTTTGACGATAGGGTAGGGGTGGGGGAGGCATTTTCTAGTCCATTCTGCGTCATTACAATGACTAAGTTTTCGGCTTACATAAACTTCGTCACTCTGTTATCCAAAACTAAATAAATAAATAATAATAATAGTAGTAATAGCAGTAGTAGTAGTAATAATAATTATAAAACAATGAAAGAGT
This sequence comes from Avicennia marina, assembly GCA_019155195.1. Classification (NCBI taxonomy): domain Eukaryota; kingdom Viridiplantae; phylum Streptophyta; class Magnoliopsida; order Lamiales; family Acanthaceae; genus Avicennia; species Avicennia marina. The sequence goes on from CM032776.1 coordinate 5,963,991, forward strand.
TCTTTCTTGAGTTTAACGTGAATGATCATTTTTACCCTGGTCCATATTGATTTCTAATTCAATAACATTTGTAACATTCGTAAACATTAAAGTATGCTCAACTTATTCATTATATAATAACGATAGGAATCAAATTAACTTATCCAAATATATACTATTAAATTTTCTTAATATTTCTAATTTTGCAAGATTTCTACATGCAAGGTGTAGTACATTATGTTAGCAATACTTGTTCATTTTCAAGTCTCATAGAAGGAGAAATTTATTGCATTCATGATGTTAAGATCATAATGAACGATAAGAATTAGAAAAAACTTTCACACTACCATTAGCTATTATTGGAAGATTATGTAAAGATACATAGAATGTCAAATGATAATGAAGACTGTTTGCAATATCTTTGCTGCACTGTAAGACTAAAAGATATAAATGGTCGCCTGGATTCAAAAGATCAGCTAATTGGTCAATCACCATTTTCTATGCATCTAATCTGATGAGATAATTTTTCTTTATGTGTGCAACTAATTATATTTGTTGTAGATATTCTTTGGATGCTAACTTGCGTTTCAAATTATTTTTCTGGGAAAAATGGATTACCAATTCGAGAATTTTTCCCATTTGATACAACGTGAGAAACACTTAGTTTTTGTATGTTCTGTTTTTCTTCCAAAATAAATGTATCCGAACTAAGTGATTTATATTCCTTCTTTTTTTTGTAACGTGACAGTTGCTAGGATGGTCTCGCAATCAATAAGCACATTACGACGGTGAAAGATTATGAAAAACTGTTGATCAAAATAATATTTTGGTGGCGTGTGGAGTACTACTAAAGAATGAAAATGGTAAATCTTTTATATTTAATAAATAAATTGTATTCAATTATATTTTATTGAATTTTTTATTCATATAGGCCCTTGCATTTACGTACATCCGTTTACCAAACACTACATCAATTATACAACAAAGTTTACAGATTGACTACATGCACGGTGAGAATAACTAAGTACTATTGCATCATTAAATTTTAATTACTTTTAAAAAATGTAAGTTAATTTTTATATTAGGATTGAATGCAAAATATGTCATTTATATACCTGAAAATGGTGATTCAGGATATCAAAATTTTGAGGTGGCAAAAATGTTCATGAACTTGCAAAAAATGGAGCAATTTCTAAACACCTATAGGAAAGGACCGTAACGATGACCAAAAATTCCCTCATGCATCACACGTGACTAGTAAATTTGGGGATTTTTCAATTTTTTTTTGCAAATTTGACAGTGTAGCAATGACGTTGCAGTGATTTGGTGTGTAAGTGGACAAATTTTGCCACATTTGACTGAATTATTATCTTGAAATTGCTTAGATTTAAAAGTTATTGTCCTTTTTTTCCAATTAAGTCAATCTAATGCGACAAAATTTAACCAATCACATGCCACGTCGTTGTGGGATCGTTAACATGTTTTCAAGTTCGCCAGAAAATGGGAAAATCTCCAATTTTATTGGTCATGTGCAATGCACATGACAATTTTCAGTCAAAATTGGAGGTTTTCCAGTAGGTGTTCAAAAATTGCTCCATTTTTGCAAGTTAGTGTACGTTTTTACCAGCTCAAATTTTGATGTCCCGGATCGCCATTTTTGGTTATCTAGAAGAAATATTTTGCATTTTCACATTTTGTATTAATTGTAACAGGTACACCATGGAAGTTAGTCTCATTTATTTGTTCAAATTCATTTACAATATCGACGTTGCTTAAAATATCAAATGCTAAAAGGATTTAAATAATTGATATGAACATCATAATAGCGTACGAACACGAAAATCTTCAGAAATTTAGTTTTTAAATATTTATTCAAATGTATTGTTACAAATTGTAACGCCATCTATTTGCGTGGGTAAAATATTTCCGAATTGTTGCACGAACTCATAACATTGATACTGAGAACACATTGTACACCATGCAGCCAATGTTATAACAATTCCAATCCTATTTCGGGCAGATGATAATCACGAACTGCAATGATGTTTTAACTCCAACTATCAGCTAAGTTATGAATACATGTTCATTGCGACTGTACTTCTAATTAACCAAAGCCATTTTCATTAGTGCCAATTGTTTCAAGATTGAAAGTTTCGAGTAAACATCAGAGTGGCAGATAGTACTAGCTTTCTTGAGCTGACATTATTGAATAATTAGGGTGCATGTTTTGTAATAAAGCTTTCTATTTGTAACAATTGAAAGAACAGGTAACGTCAATTTATTTTTTGGACAAAGGTTAATATGTATATGATAAAAATGTGTATCATTAGGAAAATGGCAGAAAACTGACCAACACCTTTAAAGACCGTTCATCCACATTCATAATTCCTGTCCTACCGAGTTTTGCACGGAGAAATGTTCATTACATTGTTAATTTTCCTTTACCTGTTGATTGGTCAAGAGGAATGTTCACATCTCTCATCAAGAAGAATCATCCACATGCTTAAATTGGGAGTTATATTTCACTGAAAAATTCGAATAAAGTAATTTTTATTAAGTTCAAAATGTTTAAAAATTATAAAACATTAATTTTCGCTTATTCAAAGTTTAGTGTATCAATAACAATATTTAATCACTTGAAACTTCTCTTGCAATTTTTATCCTAATTTTGCAGGTGTCATCTCGTGAACTCAAACTTATTGAAATCTAAACTCTGGTACAATTATTTAATTCTTACTTTTGTATTTTATTTTTTAAAAGACAAATAAAATATCATGCGTAGTTTTCAACATGAAGATATTTCTTTGTGTTTTAACCAGATCTATTTTCTTATGTTCAATAAAATTTAAAAAAATATTAGTATTGCTTTTATTAGTGTTGTTATTGTTCTTTTTTTAATTATTATGCGTTTTCTTTTTCTTATAAAAGTTTTAAACGCAAAACTAATTTTTTATTAAATAAATTAAACAAGTCATTACGGAAAATAAAAATAATAATATAAAAATATTAATTACCGTGCATAGCATGGGTTTCTTGCCAGTATGATTTTAAGCCAAACACGTATCCTTTCTTAACGGAAGGTGAAAAGAGAAGAAACGTGTTCAGTATTTGAATTTGAGCGCACATCCAAAGTTGGAGCACCACAAAACGAACTATGCAAAATTACTTTTTAAAGATTTTTTATAGGCCTAATAGAAAATAAGAGAATTATTTGGTAATTATCAATTGTAAAATTCTTAAAATAATTGTGGAAACTTCTTGTGAGTGGCTGAGTGTTCGGATCCTACGGATATAATACTTTTTCATACGCGTTTAAATTCAGGGATCTTGAGATTTAAGCCAAACACTGGCTTGTGCTTACTCAAATTTTTAATGGACTGTGAGATTGGTGATAATATAAATTGTGAGGTTGTGGGAAGCTCTAATAATTTTGAAGGACAGATGGTGATGACACCACTGGTGGAAATTCTGAAGACGGGGTGCTTCAGCAAGGACAAGTTGTTAAAAGTTGATGATGAATTGTTTAGTCTGGATGAGTTACAGGATGTTAACTGTTCAGCTGCTGGTCGGGAGGTTGATTCTGAAGCAGCTGCTCGTGCATTTTATACCTCATATGCAACAAGGATTGGTTCCATCATACGTGTCAGCAAGCTTTCTCGATCAAGGCACGATTGGTCGGGCACTTGTTTGCAACTATGAGGGTATCAGAAAGCCTGACAAGCCAGTGAAAATTGGCAAAGGGCAGAGACAAGGTGTGAAACCCCTGCCAACATCAACCTTGGGAACGGTCTTGCGCGACTCTGAACGGGCTAACCCCCTCTTTTGGATACCGGTGTTCAGGAGACGGATCGGACCCCGTGACACAAGGGTTGGTTGCAGAAAAATGATTTTAGTTAGAAAAGTAAGTTCCAGCAAATGGGTTGTTACAAAATTCGTGAAGAGCACACTCATCCTGTGACTCTTGTTAAATGCCGTAAAGATCTAACTTTCCAATGAGCATCATAAATCTGAGAACTATCACAACAGATGGCCATGGAGAAAAAGAAAGTTGCATTCTATAAAAGGCATTTGGGAATGATCATTGAACTTAATGATAAACACAATTAATCTCTTGAAAAGAAGATCCAAGACTGTCCTAGGTGTTGATATATTTAGGTTGAGTCAATGATGGATTAGAAATAGACAATGCATGCAGAATGCTTTTGGATGGAGAAAGCTTCTGAAAATATAGTTGATTGATTTTTTCAATTTGCCCCATTATATGTATGGATTAGATGAACTCAATTCACCTTGGTTGACGTGACACTAACATGGTGGTAGTTAATGAAGAAGTGACATGGTGCCAAGCATAGATGTATTAGAAACGATGAGACACCAATATATTTGAAAAGATTTTGTACTATCTTATTTGAAAGGATTTGATGTAATCTTCTTTTATAATTTTGAGGATTTGATTAAGATTAATCAAGTTTCCATATAAAACAAATATTTGACCTGTTTTATAAGATAAGAGAATTTGTCTATATCTTACTTATTGTTAGTTGAATCTAATAAAAAGAAAAGCATATCTTACCATCTCAAAAAGTTAAGATTCTGTTAATTTCTTTGTTTTTATTTAATTTATGAACAATCGAACATGAAGTTTAAATAACTTAGAATTATATTAGTATTGAACCATCAAAAGGCTTATATTTTAAATAGAATTTTCATTTTGCACAACTAACCCTTTTTCTTTGTTATAGATATGAGTATTTGATTAAAGATATTAAGGTACTTTCAGAATGTGCCGAAAACACACAAGGGGATTCATACTTTTATGTATGCTATAGATATAGATAGATATTGATTTAGATATAGATTTGAATGCATTCTGTTTTAGAAATATTAATGAGGAAATTTGCTTGATAATTTGCTTGATAATTGTCTGTAGTTTCAAGAGTCAATATCTACATGAGCAAACTTGTTAATAGTACTTGCTATTGTTATTATACCACTCAAGTATTGTACATGGAAATGTGCAAGAAAAGATAATAGAAGATGGCCTAACCAATTAGCAATATGGCTTCCTTGGACTTTTGCCAAGTTTGCAACACAGTAATGATTGTGGCTTCGCTATAATGTATCTAATATTGGATAAAAGGACATAGCAAAAAAGGAATGGCAAAAGCAAATTGACGCTATTTGTGGGAATGTAAGAAGTTAAGCCATGTTAATAGAAAACCAAGATAGAGGGCTAATGGACGAAGTGGGGGAGGAAACCCCTTTCCCACAAAATCCACTTGTAAGAGCTTTGCAATATCCAAACAAGTAGGAGACAATAGCAGGGAAGATAGTGTAGTTGTTAGTACAACAACTATTTGAGATAGTGGCAGTAGCCATGGATGTGGTTTTAATGTAAGAAAAAAGAAGAATTAATTTCAAAAGAGCTAGCAAAAAGTCAATCAAATAAGTTAGAAGCAATAAGCAATGATAAGAAGCCACTTAGAGGAAAAAAAAAAAAAAGAAAGCCATTAAGGATGATATAGAAAGAAGGATAGTTAATTTGTACCAACAAGTAGAAGAAATGAGAAAGCATACTTGGGGAAGCACACCTAAGGATGTCATTCTATTTATAGAAGAAGAGCCAACTAGTATGTTGCCCAAAAATTTTCAAAAAATTAACTTTCTAGTATATAATGGGACTTCAAATCAAATAGAATATTTGGCTAAATTCAAACACCAAGTATCACTGCATCTATACACCAAATGGATAAAATGCGGTGCATTCCTTACCACATTAGGTGGATCAATATAAAAATGGTTCAATCAATTGCTAATAGGAATCATAAAAAATTATGATTTTTCTTTGCTTTTCCTGCATCAATTTGCCAGTTGTAAGAAATATGAGTATGTGGTGATGTCCCTCTTTAACATGAGACAGGCTAGCAATGAATCTTTAAGGGACTATGTGATGAGATTTTCTAGGGCAACATTGGAAGTGTTGTTAGTCATAAGGAGGTTTTGGTAAGTACTTTTGTGCAAGGACTGAAAGATGGGGATTTTTTCCGGTCTCTAGCAAAACAGCCTGCCAAAGACTTTGATCAAGTATGGGTTAAGGTTGAAAAATATATTAATATGGAGGAAGTTTGGAAGGAAATGATGGAAGAAATAGTACAAATTCTATGAAAAGAAAAGTAGATCCGTCAAGTTCAACTAACAACAATAGAGAAGCAGACGATATTTTAGTTTACTCTCCTTAAGATTGGCAAAGAAGAAATCGTAGCCTCTATATGAGATGCAAAAATGTTGAAATGGCCACAAGGACCATGCACTCCTTTAGAAACTCTAGACATGGTAAATTTTATAAATTTCATAATGAATAGAGCCATATAATAAAAGAATGTGCAAATTTCAGTATGTAAATTGAAAATCTTCTAAGGAGAGGTTATTTGCAAGAGTACTTGAAGAAGACGAAGGAAGAGGGGAAAAGGATTATGGAAGAAGAAGAGAGACAAAGGCCAGTAAAAAAAGGATTTGTTCCTATGATACTAGGAGGAGAATCATGAAGAAAGGGGAAGAATAAATTTCAAATAATGTCTACCATTCGGAAAAGGGAAAGGATCATTAAAGAAGAAAAGAGGGATGACCTTTCATTTGGACTAAGGGACTTAAAGGGGGTAGATACACTACACCATGACATGTTAATTATCTTTGTAACCATAGCTAATTATGACATAGCAAAATGCTTAGTGGATAATGGGAGTTTGGTAGATATTATATCAATCGAAGCATTTGACAAGACGCAATTAAGAAGAGATTATTTAGTGCCTACGAAGCATGTGCCATTTGGATTCATTGGATAAACTACACAACCACAAGGAAAAATCACTCTACCTATCATGATAGGAGAAGGGAACACTAGGAAGATCAAGGTGGTTGAATTCTTTGTAGTCAATATATCGCCCGCATATAATGTCATTATTGAGAGACTTGTTTTGGCCAAATTGGTGGTGAAATAGTATAATGGGGAGTTTGAAGCCAAGGAGGGTAGTATGAAATCTTATTTAGACAAGGTAAAGAAAGCATCATAGGAATTCCATGAGTTTGAGTAACAGCAAAATAGAAGGGAAGACAATCAAAAAGTAGATACGTTAGCCTACTTGGTTGTCGTAGTAGAAGTAGAAGCACCACGAAAGATAATATTGCAAAGAGCATAATGGCGATGGAGATAAGGAAGGACGATTGGAGGACTGCAATTTTTACGTATCTACAAGGAGAGCAAATGGACCAAATAAGAAGGCAAAGATCAGCCAAATTCCTAGTGATATGGGGGAAAGTTGTATAAAAGGTCACATAATCTACTTATGCTAAAGTGCCTAGGAGAGGAAGAAGCAAAGTATGTGTTTGTGGATCACACGTATGGGTCTCGTTAGGTAAGTGATAAGGGTTGGTTATTACTGGCCTACGATAAGAGAGGATGTGGTAAAAATGGTCCACGCCTACTTAAAATGATAGAAGTATGGAGATTTTGTGAATAAGCTCGCCCATGAGATGAGCTTGATGATATCCCTCATTCATTTTGCAATATAGGGTATGGATATTGTAGGATCCTTCCCAGTGGCAGTAGGGTAAAAGAAATTTTTAGTCGTGGTAGGGACTATTTCACTAAATGTTTGGTAGTTGAACCAATGGCAAGGATATCCAAGTAGGAGATAATAAGGTTTTTGTGGAACAATATAGTGTCTAGATATGTAATCCCAAGAGAACTTAAATCAAATAATGACAGATAGTTTTAAGGGGTAAAAATTCAAAGGTAATGAAAGGAAATGAAAAACACCAAATGTTCAACTCAATAGTACATCCGTAAATGAATGGCCAAGTTGAGGCCATTAACAAAATTATTGTGTAAGTCATTAAAGCAAAATTTGGAAAGACTTAAGGAAGTTGGGTGGAGGAGCTCCCACGAATTTTGTGGACATATGGAACAACCTCATCAACTGTGACAAGTTAAGGCCCTTAAGGTTTAGTATACGGGGTGGAAGCAATAATACCCATTGAGATTGGAGAAGAATCTTTAGGATAATCTCCCATGATCTAAAGTAGAATGAGCAAATGATTTCTAAAGAAATGGCCAAGGTAGAGGAGAAAAGAGAAATTGTCCATTTACACAACCTCAAATACAGGTACAGAATTGCGACTTCATTTAATAAAAAGGTGAATTCTAGAAAATTTGAAGAGGGAGAGTTGGTCTTCAAGAAGATGGAAGTACTGCATCTGATCAGAAAATTAGATCCTAAGTGGCAAGGACCATATAAAGAGTGCGAATTTATACCAGGAGGAAGTTATAGGTTAGTAGATATGAATGGAAAGTTACTCCCCCAACCAAGGGATGCGGAGAATCTCAAGAAATTTTATAGTTAAAGATAATATATGTATATATATCTTTTATAAGATCCAACAAAGCCCTCCACTCTTATGGGACGAAACAAAGCCCACCACTATAGGACAATATTAAGTCTCCGAAAAAACAAAAAAAAAAAAAGAAAGAAAGAAAGAGAAACCAAGTCCACCACTTTTATGGAACAAAACTAATGTTAATGATATGTCTTCTAATGCCAATAATAAATAAAGGATACTAGAGGACATCATGGTTATATATGTACTCTCTCACAGTAATTAATAAAATATTGATTTTCTATATCAGTGCTCTCATAAGTTCGCTCATGCAAGTAAATCTTGATTGCCTTAAATTATTGCATGTGTCTATGTAAATGAGTTAAAAAGACTTATTCATGAGGAATTATAAAAATAGACGTAAGGTTATTTTAGTACTCAATCATTAAAATTAGTTTATGAGTCACAAACACTCCAAAGGATATTAGAGAGTTGTAATGACTTACACGCCTTATATTTGTATGATAGGTGTCATGTCGTTTCCTATAAAATGTTAGAAATATATGTGTGTGGATGCACCATTGGAAAATAAACATTCGAACAATGACTTGTAAAATAAAACAAACACATGGAGTTTACTCTTATCAGTGTGTGAATGGAAAAGAGTTTCTACTAGAAGCATTTGTCTCATGAGGTAATGTCGACTAGTCTTATGACCGAGTTTGTAAGCTTAATTAAATCTATATCTCTTACTCAGGAGTATGCTAAACAAAAAAGTCTACATGACATGGAATTCACAATTAGAAAGGTTCATTGTGATCTATTTCACTTTGTCTTAACTAACCAACGATATAGATTATAGGTTAGACATTATCCATATCATTTGAGCTATGCTCATTGTCAATTAATGATAAACTAAGAAAGTTACACAGAATAAATTGGAACGCATGATGATAGTTAAATTGGTGGATTGCAAATGAGGCTTAAGAAGACTTGTAAAATAATTTATTTAGTTTTAATTAAATTATACTAAATAAATTATTATGTTATTTGTTAATAATAAGATCATTAATTGGAATTACAATGGGGAATTTAATTTAATTAATGAAAATTAATTAAATTAAATTAATTAGATATAATTGGACCTTAATTATTGATGGGGTTTAATAATTAAGGAGACATGCGGGCGAAATATTATTAATGAAATTAATAATATATAGTCCATTGGCTAGCTTTAATTAATGGTCCATGTAAGAGGACTTACGGAGCCTATCCTATGTAGCCCTAGTGTTCTATGTATACAATTGTGACTAAAAGAGTTCTGAATACCCAATAATATTATCATTTTCATGTAGCCACCTAGCAAGAAAAGAAAAGCCTCCTTAGCCACCTCTTCCCTTCTTTCTTATTGAGAATTCCGTCTAGCTCGAAGTGTTTGCATAGGAGCCTTGTAAAATGAGTTTTGCATAGTATAGAAGGTGGTCATCTTGGTTCAATTATGTGAATAAACAAGAGATTGGAGTTCGAGAGTCACTACTCAAAGATCATATGACAAATCGTTGGAAAATGTTTCCACGAGGTAAAATTCAATACTTGTTTGTGGGATATCTTACCTGTTCTGCAACGCAAACGGATAGGATTTGTTGCGCTTGTATCCACTGTAAGTTTATAATATTTTCATGCTTTAAAGTTTTAACTTTTACCTGAAAAATCCCTATGAAACCCAATAGTGGTATCAGAGTTACCATTTTTCTTGCAAAACCATAAAATTTAATGATTCTTCCATAATTTACATTATTTTTTACATTAAATTTCGTTAAATATTTATTTGATATGTATAAAACCATGCAAAAGTGTTTTTGTAGGTGTTCAGAATTGAGAAAATAGGATAAAAATTGAATATTGATCAAAACACTGAAGCATGTTGTAGTTTGCTACGATTAACAACCAAGGTTGCAATTCAAGAAACTTTCTCGTAATTGCAAAATGCAGTCTTGCAACCATGCCACTAGTTGCGGGCTTACATGATCCTTGTGGCCATGACTTACAACCATGGGGTCTCCCTCACGGTCGTAGGTGACATCATAATAGAAATAAGGTTTCTGTCATAGCCAACCTTTACAACCACGGATCAAGGGCTCATGATTGCTAGAATGGTTCCTGTGACCGTGAGCACTGACTTTAGGAAATTTTTTTCTCAATATAATTTTTGAAAAATTGTATTTGAAGGAAAAAAACTAATGAATGAGATGTGTAGATCATGAAAATTATCATTAAATGAAATTATTTAATTATACATCTAATGTATAATTGTTTGAATGTATGTCATGATTAGATTATGAATTTAGGGTACTTGTGGATAAATGCATTCATTTTTTTTAGTTTTTATGGGTTATATTATTGATTTTTCATAGGTTATAAGGGTATAAGCAAAAGTTTTCATTTTTAATAAATAGAGTAAGGATTCTCTGTTGCATGCCACATGTATCTATAAAACATAAAAGAAGACCAAGAAGTTGGTGCCGTCAGAGATTCCATAACATAGTGGGCCCCATGAAGGAAACCATGAAGATCAAGATAAAAGGCATTCAAAAAATTCTTTTGTAATAGAGTAGGATTTCACATTCATGTGCACAATCTAATTCTTAGCCCAAATTAGATTTAAAAATCCATAATCCTCCACATTTTTATTCTTTGCACAATATTTATGATGGATGTATGAGATATATGAAAACGGATAATTTGTAAAGTGAAACTTAATCTACATAGACCAAAAACTTATTCAAACAATATTAAGTTGTAACAACAAATTGTTTATTGTAGCCTTCCACCGAACTAGAAGTGCCAAGTGTAACCTCAGCGTGTAATATCAGCACACTTGTGCGGTCACATTACAACAACACATTTATGACTTCAAGTGTATTAGTTGTGACATTCAAAGGATATTTCACCTGAAAAGGATATGGCCACAGGTGGGATTTAAATCTGTAAGTTGTCATTCTATGAATGTGATTTAAGTGGACTTATGTTGCCAAGATTTGATTATGTAAGGTATCATTAGGACATGGACTAAGGAAAAAATTGGACCACACATGTAATGCATTAGAAAGAGTTGCCCCTCATTGGGCCTAGCATGTGAAGATCTAATTATATAAGGTATGTTGTGTCTAATGAAGACTCTAATCATCCACTAAGAAAATTTTACCAATAGAATTTCTATTTTCTACCCGAGGGAGTATGGATTCAAAAAATCTTGTAGTAGGCCATTTTGATTTAAAGTCTATATTAATAATGGCAATATATAATACAACCATTGTAACAAAATCTTGTTTATTTTCTACAATTTATTTTATAATTCAATAATGTTTACGCCTTTTATAAAATGGCTTGAGACTAACATTTTGAATGGGCCCAACTATGTCAATTAGCTTCAGAATCTAAGAATTGTTCTTAATCCAGATCGCATTAACTATAAGGCCAATATCCCACTAGCTCGTGCTTCAATGGTGAGTGAGGAGAAGCAAGCTAGTCATAAGAAATGTCTCGAACATGATCTGCAGGTCAAAAGCTACATGCTAGCTACTATAATCAATGATCTCCAAAGGAACCATGAGAGCATGGTGAGCACTTAAGAGGTCTTGTACCTTCTACATGAATTGTATGGTGAGTAAAGTTGTACTACTAGATATGAGATATCAAAGCTGTTGTTCAAGATGTGTATGACAAAAGGTGGTGATGTTAGTGAGCATGTCCCTTAAAATGATTTTGCTCATCGAGAGGCTTAAGTCATTAGACTTCATCATAGATGCTAATTTGCAGAAAAATTTGATCCTATAGTCGCTTCCAAACTCCTTCTCCCAATTTATTATGAATTACCATTTGAATAACATTGAGTACACACTAGCTAAGCTTATTAATAAGCTAGTCACTACACAAACAGCCACGAAGGGAGAAGGGAATGAGGTAGTTCTTACACGTCTAGTTCCTCTAGTTAGACCAAGAAAGGAAAGACAAAGAAAAAGAGGCCTGCCGGTCCCAAGGCTAGTGAAATTATCAAGTAGGCTAAGACTCCTACTAGTAAAGAAAAGTGTTTTAATTGTAGCAAAGTTGGGCACTAGAAGAGGAATTGGGCTAAGTACTTCAATAGCCTAAGGAAGGCACCTAGAAGTAAGGAACATTATGTTTATGAAACATCTTATTCCATTGGTATATTTTTCCACTTATTGGATCTTAGATTCTAATACTTCATCTCACATTTGTACTTCACATTAAGATTTTGACAGAAGTGGGATGTTTGGAAAGCATGAACTACTGATTAATTGCTCACATTTTTTAAAATCTCTTTTACAAAAGACACAAGCAAGAATGAGCGTACATGAGGCTAGTAGAGCTATAGGAGAATGAAGAACTTTTAGCCTTATTTTCTAGTAAATAAAACTTAATGATGTAATAGATTAGCTTTCATTTGACTTTTCTCTATGAAGATGCAACAAACTCTATTTTGCAATCAATATAACTTCATGGATTAGAATGTTCTAATACATGGGCTTTGGTATTTATTGCAATAATAGTCTCGTGAGTACTGTCATGTTGCAACCCTAATATCGAGGTGTGAGAAAAAATGGTATCTAAGTCTGGGTTTTGACTCTCGGAGCGTAAAGTACTTATACTCTATTTGATTGTGGTGCCACACATTTATTTAGTTTTGCTAAGCACCTGGGACATAAGCCAAAAATACTACAGCAACCTTATAGAGTAACTGCAGTAGCAGGTGAACTTTTGGTAGCCCATTTGAGGTATAAAAACCATAATATAGAACTTAGCGAGGATTAGGAATTAAAAGCTAACCTAATACAGCTTAACATGAGAGAATTCGATATAATCCTTGGATGGACTAGCTAGCAAAAAGTTTTGCTCATATAGACTATAGAAACAAGGTTGTAAATTTCTACCTATCATTAGGCGATAGGTTTTCCTTTCATGAGAATACTAGGAATCAATCTAACGAGTTTGCAGCTTGAGCTAAGAAACCCATTAAAAAATGGGTTCAATGCCTATCTCACCTGCATCATTGATTCATGTGACCAAAGACCAAAAATAGAAGATATCCTCACAGTTAGAAAGTTTCTGGATGACTTACCTAAAGCAACCCTAGATAAGGAAATTGAATTTGAAATCAACTTAGTACTAGGAACAACAACTATCTTAAAGGTTCTATATCGAATGGCCCCAATAGAGCTAAAAGAGCTGAAGAAGCAGCTACAAGAGTTTCTAAATAAGAAACAAATCCAACCAAGTATATTGCTCTGGGGAGTCCCAGTGCTTTTCATTAAAAAAAAAAAAATAGGCCACAGGGAATTTGACAGGATAATGATAAAGACTAAATATCCCTTATCGACAATTGACAACCTCTTTGATCAACTCAAGGAGGCAAGGGCATTCTCCAAAATTGACTTGAGATCTGGATATCATCAGCTAAAGATATAACCAAGATGGCATTTACGGTTAGTTACAGACACGAAAAATTCTTAATGTTATCATTTGGATTAATGAATGCCTCAGTAGCATTTATGAACCTCATGAATTGAATGTTCAAGCTGTATTTTGATAATTTCATGGTAGTGTTCATCAATGACATCTTGGTCTATTTGCCTAATGAAGAGGCACATGAGGAAATCCTAAAGATAGTCCTACAGACACTTAGAAGAACCAAATGCATGCCAAATTCAACAATTGTCAATTATTTTTGATTGGTTTATGAATATGAATTTTTCAAGGTATATACATAAGACACAATCTACAAATTAATCTAGTTCTCAATCTATTTCTATCAAATATCTCAAAGGTATCACAATCACATTTTATAGTACCTCGAGAGCTAATGAAACTATTTTAGTGAAATTTAATTGTCTCAATTCCTGAGCGATTGCACTAAAAATTTTTTGTGTTTTGTTCTTGTCTTCATTAATAAAGACAGAGTTTCTTACAAATTATCAAAAGATTTGTTAGAATGTGACACAACTGGGATGTTTAGTGAAAATGGGATTTTGGGAGATGGAGAAAGATACAAAACTATATATCTATCTTTTCTATACTTGAATTTGACTATATACATAAGACGAAATTCGTTTTGTTTGCCTAATTTTACAAAAGGAAGAACTCACTCTTTGATATTGTGGATAAAGACTTCTTAATTAGTAATCGAGATTCACACTCATTCCAAGTTCAAAGTACCATTTGTACAAATAAGAATCCCCTTCGTTACATGATTTCTTCTTCATATAGATAGATATAGGATCTGTGGGGCAATTACTTAGAACCACATTTTGTGCTACAACTCATCCTATTTGATAGAAAAGGATCCCGTTTCTAAAGAGTATTATCTCATGAATATGAATGAAAATCATGACAATTCAAGAGTCAAAATATTTGCTAAAAAAGCTAAAAATAAAAACCCTTTTTGCTTTGACAAACTTCTTGTAACTTTTCTTTTTTATTCAAAGCGATAGAATCGACTTGAAAAGCATGGCATTCTTAGGGTACATAATATTTGAAGAGAGAGTTTCAGTAGACCCTAAAAAGATCGAAGTAATTATATAGTGGTCGAAACCCATTAATGTAACCTAAGTAGGAGCTTCTTAGAGCTCGCAAGCTACTATCTAAAATGCTTTAAAGGCTTTTCCAAAATAGCAACACCCTTAACAAAGCTTAATCAAAAGCAAAAAAAATTCAAGTGAAGCTAGCAGTGCAAAAGGAGTTTTACAAAATTAAAGGAAAAGTTAACCACGACTCCAGTACTAGCCCTACCTAATGGGGGATACGAGTTCACTAGCTATAGTGATGCCACTAAAAGTGGATTGTGGTGTATCTTAATGCAAAATGGTAGGGTGATAACCTATGTGTCAAAACAATTAAAACTATATAAGTTGAACTACCAGGCAATTGCACTTAGAGATAGTGGAATTAACTGAAAGCATACTCACTATCTTAAGGACTGAGCCCTCTTTTTACAAGGAGATTAAGAAGTCCTAAGATTCAGATCTTGAATTAAGGACACTTAAAGATAAGGTCTAATAGAGATAGATGCAAGATTTCAAGTGGGGGAGAACAATGTCTTGTAAATGAAGAGAACATTGTGTGTCCCAAAAGTTGCAAAGATCCAGGATAAGATTATACAAGAGGCGCACCAATCTAAGTATTCGATGCACCTAGGGAGCACAAAGATGTGTACAGATTTAAAGAGAAGCTTTTGGTGTGATGTCGAATAGAAAAATTGTTCCAATAAGTAAATTGTAATCCGAGAAAAAGTTGATACTAAACATATGCGTTGCATCAAAAAGCACATAAGAATAAAATTTCCGATTAAATTGGGATTTAAACAAGAAATTATTCTAACTGAATGGAAAATCAAGAGCTATAATCACTGAGCAAACTAAACAGCAAGACCAACACCAAGTAAATGAATACACCCTATCAAATTTTGCAAATATGAAATTTTTACTTCTAAAATTTTTTTCAAATATTTTAATCCTGTTTTATGAAATCATATGTTGTTTTCTACAAAACTTAAAGTATTTCATTTTTTTGAAACTGTGGTGTGAGTTATTTTCAAAGTCGTGCTAAATTGGTTCTCATGTAAGTGGTTTGCATATGATCAATGTTAAATATGCCACTCTTGTTTAGTAATGATAATAGTGTAGAGGAATTAGTCCTGAAGCTATCAATTGAGTTGGAAGATTGAAACCTACCTAATCGACGTAGATTGGACTCATAACAAGTGAAGCTAACTCGCGACCTTACCAATTAGGAGTATAGATTGGGACCTACCTAATCAAGATAGAGGTATTGAAACTCACAACGGGTGAAGTTGACACGTGATCCTATCAATTGGGAATATAGATTGGGATCCATCCAGTTGGGATAGAAATATTAGAGTTCATAGTTGGTGAAGCTGACACATGACCCTCATTAGTCAAGAGTGCAGGCTAAGGCCTTAATTAATAAATATGATACATAAAGTCCATGACCCATGAACAAACTAACTAATACAAGAAACTATGTGATTTTATTGTGTTACTTTGCAAATACGCATTTGACTGTTAACGTTCTCTATTTAAAAAATTTGTTGTATGAAATTTATTTTCCACTCACATCCTATAAAAAGAAAAAGGTAGGTGCATCCATTTACTAGGTAATTAATCACTCACGTTTCTAAAAATCCCTTTTGCAGAGAACAAAAGCAAAAACACACATAGATGAGGTTGGTAGAGCTGTAAGAGAATGAAGAACATTTAGCTTTATTTTCTAGCAAATAAAACTTGATGATGTAATAAATTAGCTTCCATTTGATGTAACAGACTCTATTTTGCAATCAATACAACTTTATGGATTAGAATGTTCCGATATTTAGGCTTTGATATTAATTGAAATAATCGTCTTGTAAGTACTACTACTACTTCATAACCCTAGTTTGGGGCCATGACATTAGAGACACTAATACAATTTTCTTTGTTGGGATTTGTCCAATGCAAGTTTTCTACTAGCCTATTGCAACCCCGAGCGCACAAAGTAAACTTTATTATTTTGGTGAGTTCCACCCCTTTCCTTGAATACATTTTTGTTTAGTTCTTGCGACAATTCTAAAATGAAGTGTTATTAGTTTCTGATTTTTTTTGGTTAATTGATAAATAATTTTTAGTAGACTACATAATATGTAGAAATTACGAAAACCAATCGACTTCGTAAAATACGATCTGTTTCTTTTTAATTTTAAACATTACCTACGAACAGCACCTGTGATACGTCTACTTAAAGAAGCTCAGCTCGTATGTTTAGTTCCAGAAATGTGAGTTGTCAGCTGAATTATTCTTTAATAAGTCAGACATAAAGCATCATCTTTGACTTTAAGACGTAAGCTCATTTAATAAGAATATGGAGGTTGTAACCTAATTAAATTTCTAATTTGAGCTTGACAATTAATATAACTCAAATTTGTTTTCAAAAATTTCTCTAGATATTTTATAACTAGTATTTTTATTTTTGTCTTCTTCATTGTAGCATTGTATATATCATTGTTAAAATTATGTACACTTTTCTGAAATAAGAGTTTTATAAAAAATATTAGAGTCGGATTAAAATATTTATTATAAACAACAACAAAATCAAGATATGTTGGAAAGTATCTCCGGATTACACATGTTTTATAACAGATATTTCAAATGATTAAAATATTTTGAATTTTTTATGAAAACTTTTAAAAATCAAATTATAGCCTGCAACCAAGTCAGTCACAACTGCCCCTTGACTGGGTAGCTAGTCCACATGATCCCACAAATTTCTTATCCAAATTCCTTTCTTATTTTCTTTCCACTTTGCCAATTGAAGCTTTTCACTCGAACACTTTTCAACTATCCTACAAAATATTTTCAAACTGCAATCAATATATCTACTTTATAAAGAACATAAGCTACTCTTCATCTTCCTAGTTCTATTTACATTGTAAGATGGCTAGGAGATCCTTTCAAAATTAAATGAGTATCTATTCACATGGAGTTGCCATACCATCATTGTCTATTTACACGAGTTACCGTTTGTATAAACATGTCTAGAAAAGTTTTAATTGGATCTTATTTTCCACCTGTTGGAAGAGATTGAAAAATATTATTGGTTATATTACAACTGAAAGAATCTCCTAATTTATAGTATGAGATTATTACAATCACATCAAAAATAGAAAATAACTTGACATAAATTTAACCCTATAAATTAAGAAATAAAAATATTCTCAACCATATACAAGGTAACTAATATACTTAATATCAAACCAATTATTTTAATAGATGTTTCAAATATTTTAAAATACTTTTGACACACCCTATAAGTTGAACATGAAATTATTTTAAAATGTTCCACTTGCAATGTCATATTGAAGTTAGTAGATATCAACACTAACAGACAACTATAAATGGTAAATCAAGTAGCAATAACCAGATGATGATAGCAGACAGCTAGACATATAACCCTATGATAGGTAACACTAAAAAGACAATAGCTAGGTAGGCAATATAGCTAAGATAGCCATTAGATTGGCAACATAAAAATATAACGCAAATATGGTATAAGACACAAAAAATTTATGCATGTGTGGTATGAGTGTTTGTGATAGAAATTGCACTTTACAACGGCAAGCAGTAATGGTGATCACGATTTACAACAAACAGACAAACAGTACATTACAATAATTTGTGATAGAAATCATTCCAAAAAATTGTTAAACTAGATTTTTTCTTCTACTTCTTGAAGGAAAGAATATGTAGAAATAAGGTCACACCCACTCTTGTAATATATTGGAAGTGAATGGAAGAATTGTTGCATACATTATAATTGAAAAGGAGTTCCAATTTAAAGTATGGTACAATTACAATAGTACCAACAATAAAAAAATAACTTAATATAAATCTAATCCTATAAATTTGGAAACAAAATATTTTTAAACCTATTTAAGGTAACAAATATACTTAATATCAAGTCAAATATTCTAATAAATATTCTCAAAATATTTTCTAACAATATCTTTGAAACATCTCTTGGACCAGAAAGGCTATTTGTTTAGCAATTTGAATAAATATTTTTTAAATTACAAAAACCACTACTGTTAACACAACGTAAAATTTGGGATAATCCTGGAGATTTGGCCTGCATAGGAGTTACGGTTTGAAAAATTAGTCTTCGACTAACAACATGATCAAGCCGATAAGAAGTTGTAAAAGAAATCTCAGTTTAGACCTCTAGGGACTCATTCAATATTTGACCGATTTAGATAGACTAAAATACTTTACACAATCTAATTGTAATAAAAAAGAAAGAAAAAAAAGTAAATTTATGTAATAAATTTATGAGTTTTATGAAAATTTGAATTTTTTAATGAAAGTTACGAATCATAATATTTTGATTTTTTTCAAAAATTAAAGAATTTATCAAGCCATTTATTGAGACTCAAGAATTTTCAATATATTAGTAATTTATTGCATCCAACACTTACGTTGCACTTTATTAGAATTTCATATCCTGTTTGCTTAGAAAATTACAGAATAACAGAATAATATAAACAGATCATTACAATGTACGATTATATGACAAGCCTGAAATAACATCACAATGTACAAATGTCCTTCGTTAAAAATTGGTTCAAAGTCAACTACACAATGTTCAACATCCACTTTATCCTTTAAACTTACAAAAACTAACATTCAATTTGTGAAAATAAAAATATTAACTACATAACCAAGTATTTCTTCCACCAGTTCATCGAGTGTTCTTGTCACCAACCTTGACCAAAACTAAAAAAAATTCTCAGCAGTTCTAAATTTAGTTTCTTGTACTATAATCACCACATTCAATAAATGGATTAGGAACACCAACAATAGCTTCAACAAACAGTCCACGTTATCATAAAAATCTTCATCATGACCTTCCATATACATTCCAATTACCCTCAACTGCATGAAATGGAAAATAAAAATAATATTATGTAAAAATATAAAAATATTTAAAAATTAAAAATGAAGAAAGATGAGAAGAAATTGAAAGTGAGAAGTTTAGAAAGAAAACACTAATAAAGAAAATTAAAAGAAAAGGAGTTACAAAGGATTGAAAATGAAAAAGAATTAAAAATAAGGACAAATACCTGATTTTATATTATACAACTAAAAAAGGATAAATATATTATTTTACTTTTTGAAACCAAGTGTGCTCAAACACTTAATAATATAGTGTGTATATGTGTGTGTGTTGTGTCAAACATCTCCTTGCAAATGAGTAAAGCGTTTGTCCTATGCAGTTGACGTTTTATGAAGAAGAAATCTTTGGTTAAGGTAGTATGTGATTAGAAAGGAATTTCTAACAAAAACATTAGTCTCATGAGGAAACGTTAATTGACCATATGACCAAGTTTGTAAATTTAACTAAATTCATAGCTTTCACCCAGTTTAAATAAAGTAAGACAAAAGGTTTATACTGCATAATATTCATGATCGGGAGGATTCATTGTGATCTAGTCACTTCACCTTGAATAGGCTATGATATGGGCTACAAGTTAGGTGTTACCTATATCCTTCAAACTATACTTTTTACCAACCGAGGATAAATCTAGTGAAAAATAAGACGGTAGCTTAAGGTAATTGTGGTGATCACAAAACTTGAAAAGACTTGTGGATGAGGTTTGAGAAGTCTCATAGAAGATTTAATTTAGTTGCAATTGAATTGAGTCAAATTGGAATACTTTATTCTTCATTATTTTTGTTAGGATGAGATCATTAATTAGAAACATGGACTTTTAATTTAATTAATGGAATTAATTAAAAGAGACAAGGCATGAGCGAATTATTTTGTACTTATTATATTTGTTAATAACGAAGATTATTAATTGGAAACATAATTTAATTAATGAGATTAATTAAATTGAAGGAAATAATTCAATTGGGTCTTAACTATTAATTAGATTAATTATTGAAGGTGGATGGATTTGAATTAATTTCAAAGCCCATGTAAAAGCCTACAGTGCCTTATGTAATCCTTATGCCTAACATCGTAGCTATGGAACAAGGAGGCATGCTCAGAAGATATGATCTCGGGTCACAGAGTGAGGCCACAACTTATGCTAGATTTGTTATGGTCAATGCTTGCAATCATGATAGTCACTGCAACGGAGAAATGTTCTATACCACGTATGGCCATGCGATCACGCCAAGGCCATCCACGGCCATGGGGACTATTCCCCCAGCCATGCAAAGGTCTAGCAGGTACTATTTTGTGCTTTTTCAAATTCAAGACATTTGGAAAAAGAGGTTTTCCACAAACGAGAACTAAGGCACGAGATGCATAAGTTATAAAATGATTGTTCCAAGTATTTTGTTATTTCATACATGAGATGTATAGTTGTAGGGATGTGTAGATGAGTTATGGACATAGAACACATGTAGATAGATTTTCATTATTTGGTTTTGGTTTTTTCAGATGTATAAATTATTTCTCCTTGAGTTGTAAGTGCATAAACCTAAATTTTTCTAAAGTAAAATAGGAATTATTTTTTAGTGGTATGCTACAATGTAATTGTAATTATGATACCAAAAGTTGACGATTACTTGGAAGCTAAGGAGTTGGTAGTCACTTGAGGCCAAGAGTTGGAGTTTGTTCAAAAGTTCAAGCATGGTGAGCCCATGAAGGAGTCCAAAACTAATGAACAAAATTTTGAAAAGCTTTGTAATGGTATAGGACTTCACACACATGTGCATGATCTAGCTGTCGATTCCAATTGGTCCATACTCATCCGTGTTATTTCTATCTTGTATTTTACTGTATGTATAAGATATACGTATGTAATATGGCTAATGTGCAAAGTGAAAGAAAAACATACAAACCAAAAACTTTCTCATCAATATCAAGTTGCAATGGCGAAATTGTTTCGTTGTGGCCCTTCATCAAGCTTGGAGGTCTTGGTGTGGTCTTAGCATTTGATATCATCACATTAATAGGGCCACATTGCGATGGCGCATTTAGAGCTTCAAACACATTGGATTCGACATTCAAAGGATATTTCACCTTAAGAACTTAATAGACATCAATGGGGTTACAAATCTAGTAAGTTGTTAGTTGGTGAATGTGACTTAAATAGACATATGATGCCAAGAATTGTACATGTGAGATTTCATCAAGCCATAGGCCGAAGTGTAAGATTGGACTGCACATGAGATGCGTTGATAAGAGTTGCCACTCATTGGATATATCATGCCAAGAACTATATGTATAAAGGTATGTTATGCCCAATAAAGACCTCAATCACCCACTAGGAGATTTTTCCTACGAGATTTCTATTTCCTACTCAAGGGAATGTGGGATTAGAAAAATCTAGTGGGAGGCCATATGATTTAAAGTCCATAATCATTCAGTAGCAACATTAAGAACAAAATTACTAATCTTGCTTATTTTCTACAGTTACATTATTCTTGAAAAATCAAATTCACTCTCGTAATTACTATTTTTGGGACCATCATGTTTTTTAGCACCAAGATAACTAATTAGGTTCGAGGCTTGAGAAGAGTTCTCAGTCCTCGAGGAATCGATGAGAACTTGGAAGTTGTCATTCCGTGTATTACGAAAGAGGTTGTCCTTGAGGCGTTAAGTCCCTCAATTAGTGAAACTAAAGAGGGTAAGACCCAAAGAAGGAAAGGAAAGAGTTTTCGATATAACAAAGAGAAGTGTTGGAGAAGGTATCGTGGCAGGAGTTTCGATAGCCTAAGAGAAGGAAAAGGGGTGTAGAACTTTATATTTATGAAACATCTTGCTCTGTTGTTGTGTTTTCTATGCTTAGATCTTGGATTTCCATGCTTCCTCTCATATATGCACTTCAAATCAAGATTTAGCTAAGAGTAGGTCATTTCATAAGTGACAAATAGTGATTAGAGTCGACAGTGGGGTAAGTGTTGCAACCACTGTAATTGGCACTACTTCAATTAAATTATCATCCAATCATATTTTAGGCTTAAGAGATTGTCTCTTGTTACCAAATGCACTTTACAATATTATCTCTGTACCATTACGGGTAAAAGAAAGTTATGAATTTTCTTTTAAAGATAATAAGTGTCAAATTTATTGTTGTAATAAATTAGTTAGTACTACCTCATTGGTAAATAGCTTGTACTACTTGAATTTGTATAATAAGTCTATGATGAATGCTATATCAAACAAACATGCTAGGAATAGTTTAAATCCCAAGCAATTGTCGCATTTCAAACTAGGCTATACTGTAAAGGCTAGGATTAGCAACTTAGAAAAAGATGGGCCTATAGGCTTATTAGGAGAGAGGCCCTATCCGACTTGTAGACTTTGCATCTTAGGCAAGATGGCCAAGAATCCATTTGATGGGCATGTCGAGGGAGCCACATTAGTGTTGAAACTAGACCACACTGATGTTTGTGAACCATTTAATGAAATGACGAGAGGAGGATTTGATAACTTCATTACCTTTACCAATAATTTTTCAAGGTATGGGTATGTATACTTGATAAAGTACAAACACGAATCCTTTGAAAAGTTCAAAGAATTCAAAGTTGAAGTAGAAAAATAAACTGGTAAGCACGTAAAGACACTATGATCAAATCATGGAGGTGAATACGTAAGTGCCAAGTTTTTGGAATTTCTCAAACAAAATGGCATTGTATTATAACTGAAACCAATGGAAGCTCCTCAGTTGAATGGTGCAGTAGAGTGTAGAAATTAGACCTTGTTGGACATAGTTCAATCCATGATGAGCTTCACTAATTCACCCATTTTTCTATGAGTACGCGCATTCCTGACAACTATCCATGTGCTAAATAGGATTTTTTCTAAGTCCATTCCTTCAACCCCACATGAGATGTGGAATGGGAGGAAGCCGGGCTTGAAGCATATTAGGATTTGGGGGATATCTAGCTTACCTTAAGAAGAGTAAGGCAAATAAGTTAGGGGAGAGGTTGCCTTATTAGGTATCCCAAGAACTTTATAGAATACGAGTTCTACCTCCCTAATAACCATAGGATTATTGTTAGTTATCAAGTGTGCTTCCTAGAGGATGAGTTCATCTGGAAAGGGAATGCTGGTAGGATTATTGTGCTCAAAGAAGTTGAGCATAAAGAACAAAGTGAGGAACTTATACAATAGTTACCTATTCAGGGAATACCTTTTATTATGTAACCATTGTAGTGTTTAAGTAAAGTCTCTCATGCACCAAAGAGATATGGTTATACCCTAGAGAACGAATAAAAGTTGTTTGTTATAAAAGATAAGGATAATGGGGATGATCTTTCTACATACAATCTAGAAATGATAGATAGGGACTCTACCAAATGGCATGGACCATGTAGTCTGACATTGATTCAATGTATTCAAGTCAAGTTTGGACCTTAGTAGATTCACATGAGAGAATAGTTCCCATTGGATGTAAGGGATCTACAAAACAAAGATTAGTTTGACTACTAAGGTGGAGACCTATAAGGCCAGACTTGTGGCAAAAGACTATAATCAAAAAAGAAGGTATTGATTATAAGGAGACCTTTTTGCCTATAACTATGATCAAATCTATTCAGATACTTCTCACAATAGTCGCCCACTTTGACTATAAGATTTGGCAGATGGATGTCAAAACTGCTTTCCTCAATGGTTTTCTTAAGGAGGATATCTATATGGTGCAGCCATGCAGCGTTGAGGTCCAAAGCATGTCTCTTGAAGTATGCAAGTTTAAGAAATCCATTTATGACCTTAAGCAGGCACAAAGGAGTTGGAATCTTTATTTTGATAGTGCAATCAAATCGTTTGGCTTCATTAGAAATGAAGATAAGCCTTGCATCTATAAGAAGGTCAATGGGAGCACAATCACATTCCTAGTATTGGCCAAAACATAGGTATGCAATATATTCCCCTTGAAAGACTTGAGAGAAGCGACATATATCTTGGGGATTCACATCAATAAAGATAGATTGAAAAGATTGATGGGTCTCTCCCAAACTTTGCACATAAACAAGATTTTAACGAGATTTATGATGGAAGGCACTAAGAGAAGACTGCCACCAATTAGGCATGTCATCCATCTCTAAAACTCCATACGCCCACAAACAGACGATGAGAACAAGTCAATAGTTGATATTCCATATGCTTCAATAATTGGAAGCCCAATCTATGTGATACTATTTACCAAGCTAAATATCGCCTATGCCATAAATATTTCAAGTAGGTTCTAGGTGAATCCAGTAAATAGGATTAGAATGTTGTCAAATGTATTCTTAAGTACTTGAAAATGACTAAAAATATAATACCTATGTATAGAGAAGGGGAACTGAAAGTAGATTGCTATAATGACTTTGATTTTCAGTGGACATCGATGATTGAAAATCTAATTTTAGATATATTTTCACCTTCAATGGAGAAGTAGTAAGTTGGAAAGGTTCCAAATAAAGCAACACTACAGATTCCACCACTGAGGCTAAGTATATTGTGGAATAGACTGCTGTAAAGGAGGTTGTTTAGATTAAGAAGTTTGTTACTGAGCTTCAAGTGGTTCCAACGATGGATCAACGAATGCCACTTCATTGTGACAATGACAGTGCGATTGCAGAAGCAAAAGAGCCAAGGTCTTATCAAAAGTCCAAAAATATTAAGAGGCAATATCATATCATTCAAGAAATTATTAGAAGGGTTGATATTACCATGCAAAAAATAGCTTCTACGAATAATGTTACTAACCCACTTACTAAGCTAATGACACAAGAAAAGCTAGGTAGCCATCTTGACAGGAGGGTATTAGATACTATAGCGATTACCTTTAGGGTTATTGGCGCTAAAGTGCAAGTGAGAGATTATTAGTGATATGCCTTTTATCACCAAATTATCAATGAGGGATACATTGAGGGATATTGATTGTAAATATTATCATTATAATTTAATAAAATTTTGATATGTTATCTACATTTTAAAAGTATCATCATGCATGTAAATCTTAAATGGCGTAAAATATTGTATGTGCTCATTGGATTGTGTTAAGAGGTCATATTTATAAAGGATTGTGAATATGGACATAAAGTTATCATAATACACAATCACTAAAATCAGTTCGCGAGTCATAGACACTCAAAAGAGTATTATAGAGTCGATACGAGTTACACACTTTGTATTTGTATGGTGAGTGCCACGCCGTTCGATTTAAAATACTAAAAATACATGTATGTGAATGCATCATTAGAGAATGAGCATTCAAACATTGATTCATAGAAACTCTTTGATGTCAATGTCTTGATTCATGTTCGTATTAAGTGTGTATGGACTTAGACTTGAAATGACATAGTTGTCTTGTGCAGATGACGACCAATGTGTAATTAGTGCAATAAGAACCAATATTTATCCTGGTATAGGCTAGAATCATGAATCTAAAGTGCCATTACTCGAGAGCGTAAGGAGGCATGTGTGCGTTAAATATAGAATTTGTCTCCTTGCAAATAAGCAAGACGTTTGTCCTATGCAGTTGATATTTTAGAAGATGGAAACCTTTGATCAAGGTAGTATATGGTCAAAAAGAAATTTTTGATAGAAGCATTAGTCTCATGAGAAAACATCAATTGATCATATTGATCAAGTTTGTAAGTTTTACTAAATCTATGGCTCTCACTAGTTTAGGACAAAGGATGACAAAAAGGTTTATACTGCATAGTATTTATAATTGAAATGTTCAATGCGATCCATTCACTTCACCTTAAATGGGCAATAATATAAGGTTCAAACTAGGTATTACCCACATCCTTTGAACTATGCTCGTCACTAGCAAAAGATAAACCTAAAAAGTCACACATAAAAGAACAAGACAATGGCTTGAGACAATTGCAAAATGGTGATCATAAGGGTTAAGAAGACTTGTGGATGAAGCTCGTAAAGTCTCGTGGTGGATTTAATTTAGCTACAATTGGATTAGACTAAATTGAAATAATTTATTCCTCATTATATTTGTTAGTGATGAGATCATTAATTAAAAACATGATGAGCCTTTAATTTAATTAATGAGATTAATTAAATTAAAGAGAAAAGGCACAAGAGAATTTTTTTGTACCTATCATGTTTGTTGATAATGGAGATTATTAATTGAAAATATGATAGGCCTTTAATTTAATTAATGAGATTAATTAAATTGAAGAAAATAATTCAAATGCGCTTTAATCATTAATTAGATTAATAATTAAAGGTGAATGGGTTTGAATTATTTTTAAAGTCCATGTAAAAACCCATAAAGTCCATTCCACAAGCCCTAGAAATCTTAATATAAATAGAATTGTATCTTGAAAATAAATTAATTGGAAGAGTTCTAAAAGTAATATTCACATTAACAGTAACAGTGCCACCGCTTATATTCATCTGCCCATATTGTTCACTAAGGCACCATTCTCCACTTGAACATGAGAGAAAATTAGTTTTTAACCTCCCTCAATTTTTCTCAAAAAATATTCCAAGATCAAGAGTTGTGGAATTTTACAAAAGAACTCGCAAAGTTTTGTGAGAAAGTCATATAGCTAATAACTTGTTCTATGGATAAACTAGAGGCAGGGACTTCATTACAGCTTGTGGATCATAGTCAGAAGCCAAATGATTTATTTCCAAGTAATTATCCACGTAACCTTCTAGTGCTTAATATTTATGCTTTTTATGCGACAACACCAAGGACTAAGGTGGGATTTTACTTACCCTGCTGTGTTCTTGGGTTGTTTTATGATTTAAAATTGTAAAATTTGATATCCCATACTTAATACAACCCAACACGAACAGCCATGGACTTGTTATCAGCTTTAGAGAAGAAAATTTGTTGGGGGATATCATTCCCACATCAGGATACCCTAGTAATCACTTCCACCTTTGCCAATTACGACATTGCTAAATGTCTGATTAACAAAGGAAACTTAGTAGATGTGTTGTCAAAAAAAGTGTTCAGACAAATGGATCAAAAGATCTTGAACACGAAGCACCTCCCTTATATGGGTTCTCAAGTGAATTGGTATCCCCACGAGGAAGGATCTCTTTATCGGTCACCTAAGGAGGAGAAGGTGTTACCCAGGCCAAGTTAGTCCAATTTTATGTTTTGGATATACTAATACATATAACATGATCTTTAGGAGGCCATCCTTGATGGCCTTCCAGGTGGTGGCTTCACCGATTCATATAACTTTAAAGTTCCCTACCATGGATAGGAGAGTCGGGGCAGTCTGAGGAGATTATAGAGTGTCTCACCAATGTTACTTAAATTTGATTAAGCATTTTAAACTAGGGAATGCTCCTAGTTAGCCCAAGTTTGAGAAAGAAAGTATTAAACTATCTGTAGAACTCTTAAATGTCGAGTTAAGGCTAGGAGTCCTTGAGACTGTCACCCAAATTAAATCCATGTTGACGGGGCAAGCAAGAGAACTCGTATCTTTCCTCAAGGAGAATACCCACATCTTTGCATTCTCGACTGTAGACTTGATAAGATTAAATCCTTTAATAATAAAGCATAAGCTGAATGTTAACCCCTCTAAAAAGTTGATCAAGTAGAAGTTGAGATCTTTTAGCTCACAAAAAATGAAAGTCATGACGAAAGAAGCTAATAAGTTATTGACAGCATAAAAAATTGTGGAGATCCAATTCCTTGAATGGTTAGCCAATGTCATAACCATCCCGAAGGCTGGAGAGAAGTGGAGGATCTATGTCAACTTCAAAGACTTAAATAAGGCATGCCTAAAAGATTGTTATCCTTTGCCTCAAATCATCACAGGATAACATGCAAAGTATATTTGGATATAGCCTATTCAAGCACTAAAAATATCAGTCGTGTGGCCTTCAATGAAACAAGCTCATGCTCCCCAGTGAGAATACCAAATTATAGGTTATGTTAAGTCAAATACAACGAGAATCGGTTTAGTCTATCAAATTTGTTCAAGAATCTAGTACAATATAGCATCGCATGAGAACAAAAGGAAAGGATACTTCCATTAATTTTAAAAAACATTACTAAGCAAAGGTTTCATAGTTGATAGGCACATGAAACCATGGAAGACAAAAACACTAATGGAAACAAGTAGCCAAGAGGACCCTATTCGGTCGTCTCATCTTCGAGCTCCCATACGGCGTTCGGTATAGCCCATTCCTCAAGAGGATGCCTTTACCCATTCTTCCTTTAATAAATACTAGAAAGGTCTGCAGCCCAAAAAACAACATCAGCATCCACTAAGTTATCCATGCATTCACTAAAACATCAATGAAAGTTTGTTTAAATTTCCACTATCAACTTCACATGAGAAATATCAAAACGAACAATCTAGTTTATGTGCTTCCGCTCCATAACATATGATTCTAAAACCCTTCGGCCTTCCTCAAAACTCTAGATTTGGGAAAGAAGAGATCTTTTAAAGAATCACCCCTAGCTACTACTACCACTAACATTGTGTAAATCTTCAACTTCTTTGCTGGCCTTTCAAGTTCCTCTTTTAATGAAAGCATCTTGGGTTTGAGAGGAATTCTCTCCTTCAAGTTGATGATTTCTAGCTCCAATTTCATTTTCTCCAATTATAGTTTTTCGATATGGTCCATTATCACTTTTATTACCTCCTAAGATGGATTAGAGTATATCCACTCAATGAGAGACAACTTTTCCAACTATCCTTCCAAAAAATACTAGTCAAGCTTGAAATTAGGCCAAATTCTTTGAGAATCCTCAAACATTCAATAAAACCCCCATAAAGACATTATAGTACCTAAAGGCCTTTTCAGTTTGATATTAAGGGGTATGGTGATATTCCACAAGTCATTTCGTAAAATAAGAATGGAGAACCGCACAACCCCTCTCAGATCTCTTAAGATGAGATAAAAGTTATTATGGGGTAGAACAAAACTGACTGCTACCCTCTTGCCCTTGAGCCTATTGTAGTACATTTGAAAGATCTTGGAATTTTAGTTGAAGAGCATGCTAACGCTTGAGTTCAGCATGGGCTTGTCAAAACTCATTGCTCATGGTCCTCAATTTACCTATTAGTTATGATATCTTCTCTCAGTTTTCCATTTACAACCACCAACCTCATATGATTTGCCTCCAAGTCTTTAAGGTCATCTAGGATGAGCTTCAACTCCTCAAAACAATAGGCCTAAACACTTGACAATCTGTTGTGAATTGACACAGAGGAATTACTACTAGAAGGCAAATTGGCCATAGTATGCAAAAATCTTATATGAAAAAGATAACAAATATGTACTAATGGAGCAACAAGAATTAGAAGTATTTATAAAGGAAGAAACAGTAAGATATGACAAATGAAAAGACAAAATTTGATTATCTGAAGAGATCCACACATCCCAATAACATTTATTATGCTCCTTTTTCAACTGCTCAACCACGATAGTAGAGCACTTATCTAGAGCAATTAAGGATAAGTTTTTTGAGTCATTTCATTCATAGTCAAGAAATAAGACAAGACAAAGAGATGGGATAAAAGGTAAATTTTTATTTCACCCAATCAAATTACAAAACAAAAAAAGAAAAGGAAAAGGAAAAACGAAAAGGGGGAGTTGCAGAGGCCCTAGGTTTCGTCATCCAGCTTGAGCTCCTGGACAGCAAAAAGGTTGTTCAATGATCCTTCCAAGAGGGGTTAAGCATCAGCCAAGCGTCTAGGGAGCGTTTCTACCAAGTGTCTTTTCAATTGACATCCGAAATATCAACCCCAAGCAATGGCATACATTTGTAGGAAAACCTTTAAGCACACAGTAAAGCCTTCACGAAAAGCAGCCCAAGTGTCATTCACCCATTAAGCCTTATAGGAGTCTAATTAGATATATTCATCTAGGCGTGCAAGGAGATATGGCTCAAAAAACTTGCGTTCCTCCGAATTAAACACTCAGTGAATAGTAGATTTCTTATGATGAAGATAACTAATGTTGTCCTCAAGTAACTCAAGTTGTGTCAAAACCTCGTGATGCTTATCAAAGAGGTGTTGTTTTTTTTTTATTTCTTGAGCTAGTCGACAACACCCTTCAACCTACTTGTAAGCCTGCTGAAGCTCTTTTTCCAATGCATGAAATTGTTCTTTAGAAGGACTCTAGTTATTCTTCAAATCTAAGACCTCTGCTTCCAATTTCAATTTCTCTAATTCCAGTTTTTTTATGTCACTTATTATTATCTTAAGTTCTTGGGGATGTCTAGTCTACAAATTCACCAATCTAACACAAAGGGAACTAAAATAACCATTGCTCGGCAAAGAAGTCGACATTATGGGTAAACAAGTGTGTAACGATAAGGTATTTATAGTAACAGCCAAGCATATCAAGGGGAAAGGATAACAAAATGACCCGTATTCATGGCCCAAAATCTATCTTCAGATGCTTGTGGCAACTTTATCTCCAACTGAGGAAACGTTCTCAATTTAGAAAGAGTAGTGATATGGTACAAGAAGACCACCAATGTACTGAGATAATGAATAAGGATAAATGGTTAAACTAGAGATGAAAATCTTTAACCCAACCCAATCCTAACCCAAAATTAACAAGTTCGGGTCAAAACTTTCATAAGTTTGGCTCAGAAATCTGGTCAAACCTGTAAACTTGAAAAGATAAATAAATTAATTTCGAGTTACTCGATGAGTAGACCCATCACGTACCTACAAATATATTTTAAATAATTTAATAAATATTTATATAAATATAAAAAACTATTTAAATAAAATTATAAATATTAAAAACATCAAAACCTTAATTTTAATTAAAATAAAAATATTTTTTTTTAATTAACAGATCAGATCAGGGAACCCGTCAGGTTGATAATATCCGAGTTTCAACTTGATCAGCCAATAAACAAACCCAACTTGTTGCCACTCCGAGGCTGGATAGAGGACGCGTAAGCACCCGGGCATCAAAGGAGGATAATGGCATGAAAAGTGGGAAATATTGTCTATGGACAAACAGTATAAAAAGAAGGGGAAAGAAAGAGAGAGAAAAGGGAATAACGTAATAACACTTTTACTCGCGAACGTAGGCATATTTCAGCCAAACCACGTAAATCTATGTGTTGTGAATTATTTACTCTTTACCTTCAAAATTGATTCCTTCATTGATCTTTGAGAGCACCACATAGCTTTTTTTATTGTTTTATTTTTCCACTATACTCACCTTGCCAACGGTCTCTTAAGCTAAATGTTACAAACCATCAAGACACATAAAGCTCCTTAAGTATATTGCATATTTGATTCCTAATATTTCATTTCAAAATTATTTTTGTCCTTGATGTTGATTTCTGACCTTAGTTAAATAAGTTAAGAAGGCGTTTGATTATGTTTATTTCTAAGAGAGTGTCAACTCAACTTGTACGATGTTCTTAAATTTTATGAGCCCTTATATCTCATTCTAAAAATAATCTATCAAGATTTTTGAATAAAATAATTTCCACTTATAATATTTTATTAGAATTTACAAGAATTAGTAATTATAAATTTTTATATGTGATAATTATAAAAATAAACAAAGCATCACTCATACAGAGTAATTAAAAAATCATATTTTAATATATAAAATAAGATAACTTATAGAATATTTCATAATAAGTTAAAGAACTTAGTTTTTCTTTAAGAACAAACAACTTTATATATCTTATTTTCATACCTAATAAACTTATTTACTAAAAAATTTACCACTTTCAATAAATTTCCATATACCTTAGCATGATCTAATACTACCGAGTAAATTCCTAAACTCTGAAAAGCGTATCAGAAGATGTTCAAAAACTTACCAAAATCTTTAAAAATACTTGATAATTTTTTAAAATAATTCTTATTTTTTCATCTTGCAATCATTTCACTTTTTAAATTTTATTTATATCTCTTTTTTACTTTTATACACTTTTTAAAATAAATACATTTAAAAACACAATTAAAAAATCAAAACAAACATAAACTTATAAACTTCAAAAATAAATGAATTATTTCAAATTTATTTGGAAGCATCATATAAGCTAAATAAAACGACATAAACATCATTACTTAAATTATACTAACAACATTTAGTCCATTTTTATTATTATCAAACTAGCAAAAAATTATTACTGTTCATACTTACAATTTTCAACAATATCATACAGCTTGTTAAATACATTTATACTATTTTATCCAAGCACCTCGACAACTTATTTTCAAAATAAGATAAACTATATCATAAATTTCAAAAACATTATAAAAACTTTAAGTTATTAAAAATGAACATAGCCAAACCCCCCTATCATGTTAAATCTTACTCCACCTTGAACAGGGAGAAGTATAATGAAGAATGACCATTTACAGAAAGCATCAAAGGGGGTCATTAGTAAAGCAAGCATGGACTGGCAATTCAATTTGCAAAAGGCATCTTCATGATTAAGCATCGAATTCGAACCAAACAAAAGAAAAAGTAGTCTCATCGGGCATAACTTACGACACTGATAGTACGATTTATGCAATCCATCTTGATAAACACAACGCAGAAATATAAATGAAACTCATCACCATAATATATATATACACACACACATAGCCAATAAACAGGCATATGAGAAGTTATTTCCAGTGCCCTTGTTGCTCTAGTAGAAAACAAAATATACAGGGTGAATATTCCAAAGTAAGCATTTCATAAAGACGTACTAACAAAACTGGGTAAGGTATTCTATGGCTGACTGCTTTCCAGTGCACGGTCCAGCTGTACATAGCTATACAACGTAGATACGGAAACTAAAACAGGATAAGGCACAGGGCAATGCAGCAAAAAAGAAAGATGGATACCCTGTTAAGCGACTTATCTAACCGCATTTCATGCCTTCTCAATCTTGGGCTACCATTCCGTGAAAAGGGGTAAGAATTTGGATAAGAGAACATACTCGCGTGTGAGTTCCCAAACATTCCAGAAAATACCATTTCACCAACCATGTTAATTGTTGGACTGTAGGAAGTGCTTATGGTGGGGCTTCCAAACGTTGGAGGTGAGATTGAATTATAACTGCTGAATGGATGGGAGAAGTAATGTTGTTGGTGAAATGCCTGGTTCTCTGGCTGAAACAGGTTTCGATTATTTCTCTGATTTGAATCAGAAGAAATTGATGTTGCAGCAGAAACCAGTGCATTCATTCCAAGTGCTGGTGGCCTGTGGGGTACGGTCAAATCCAGTTGGGGTTTCTTGGCTTCAGATTCAGAAGCTGATCTACCTCGACCATATAGGGGAACCAGTGAGGAAGTAGAGATGGAAGCCTTACAAACAGGACATTTTGGTTGCTCATCGGACTCAATTGATGTGCTCTGAACATGGAGCCACTTATAAATGCATGGCCAGCAATACAGATGACCACAAAGGGTCACGACAGGATCATGACATGAGTCTAAGCAAATGTTGCAATCAAAGCATCCACTTAAATTTTCCGGCACTGTTTCTGACTGTGACATTTGATTGAGTTTTTGCTTTTGTGCAACATCCGCCTCAGATCCCAAATGCATAATAGAGGCATTGGCACCAAAGTTCCGCTGAAAATCCATGATAACTGCATAAAGAGGAACATGATACAAAAATATTAGGGGTTATATAGCTTGTTTAGATATACAAAACAACAAGAGGGACAGTTGCAACTCCACAAAAGTAATTAAATAATAAATGGTGGAGCAATCAAGCAACAACTCAAAAATAATAAGAAAAAACAAAAAACAACGGCATATTATGTTAGAAATTTTCTTTACCATATAATTAGTCAAGGCTAATCATCCATTATTGAAAATATAAAAGATGTCAGTTGGCCAGGCTGGATACTCCAATAAAAATACCTCAAGATTCGAGCTCAGGTAAAAAAAGAACAATATTTGGCGGGTCCATTGTCCCTTATCACTGTTATTAAAAGGACAAAAAAGATAATACTAATCCTCCGGCACCTCTCTCCCCTCTCTCTGTCCGGATTGAAAGGTCAGAAGTGCCACTGTCCATGAACAAATCTGATGCTTTAAGCTTTTAGTCCAAGTGTACAGTACTTGGTTATAATAACAATTTAACCATCATACACCAATCATAATCAAACTCAGAAAGTAATTGTGACGCTTTCTAGTGCTGCAATTTTGGTTACTGTCATTTGGTGTCACAGGTTGAAATTTTTTGAAAGACCAAAAATTAGTCTTAAATCTTGTGAGAATCCAACCACACAACTCATTAAGGTGTGAACATCTTCATTCAAATTCCAGAATGTATAAGGCCAAAATACTGAAACCCTGCAGTTAAGGAAATGGAAAAACAAAACAAGAAGAAGAAAAAGAATAAAGATTCACAGGAAAAAGTAAAACACTGCCAGTTAAACACACGGATAAAGAAAGTACGAAGAAAAAAGAATAAGGAAATTATGGGATAAAGTAGAAACTCTAGCCTAGTAATATATCTCCAATTGTCCGTGTTTGGATTCATTCCAAAAATTAACATAGTGTTAAGGTCTTCTTAAGCTTTATACTTGGCATACACTAACCTAGGCTTTCAGGGACCAGCCAAACGCCAATCTAACTATAAAATTCAACCATGAGAAAACAGGGGAAAAAACTTAGCTTGTTTAGTTAGGTTCTAAAGATTCCATCGTCGATGATATAAATAACAATGTCTTACATATATGGATCATTCCAATTGCTTTGCTTGGAACCCTATTACAAATATAATATCTTAGCAAACCTATTCAGTAGGGATTAGGGAAGAACAGATAAAGTTGGAACGAACTGGAGCCTGCCCTCAGTAATTAATAGAAGGTAGCCTAGATTGCTGAATTATATGAATTCCAGATCCATAGGCTAACTAAAAGGCATAAAAAATTTATCTGCCGCACCGAGATTCCCGATCCCCACCCTCACCCCTCTCCAACGCCAGAGGAGAAGTTTATAATTTTTCGGCTCTTCGGCGGTACCTTCTTCATAGCTTGGTTTTATCAAAAGTAAGTCATTAACAGCGCATGTTGTATAAATTAAACCTCAAAAAAATGGGATATAATTGACTAGCTTAAAGGTAACACGGTGCCGTCAAACATACAATTCAATCTCCTTGCCTCTTTAAAGGCTTATGACAAAGGAATCAGAGAATTAATGGAAAGTTTTTTCTCAAAATTTATACCGGATTTTTATCGTGGAAAGCAACCACAAAGTTCAAGAATTTTACACCTCATAATCTAAAAAAAAAAAAATTACAGAGGGAGAAAACAAAAAAAGCCTAAATACAAGGCAGACTGCTGAAATTTGCGTACAGAAGAGCAAACAAAAAGAGAAGAACCAGAGACACGAGAAAGAGCGAATAGAAGCCAGGAATACCATTCCATTTGCGCAAGTAACATGTTAACAAGCAACAAAATAATCCCACGTTCCCTTTCTTTCCATCAATGAATAAGAAAATAAAAAGCATTCGGACCCCAAACGATAACCCATAACAAATGGTAACTGCCCAAGGAAAAATGCCAGAGATCTAAAACTAGGTAATGAAACACAACCCAATAGACCAGCAACGAGAATTCAAAACAAAGATGAGAGAAAAAAAAAATACATAAAAAGAAAACACACAAAAATTCCACAAATGAGAAGGAGAATTAGAACATACCTGTGTAAATGAGGACAATATAGGAGGAATGGAGAACAAGATACAATAATATATCGAGAGAGAGAGAGAGATGGAAGGAAGGACTGGGCTGTTTGGTGAAAACAAGATGAAGTACAAAATCCTAAAACTGGGCTCCTACGGTCTGCTAGAGAATTCGGGCAATTTGGAATCGGAGAATATGGAAAAGAGGAAATATATAGAAGCTGGGGAAGGGCGTCTGGTTTTTGGTGCACCGCGTAGCCGAAGACAAAAACTCACAAGGCGCGTGCTCTTAGGATCTCACGCGCCTCCGCGATTCTCTCCTATTCGTTAATATTGTATTGCTATTATTACTTGTTATTTAATTTTATCATATGATAGATGAAAGGATATAATCACACCAAAATATTTTAGTAGTTAACGAGTGAGGACATAATATGATGTGAAAAATAACTTCTCGATCTAATCAATGAAAAATTAGAGAACCCAGTTTTTAGTCACCTCTGAACCCTACTTTAAGATTATAATATATACTGAAAAATTTACGCACTGAAGTTAGTTAAAAAAAAAATTAAAATAAGAGTTCTGAAGAAAAATGAGAAAAAAAAATCAAGGTACTTTAAGTCATTTTTATTTAAAATCAAAAGTAGTTATTATATAGTACAATTAAATTTATTTAGAGGGGTATTTTAAAAAAATATATTAAAAGGATCAAAGTTGGTTATTATTGGGTATGGAGGCATAGTGTATAGTATTGATATAAGATTAAGAAGGGTGGTTTGGAAAGATTATTAAAAGATCAAAATGAAAGTTTTACCAATAATATAATAATATAATAATATATATAATATAATAGTATGTGTGTGTGTGCATATATATATATATATAAACTATATTATTAAGTTCACAAGATTTTTGATTACACAAAGTTAAATTACATAACTATCCTTTATTTAAAATATTTTTTATTTTTTCATCCCTTTACTTCTCACTTTTTTTGAACTTATTATTTTTTTATCTATGTCATCTCTCAAATTTTCATCGTTCAAATCCTTTTAAATTTTATATTTTGTATATCATATAATTTTTTATATTTTTATTATTTAAAATAAATTAATTTTATAATTTATAAATAAATTTACACACATATAATGTTTGCCACTTTTACTAATTATTATAGAGATAAGAGTTTTTTTCTACACAAAATGAATTTGTACGACTATGTTAAATTTTTTAATTCTTTTTGTTATCTTCTTTTGTTCTGTTTATTTAACTTATAATTTATATTTATATTTTCTTTCAAATTTTTTAAAATACTTTTAATATTTTTTTATTTTAAATATTTTTACACAATGTAAAATATTATAATTTTTATTTTTTAATTTTTCAATTTTCTTATAGCTATTGTTTCAAAATATATTTTCTCTTAATTTTTTCCCTTTTAAATTCTTTTTGATATTTTTTAGTTTATTATTTTGAATATTCTTTGTATTTTTAACCTTAAATATACTTATTTTTATCAATAAAATTATAATAACTTTATAATTTATAAATAATTTTTTATACATATGAATGCCCAACTCTTACTAATATTATGGTATTAAAAATTGAGAGTTAGTATTATGGTATTAAAAATTTAGAGTTAATATGGTTGCACATTATGAGTTATAAGATTATCTTAAATTAATAAATTTACCCTGCTACCATTAACTTAAAAGCTGATACACTTAAATAGGATTGCTAATATATTATGACATTTTTTTGTACTATATATCTATACTTATATTATTATGACACTAAGACTTTTTAATTGAAAATTATAAAATTACATAATTATTTTTAATTATTTTTAAAAAATTTATCTATCCTATTCTTTTCCTCTTTTCTTTTAACCTACTATTTTTTCTCTCAATTTTTCTTTCTTTTCAAAGTATTTTTTATCTTTCTTTATTTTTTTATTTTAAATGTTCTTTGTTGTTTTAATTTATATCTATGTTATATTATTATGGAAGACCTTTTGATTACACATTATAAACTTACATAACTATTTTTAATTATTTTCTATCCTTTTTCTCTTTTCTTTTAAATTATTATTTTTATTTATTTTCTCTTAGATTTTCTCTATTTTCAATTATTTTTCTTTTTTCTTATTTTAGATACTCTTTATAATTTTAATTTTAATTATTTTATATTATTTTAAATATAATAATTTTATAATTTATAAATAATTTACACTCACATATAATGTGTCACTTTTACTAGTAAATAGATTAAAATTATAGGATGTGTTTATATATATACACGTGTATGTGTGTGTCAGAGATAAATACTAACATATTGTTTTATGAAATGAAAATTAAGAAAGAGTAAGAAATAAAATATTATTTTGATAAATAATATATTTGAAGAATATAATTTTGTTTGGATAGAGAGAATTTTTGATTGTAACCATTAGAACATATGTACACACAAATATAGATTTTTACTAGTTATATTACTCTAATGACAAATTCAAACAATAGGTGGACGGCTACGAAGGCCACGATGCCAAACGATTAGTAATCGAAACTCCGTAAATTATGGATGTTTCTTTGTAGAAAAGTAATTCGAATTAGGGACGAGAAATTACAACCAAATTAATTATCTTAGCTTGAGTCTTAACATATTTTATGTGCCTCTAATTTTAATATTTTATAAATGTAATTTGATATATATCAATTATTATACCAAAATTGAATATTTTACATTCAAACTAACATATTAATTATAACAGAAAAAAATCAAATACAAACAAAGAAGTTATTTGAAAATCAAGCTATATTAATAAATTTGTGCCCATAATTTCTTGATCACAAGGTCTCAATCCACTGCTATGCGAAAAGAACACCATTTTCCGACGATCATCCTTGGTACATTGAAAAGTGTGACTTTGTGGGTGAGATGGGCCGTAGTTTGAACAAAATCGTGTCAGATTTGAAAACCTATATTTTGTTTTCAAAGATTTTCAACGTTCACTGCTTTTGGCAAAATGTCGACTTTCATTGGTTGGGACAGAGATTGAATTCTTATATTCTTGATTATAAGCATATTGTCGTAAAAAATCATTATTACTTTCAAAACCTTCTAAAATGATAATAATTTAATATATAAGCCAGCCCATTAATCGTTTCATTTTCTTCCATATTACAGAAAAAAAAAAAAAAAACCCTTTTATCTTATAGAATAAAAGTTGAAGTATGGAAGCACACATGGTACGGTTTGATAGAGTGAAAACCAACAGCAATTCATCCACAAGATCGTGGATTATTTCTTTCCACCAGTGGTTCAAGCACGTTGAATGCATGTATATATGAAATTTAAAGTATAATGTTGTACTTTTATTGTATAAAATTTAAATAATGATACATATATATATGTATATATTGTTTTATAATTTATCTTCTATCAAAACCATTCATTTTGTATACAATGAAATTGCATAGTTCTATTAAGGAGAATAAAATATAAATTATTATGTGTTAAAACACATTAAAAATTTATATAAAATCAAAGAATAAAGGAAAAGTTTAAAAGAACAATTACTAACAAGAAATAAAAATAAAATTTATTTTAGAAAGTGTTGAAAAAGTAAAAATCGAAAAAAAAAGTGAAGAAAAGAAATAAATAAATAAAAGAGAGATATTTTATTCGTTTTACTTTAATACTGGAGTTTTAGTCATCTCACCTAATTGCACATTGAACCAGCCTCACTGATCTTATCTAATTTGTATTGGACGTATTTAACTTTTCTCTCACTCGATTTGCTATTTTTTTCTATTCATTTTGATATAAAATCTAATCCTCGACACTTTTATTCTCTCAATTATATCTAACTCATGAAGTCTTAAAAGTCCTTAACCTTTATAATTTTTAAAGATCAATGAATCTCATCCATTTAGAGATTAAAATCACCAAAAAATTTGCACCAAATTCAAAGTGCAGCTCTTGTCACCTTGACTCTACATTGAGTATTCTAACACTTGTCGGACTTTCAATCTTAAGGAAGATACTTTTCAACTTATTTCGATTTTACTATCAACATGTATAAAATCATGTAATCTTATCATGTATTTCAAGTCAACAAACTTGATTTTCGTCGTACATGAATGCTTGACTAAATTATAACTAAATCCATGAAATAAGTAAAGGGATTATATCAAATTCTTTCCAGAAGGTACGGCAGATTACAATAAAATCTTTTAAATTTTGGTAGCGACGTATCCCTGTCAACTTATGTGCCTCGCTAGTTTCGTGTCATTACTACGTGAACTGTCACATTTACCACCACCCACGCCAACGGTATTAACAACAGCAATAACAATGATAATAATAAAATTATTATTGTTATTATAATCAATAATTTTTTTTAACAATAATAATAATTGTTATTCAATTTATTATTTAGGTGCCATGACAGCAGGGCCAAAAATCTATCTCCTTCAGCATGGACGACAGCGACCGGGGAAGAGGACAACTGGAAGGAATATGATAGGCCGCACAGAAAAACAGATAGACCAGCACACGCAAGCACAAATACACCGCCACCTCGAAACCACATCCCATTGTCCCATCACACGCCTCTATCGCCAACAGCCGCCATCAAATTCGGCACAGCTCACACTTCTTAATTGAGGAGGAAAAACCAAAATAAAAGGGGACCATAGCGAAGCACAAAGAGCTTCGTCCATTGTAATCACAGTTGGGGTCTGAACAATGTCAAACTAGATGTTTGTTGTTCTCGGGAGCTCAGTGATTGAGATACAACTATAGAAATGATCTGAGAGATAGAGGGCGGTTGGGCCTAGGGTGGAGACAAAGGAAAAGACAGACACAACAGAACAAAGAGAGAATGGAGATCGCGTAATGAAGGGAGAAATATTTGCAGAGTCCAAGACTATGCTCCAACACACTCGACAAGTGTGGAAGCATAATCCTAGACTGTGCATGTCTGCCCTTAATGGAGGAGAGAATGAGCGAGTGGAATGTCGCCGGGAAAAGTCACTCCTGGCCATCGCTCAAATGAGATTATAATCCATCACATGCATTGTGTTTCTTCTACACATTTTTCCTCTTTACATGACGTAATTGCATTAACTGGGATATGCTAGCGTTTGGACAATTAAAATAATATTTTACGTGTAAAATATTTAAATAAAATATATATAATTTAAATTGGTTGGTATAATTTAATTATATTGATGGAAACTTTTTAAAAAATTTAAAAACACGAAGGCCCAAAACTATTAAATATGGGTTTCATATTTCAAATTACTGGATTTTGAGTTTGTTGGGAAACAAATATGAATTAGAAAAAGTAACATCCTACGTTGGTAGAAAAAGAGAAAAGTGACTTGTATATAAAGTAGATATTTGACCCATAACTCACATCCTTAAGGTTTTGGGTTAATACATGATGTCAAGCCCACTTATATATATGCCACGCACAGAGCTATGGACGGTTCTCCCCGATTTTGTTAGGCTCCGTTCCAGACTCAACATACGTTATTCGTGGGTGATGCTCCCAATTTGATTGGACTTCTCCTCTGGTTATAATTTGATTATAATTTGATTGGGTTTCTCCTCATGGCTCATCAATTTGATTATAATTTGATTTTGATGAAATCTTCTCTCCTGTTGTGAAAATGAATTCAATTCGAGTTGTCCTTGGATTAGCTGCAAGTCTGGACTTGGAGATCGAACAACTAGATGCGAAAACAGCATTCTTAAATGGAGAACTTGAAGAAGAAATTTTTATGGAGCAACCAGAAGGCTTCCAGGTAAAAGGTAAAGAAAATTTAATCTGTCGCCTTAAGAAAAACCTTTATGGACTAAAGCAAATCCCGAGGCAATGGTACAAAAAATTGGACTCCTTCATGGCTAATCACTGTTTTAGAAAAACAAGTGGTATCAGAGCTAATGGTTCAGCTTGGAACGAGTATAAAGACAGTTCTCGGTGATCGCATGGGAGGTTCATATCTCATTGAAGGCCCACGGAAGTGATGGGCATGTGAGTATGTTCAGAGATCTCATGGGAAGCCCATACCCCATGAAAGGAAAGCCCACGGAATTGATGGGTATTGATGAGCAACTTAGTAAGACCGTGAGATACTCAAGAAGTTTCTGATTGAGGGGGAGTAAGTATAAGAAAATTTCTGATTGAGGGGGAGTAAGTGGAAGAAATTCATATTTGAGGAGGAGATTGTTGGGAAATAAATGAGTTAGAAAAAGTGGCATCCCACATTGGTAAAATAAGAGAAAAATGACTTGTATATAAAGTGGATATTTGACCCACAACTCACAGCCTTAAGGTTTTGGGTTAATACATGGTGTCAAGCCCACTTATATACATGCCACGCACAGGGCCATGAACGGTTCTCCCTGATTTTGTTAGACTCCGCTCCAGGTCCAACATACGTTATTCGTGGGTGATGCTCCCAATTTGATTGGGTTTCTCCTCTGATCCAATAAGATTCAATCAGAGTTTGTAGTCAAGCCTGCCACACTCCCAACAAGTGGTATCAAAGCAAGGTTCTGTCATTTTTATAATTCAAGGAGCAATGGAGGAATCAACCGGCACAATGATCAAATTAAATCCTAGCAACTACGCTATTTGGAAGCCTCGAATGGAGGATCACTTGGTCATACGAGACCTATGAGATCCAGTGCTTGGAGACGCTGCAAAACCCGAAGCCCTACTCAACGAAGAAATAAGGAGGAAAGAGCTTGCATAAGAAGTTGAAGGTCAGGCTTTGATTTTTGAAAAATATGAAAGACGTGGACGAAACCAAAGTCGAGGACCAAATCGAGGAAGATGATACTCAAGAGGTAAGTCTGTTAGTAAAAAAGAAGTTGAATGTTTCTACTGTAAAAGAAAAGGTCACATCAAAAAGGATTGTTAGAATTGGAAATGAGATTTTAACAAAGGAAAAAAGGAGCAAAAGAAACAAGAAAACGTGCTCGAAGAAACTACAGCCACAGCTTCAGATGGAGATGTGATAATTGTAAGTGATGAAAATTCCTTGAACTTTACCTTTCAAGATTTCTCTTAGGTGATTGACTCAGGGGATTCTTACCACGTTACTCCGCATAAGGAGTTCTTCTCTTCTTACCATCCCGTAGAAAATGGTTTTGTAAAAATGGGTGATAGTGGCACCTGTAAAATTCGTGGTTTTGGTGATGTTTTGATAACTACTGCCTTGGGATGCAAATTAAAGCTGAAAAATGTGAGGCATGTACCGGACCTGAGGTTGAATTTGATTTCTATGAGAAAGTTGGACGATGAAGGGTTCTCCAGTCATTTCACTGGTGGAATTTGGAAGTTAACAAAAGGTAATTTGATTATTGTCAAAGGGAGAAAGGTAAATACCATTTATATTACTGATGCAAAAATTGATAGTAATGCTTGTGCACTGGTGGAATCATCAATGGAGCTGTGGCAGAAAAGGCAGGGGTATATGAGTGAAAAAGGTATGTCAATTTTGGTTAAAAATAATTATTTGCCAAAATTTGAAAAATTAGATTTCATACCTTGTATCGACTGTATAAAAGGGAAACAATAAAGAATTGCTTTCAAAAAATACCCCCTACAGGGAAAGAAAAATCTCTTGAGCTTGTACATATTGATGTTTGTCAAATGAATGAAAGAACAATTGGTGGTGCTTTGTACTTTATGACTTTTATTGATGATTTTTCTAGAAAAGTTTGGTCTTATGCATTAAAATCAAAGGATCAAGTTTTGGAGTCTTTCAAAAATTTTCAAAAAAGGATTGAGCGAGAAATGAGCCTTAAATTAAAATGTGTACGGGCTGATAATGATGGAGAATATCGAGGACCGTTTGAAGAATATTGTAACAGCCATGGGATCCGATTGGAGAAGACCGTTCCAAAAACCCCAAAGCAAAATGGCATTGTTGAAAAAATGAATCGAACCATTACTGAAAGGATTCGAGCTATGCTATCGCATGCAAAGCGATCAAACCCATTTTGGGGGGAGGCTATGAGGAAAGCTGTTGATTTGATCAATCTTTCGCCTTTGTTCCATTGAATGGAGATGTTCCAGAAAAAGTATGGTCCGGTAAGTTAATCAATTTACAGCATTTAAAAGTCTTTAGGTGTCGAGCATTTGTTCATATCCCAAGGGATGAAAGGAATAAACTTGATCCTAAATCAAGAGATTGCGTCTTTTTGGGATATGAACATGAAGAATTTGGATATT
The DNA here is from genome assembly GCA_019155195.1 of Avicennia marina. Classification (NCBI taxonomy): domain Eukaryota; kingdom Viridiplantae; phylum Streptophyta; class Magnoliopsida; order Lamiales; family Acanthaceae; genus Avicennia; species Avicennia marina. The sequence goes on from CM032776.1 coordinate 6,008,725, forward strand.
GATTGTGGGACCCTAATGAAAAGAAAATAATAAGAAGTCGGGATGTTATTTTCTTTGAAAATCAAACTATTGAAGATGTAAAGAAAGAAAGTAAGAACAGGACTACTGAAAAAATTCCAGTAAGGGATCCTCGCTTCCAGCAAGTTCAACAAGGAGTAGAAGTCCCACAGGAAAACACAGAAGAAGGCATGAAGCTAAAACCGCTGCACCTCCACCTCAGCCTACAAGAAGGTCTGAACGAGAAAAGAGGCAATCAACAAGGTACAATCCAACTGAATACCTTATGCTGACAGAAGATTGTAAACCGGAGTCCTTTGAAGAAGCAGTAAATGACAAAGATAGCAAAGAATGGTGAGGGCGATGGAAGAAGAAATGAAGTCCATCTATAAAAATCAGACTTATGATTTGATAAGTCTACCTTTGGAAAGAAAGGCACTCAAAACAAATGGGTATTCAAGCTAAAGACGGTTGAAGGGAGTTCTCAACCAAGGTATAAGGTAAGGTTAGTAGTTAAAGGCTTTGAACAAAAATCTGGCATTGATTTTGATGAAATCTTCTCTCCTGTTGTGAAAATGAATTCAATTCGAGTTGTCATTGGATTAGCTGCAAGTCTAGACTTGGAGATCAAACAACTTGATGTGAAAACAACATTTTTAAATGGAGAACTTGAAAAAGAAATTTTTGTAGAACAACCAAAAGGCTTCTAGGTAAAAGGTAAAGAAAATTTAGTCTGTCGGCTTAAGAAAAACCTTTATGGACTAAAGCAAATCCCGAGGCAATGGTACAAAAAATTTGACTCTTTCATAGCTAATCATTGTTTTAGAAAAACAAGTGGTATCAGAGCTAATGGTTCAGCTTGGAACGAGTATGAAGACAGTTCTCGGTGATCGCATAGGAGGTTCATATCCCATTGAAGGGCCACAGAAGTGATTGACATGTGAGTATGCTCGGAGATCTCATGGGAGGCTTATACCCCATGAAAGGAAGGCCCACAGAATTGATGGGCATTGATGAGCAACTTAGTGAGACTGTAAGATACTCAAGAAGTTTCTGGTTGAGGGGGAGTAAGTAGAAGAAAATTTCTGATTAAAGGGGAGCAAGTGGAAGAAACTCATATTTGAGGGGGAGATTGTTGGGAAACAAATATGACTTAGAAAACGTGGCATCCCATATTAGTAGAAAAAGAGAAAAATGACTTGTATATAAAGTGGATATTTGACCCATAACTCACAGCCTTAAGGTTTTGGATTAATACATGGTGTCAAGCCCACTTATATACATGCCACGCACAGAGCCATGAAAGGTTCTCCCCGATTTTGTTATGCTCCGCTCCAGGCCCAACATATGTTGTTCATAGGTGATACTCCCAATTTGATTGGGCTTCTCCTCTAGCCTAATAAGATTCAATCAGAATTTGTAGTCAGGCCCGCCTTGTATATAAAGTGGATATTTGGCCCATAACTCACAGCCTTAAGGTTTTGGGTTAATACATAGTGTCAAGCCCATTTATATATATGCCACGTACAGGCCCATGAACGATTCTTCCCGATTTTGTTAGGCTTCGCTCTAGACCCAACATACGTTGTTCATAGATGATGCTCCCAATTTGATTGGGCTCCTCCTCTGGCCCAATAATATTCAATCAGAATTTGTAGTCGGGCCCTTCACACTCCCAACAGAGTTTGATATAATAAGCTTTTTTTTTATTTTATAATGGTGAATATATGTTTTAGTAATACATCATTATTTTATTTTATTTTATTTTATTTATATTGGAGATTGAAGAAAAGTGGTTAGATTAAATTTATTAAAAGATCATGTTAAAAAATTCATTAAATCATCAAAAGTTGTTATTCCAATATGTTTAATTTTAATAAATAGTGTATGTGTGTGTGTGTGTCTGTGTTGTGTATCATTTCATGTTTCATCAATGGATGGAAAGATTTTGATTCGAAGAAAAAATTTAAATAAGAGTATTTTAAATAAATTTTTTTAAAAAATTTATCATAATTATTAAAATTATAATTTAAAAAAAAAAATTTAAAACGTACTGTTATTAAACAAAAATAACGAATTTATTATAATAAATTTAAAATTTACCCCATCAAATCCATCAATTAGAATTCAACCTAGAAAGTGAAGTGTTGAATATCTGTTGCAAATGCCATTTCACTTTTTCAAATGATAATTACCATAGACAAAATAGTAGGCACCGCAAAAGTCCAAACTATTCATTTTTATCCGCTTCTGTTCGATCCAGAAAGTGGTCCGAAATAGGCCTAAAATTGTTGAATGAATAAATTTGGAGTTGAATTCCTTGTACAATAGCAAGATCCAACCTAGTGACAACATAAAACACCACGGAATTCTCTTTTCATTGATTAAAGTTAAGCAATAGATGAACGAAGAAAGGAACGAGGAAAATCGCGTTATATTTTCTTCCTAAAAGATATCTTCAGATTGCAGGCAAAAATTGTCAAAATCTCATCGTTCATCGCACTCGCAAATGCGGCACCAAGTCGCACTGACGGGACCGGCTTTTTTGACGTGAAAAAGACAGGAAGAAATGGAGCTGATATGGATAAGATATCACTTCAATAGCCACGTCACCTATAGATTCATATTTATCACAGTTGTTTCTATCCTCAAACTTATTCTATCGGATTTAATTTGGTATAAATTAAGTCAACTACTCGATAAATATTTTAAAAATGGACTAAAAAACTGATTTTGGTCCAAACAATTTTTAAAAATACCAATTGTTTGAAAACAAAATTACAAATGATTTTTCACTAAGTTTTTTTCAAAATTTCTTTCATTCACTACTCAATATTAATTAGAATATATAGTTTTTATTTTGACTTTTATTTTTAGTAATTTTTATCATTGTATTTTTTCTAATCAAATTTTTAAAAATTTAATTATTTTTTCTTAAAATTAAATTTTTTTATTAATTAATCTGTTTTATTTTTTCAAAACTAATTTTTTAATTTTATACTTGGAATCATTTTGAATTTAATAAGTTCTTTAACTATTGTAATAAATTTTTATTTTAATTAAATTATTTAATTTTTAACACTACTTCTAAAACTAATTATTTAGTATATTATTTAAATGAATTACATTGATTTTGTAAATTAGTTTACTAATAATATATATAATATTATATAATTTAAAGTAATTATTTTTTATTAATTTGACAGATTAAATCAATAATTTAATGATCTGATAAATTTTCAATTCAATCACTTATTTAATTTTAAAAACCTTGCGATAGAGTTTTGCCATTGCATGTCTTGGCTGTTGGCACAATAAGACAATATCTTATCATGGCACCAGGCTGCATTAAAGCGCCAGCTTTGGGTGCCATTGCCTCAAATGCGAGGCATACAGCATGCAGGCTTTTGGGATTCTTTTATTGAGATTTATCATTTTCTAAAAAGAATAAATGATAGAAAATTGTCACTTTAATTTTATATCTCATTCTTTATTTTCTTCTTTATTCAATTATAGGTCAATTATTTATTTATTTATTTCTTTCATTTTTGTCCTGACAAACTTTCTTTTTATTGTGTTCATTCACTTCTCCAATTTTAGGTAATATCTTTTCCTTAATTCTTTTTTTTTTTTTTGGTTGCATTAAGTTTTCTTTTGTTTGATTTCAGGTGAGTTTCTTTGCAATCTTACTTTTTATGCTAAACATATACTAATTTGTTGTTTTTGTTTTTTTAGAAAATTAAAAGCTAAAAATATTTATATTTTTGTTATTTATCGTACAAATTTTTTATTTTATTTTTATGGAAATTATTAAGAATTTAAATATATTTATTAACTTATACAATTTTGCAACGAGTTCTAATGCCATGTGCCATGGCTCAAGAATTTTTCAGTGCCATGACACCCATATGCTATTAACAATTATGTTCGAGTTTGAGCTCTGATTCGGGTCAAATTCGAGCTCCTTTCTTTTCGTATAAAAGCTCAGGAGCTTTTTCTATTTATAAGTATATAGTTATAAATGGTAATATATATATATATAATTAAATGATATATCTAATTAGTAAGAATAAGTTAATATATAATAAGTATCTTATATATGATTTTATCTACATTCATATATAATTAAAATTTTATTTGAAAAAATATATTTTGAAATTTTGAATTATAAAATTCTTTCTAAATATTTTGAACATATCCAAAATTTTAGTCTTGATTTTGAAAAAAATAAAATAAAGTATGTTAAAATACGTGTAATCTCTAAACTAAATTTAGATATTGTAAATTGATATAGTCATGAATCTCTTATTGACATATTAAATTGATTTCATTTATAACTTGTGCAGTTTTACATCTTTAACATTATTTTACCGTAAAAATAATAGTAATGTATATACACACAATATATTAATTTTTTAATTTGATGTATAGTTTTTTATTTTATATTTTGTGAAATTTTATATGCATTTTTTAAAAAAAATTAATTTTTTAATTCACATGTATCTATAGTTGCAGTCAAAGCAATCATAGAGGTATTAGGAGAAATCTAGCACCGCAATTACCATCCTTAAAGTAGACTCTAACTCTATCGGAAACTATTGCAAAAGGTAGCTTAGTTTCATTAGAGTCACAACTTGGAGAGATTTTAGCATTGAAACCTTGAGAAGAAAAATTGAGGATGGGGCTTATGACAATGATGAGGAAGGGGGAGTTTAGATGCTGAAGTTGTCGACACTTTGCATGACACTTAAGATGAAGAACAAGTCGTTTTTTTTCTTTAAAAAAAAAAACTAAGATATCCCCGAAACTCTTGTTTTTACTAAAATTGATATTTTGACTACAAGAGACTAAGATGAGGTCATGACTCTGATAATTGAACTTGGTTAAGAATAGAACTCTTGTGTGAGGTAGAGATGAGTAGAAAAAAAAAAAAAGCAAGATAAAGGTAACCAAAAATTTAGAACCCTCCAAAAAAAAAAAAAAGAAGAGGCTTTGAATAACTAAAAGCCCACGACATCCAATACTTCATAGAAGCTAATCAATAAAGGTCAAATTTATTGCAAGGTCATAATTTAATGGATGAAAAATTCATAGATATTAACAAATATAAAAAATTGGGGTTTGTGTAAGCTATGGAGGACTTGAGTTTATTAGAAATTTTGATTACTTTGAAGGAGCACTATTTCAAGTTTGTGAAGGAATTTTATTGCAATATGATGAAAGCAACAATTGTAGAAATTCCACTTGACATCACAAAGTGTATGTGTGTGGAACTTTGTTAGAGTTTCACCAAGTTAAATTAACTTGATACTGGGATTCCAAATGGCGGATTTGTGAGGAATTTATCAAGAAAATTTTAAGTAAAATTTTGATGAGATAACCTGTGATCTCATAGTTAATGATCTATTGACTTGAAAGTACAACTCTAGAGACAACTCTAACTTCAACCCCTTTTACAATGGAAAATTCAAATTTTTTATTTTAAGGTTTTATCCAAAGATATAAATATATAAATTCATTGCAGAAGCAAAGACATGACCTTAATTAAAGTATTGCCTCACTATATATTATTGTTACTGCAATTCCTTATGATTTAATTTCTAAAGAAACGACACCGATCGTTGGTTCATCTTTTTCCTAATGCTGCAGTACTAGCCCCTCTCTCTTTCTTGGTTGATCTTTGATGTCATGTGTTGCAAAAGGGAGTGCACATTTAAGAGGAGGTGTAGATGAGGATTTGCTAAATTTTTGAAGATGAATTAAGCTCAATTGATGAACAAAAATATAGAACAGCCTAAGTTGAGGAGGAGTACTTTGTGGAGTTTTTGTTGCTAGGCTTTAGGGGGGGGGGGTGTCATTTGGATGCTAGGCTAATTGGTTGATGGACAACTTTACTAAAAATTATCCCTACTAAGAAATATTCTGATCTAACAATGTTGTATCTCTTAAACTTGGAGTTACTAATGATATTATTATATTGATGCTTCAATTCCAAAGTACTAATGAAAGTTTAAAGTACAATTTTGCATTCATTACTTATTTTGTCACCAGTTCAAAGTTGATTCGTGAAGGTATGGTGGTTATCTTGACTGGAATTAGAGTTCTATAGACTACTCAACTCTTTATTGCCACTACATGTACTAGATTGGAATGTAACATTCTACACTTTAGAGCCTTATCCAGGGGTATTGAAACTTAAATTCACCAGTTGCAGACTCAGAGGCGAGAATTTGAAATACATATTGCTTCATGTTGCTCTGTCGTAGCCTTGCTTACCTCTAAATGAAGGATCCAGATGCTGATGTTTCAGTAGATACTGGTCTCTTCACCTCCTGATGCTGCACTTTAGACACCCCTCTAGTTTTTGTTGGTTTTTTTGGTTGAATGATCTTTAGTATGGTGTGCCACAAAAGAGAGTGTATATAGTTAAGGAGAGCACTAGTGAAAAGGAGTATGACATTGAATTGTGGATTGTGATACATGTGTCCAAGGGAAGTATTTTAGTTTTGTTTTGGCAAATGTATATAGTTCGAGGAGTACTAGTGAAGGGAGTAATACATTAAATTAGGAATTGCGGTGCATGAGTCTAAGGGAAGTATTTAGGTTTTCCTTTAACATAATAGTCCACTTCTATATTAGTATTGGTTGCTATGTTTAGCTTTCTTTGACTTTTTGAACCTTTAGACTTCTATGAATTTCTTTTATGATATTTTAAAAATGTTGAGCAGCCCTGACTCCAATAGAGAAGTTAATATTTTGCCAAATTGATTCCACTGCTCTTACCTTCTTCTAGAACTAAAATTCGTTTGTTTTTTGCTTATGATGATGTTGAAACACTATTATGCATTTGGGATATCTATTTTTGTCAAAATGTAATATTTTCAATTTAGTAAAATTTATTGTTTTCACTTTGTGTACTAACAACATGAATTTCATTGAACTTTATTATTCATGCATGGGGTTGTAACGTACAAAGCCAATGGTAATGATTGTTGGCACTTATATGGCACAAGAAATGTCAAACAAGGAAGGTTAACTCGCAGGAGATGGCAATTGCAACTGGGGAGTCTAGGATTAACTGCTGATGGGGGAAGATTTTGAACCAAATATCTTATCTGATGATTTGGATGAATTTGCAGCCGATCTTTTTGGATTTCTTAGAGCCAAAAATAAAGAATAAAAAGGACTAAAGGCATGTAATGTTGGATGTGTCTTCCCCTATGAGAATTGTGAGTTTGAAGTAAAACACATACTTATCACACATTTGTTTTTGATGTATTGAGTTTTTAAAAATTTTTGTGAGAAGCTTACTTCATATTAACGAGACGTTGGGGTTAAAATGGGTTTTGACTAGATGCTTTACTTAGAGAGTGTGTGTAAGTACACCTATTAATTTAAACCAAGTGAGAACTTGGTTTGGATGGAGAGAGAGAGAGAGAGAGAGAGAGAGAGAGAGAGAGTTGTGCTTAGTTGTTTTTGATTGTAATCATTTGAAATAGTTGATTACCTTAATCTAGGCATAGGCTCCACAAATGTAGGAGTAGTTGGAGTTTTGAACTGCATGAATATATTGTGTATATTTGTAATTGCATTTTATTTTATGTTCAGTGTATGTGGTGGTATTACAATATCAACGTCAAAATTATTCGGTAAAATCACAATATTATTGTATTAAATTTAACTTAAAATTATAACAGCCAATCTTACGTACTCTACATGGGTCAAGGGAGAGAAAAATGTAGCATGATCAAATTTTCTTGATGTCCCGCTGTAAAGTGACGAAGAAGTTGGATTGACTAAATAAAGTTAAAATAAGTAATAAAAGATCACGACCAAACCATTTAAATGTTCGCAGTATCTTAATCAAGCTACAAAAAAATTCAATCGAGTGAGATCAGCTACCTATAAAATACAAATTCAAACATTTAATAAATAAAATAGACATTAATTTGAAATTAATAATCAAATTTGTCCCCCGCTGATTAAATATTATTATTCTAAAGAACAAATGCAGTGCAAATTGACTCCAAATACTAAAACCCAAATTCCTACAGTAAGTAGTAACATCCACGAAGACATTTAATCTCAAAAACACTAAAAAGATAAGACTTTCTAACAAAACCTTAGGCTATATTTGGTTTCATTTTTTGCAATATTTTAAACCCTAAACACCCAAATCAAATATGCAATATTTCAAAAATAAATTTTCACGCACACACACACAATGATATTTAAAATTCAATTACTAACTCTTCAAAATTGAATAATTACCTAATCCTAGACGTACACCAACGTTTATATCTGTTCAGACTTTAAAAATTAACCATAACATTTATATATAACACATTATCCAATTATTATATAGTATTATATAAATATAAAAGCGATCAATCAGTTGTACATAGTTGTTAATTTTACAGTATGTATGATTTTTACACAAAAAACACCCTCAAAATTTGTAACCAAACATAACCTTAACGTTTTCAATAACTTGGCACGTTCCAGTCGTGGTGTATGCAGTTTATTGTGGAGAACATTTAATTTCATTAATAACTTTTGAACCCATTCGAGGAAGCCATTAGTATCTACGCGGTTTAATTAAAACTCAAGCACTTTGATAACTATAATTTTATTTTTAAATATTTTCAACATATTATTATTATTATTATTATTATTATTTTTATATTCTTTATTGTTTTCTTGTTAGTTTAACAAACTTTCACTCTATTTTTTAAAATATTTTCTCCTTCAGCTACTTTATCATTTTTTTTCTGTTATTTTTATTTATTAATATTTTAAAATTTTTTTTTTTTATTATCAGTAATAGAACAACCTTATAATATATGCACACACGGACATATAAATATATATGTGTGTGCGTGTATTATACCAATAAAGATTTCATTACATAAAGTGAATTTATACTTTTATTCTCCTATAAAAATTCTTGTATTCTTTTTACCATTTTCTTTCTTTCTTCCATCCAAGTTAAAAATTATATTTACTCTTTCTCTTAAATTTTTAATTTTCAAATTATTTTAATATTTCTTTATTTATTTATATTAAATATTTTCACACAAAGTAAAATAAAGTTTCTATATAGTAATTTAATTTTCGTTTTTTTTGAACTGATTATTTTTTTTATCTCAATTTTTTTTTCAAATTCTTTAGATATCTATTTATTATTTTAATTAAAATACACGGATTTTATAATTTATTAATAAATATATACACATTGATTGGACAACTTATCTAAGTATATATATAATTTCAAATATGCAGGTCAGGTCAGACGTGGCCTGTAGTTACAAGTAGCAGCTTGCTTCGGGGCCCAAGGCCATGTTCGCCTTTACACCCATGTCTTGTTTCTGGACAAGTGGACATGTCCTCGAGACAAAATTTAAAATACTAAATGTAATTTAAAATTCATTAAAATCAATATTATTTGTCATGGTAAGAGAATTTAAAATAATGTTTTGGTTTTTAGTTATTGGTTGATTAAGGTATTTCTCCTTCCTTTATACCTAATCCGTGTCAGCGAACCAGAATTTTAAAATATTAAAGAAAGAAAAAAATACCTTAATCAATCAGAAATTGACAACCTTTATTATTTTAAATTCCCTCATCGTGATATATTTTAAAATTCATTAAAATCTATCGTAATATATTTTAAAATTCTTTAAAATTTAAAATAATACTTTGTTGTCAGTTACTGATTGTTTAAGGTATTTCTTCTTTCTTCATAGTTTATATCCATGTCATCAATCTAAAATTTTAAAATATTAAACGAAATTTTATAAGTCGTAAAAATTCAACATCATACCCTTTTAACGAAGTGCTCGACCCTTAGAGAATCGGCTTTGGTGGTACAAAAGTTAAATTACAAATTTACTCTCCACCTATTCTTCCAAAACACTTAAAATTATGGGTATAATTGTAAATAGAAGAAGTTAGCAATTGAAACTGACGTCAAATCAATTCTCCTGTAAATGGCAATATGCATTTTCAATTGCCACATCTGCCCACTTTCATGAGAGATCTCTTCCTCAATCCGTTAGTTCCTTCCAACTCTATCCGGCTCTTATCTTTCCCAACTTAACGAATTCTTTCATCTTTCATCTTTCATCTTTCTTTCCGACCCAGCTTTCATCTAATCTTCTTCTTCTGAGCATGCTGTTGTTGATTTTAGAGTGGAACAAGTTTAAACCCTGACTAAGATTATCTGTTTTTCTGGTGGAAACTGAAATCAAATACGGAAACTCCATTCCCCGTCATCACATTCCTTTGGTAAGTGCCTCAATTCTTCTGCATTTTCATTCTTTCTGCTTTTGATATCTATTTCTTTTGGGGTCTAACAGAGCTAAGCACTCGTCAAGGTTATACTTTCATTCTTGGTTTATGCTAACGAAAGCTAAGCTTACTCTTGCTCGGAATCTGTACATACTCTTGAAGCAAGGAAGACTCCTCCCTATAACTGTTTTGTCCAAACGTGGGTATTATCAACAATGAGAATGCTGATTTGGCTAGAAAATACCTCTCCACCTTTTATTTTGTTAAGGTTCGTAGTTATTTATACACTAAGAGTCGCCTATTTTAACTAACAAGAATAAGTTAAAGATTATGACTAATGAGGTGCAGGGGTAGGTCCATTCTTGTCTAATTAGGTGTAGGGTAGGTGCTTTCAAACGTGACCAATCGGGTACAAGAGTAGGTGCCTCCAAACGTGGCCAATCGAGTGTAGGGTTTTCAACTATAAATAGAGGAGGTTTTGGCAAGCTTTAGCATTAGTTCAAATTCAAGAATTGAGTGTGTGAGTGTGTGTAAAAGGAATGTTCCTTGTTAGGTTGTTTTTGGAGAGTTCAAGTTCCTCCTTTATCTTTATTGTTTGTTTTTTTTTGTATACTATACACACTTAAATATAAAGTGACAGAACCTCGTGCTTGGATTGATCAAAGTATTTTTAATCATGTTTCTAAAGAAACAAGAGCTGATGTTTTGTGGAAGAAACTTTAAGCAATGCATGAAGAAAACATGGTTTAAATAAAGCTTCATTGTTAAAGAAGATTACTCGTCTTCATTATAAAGAGGGCTCTAGTATGTCAGAGCATCTAAATAATTTTCAAGGGTTAATTAATCATTGTACAACCTTGAAATTAAATTTGGATGATGAGGTTCAAACTCTTTTGTTGTTTAGTTCGTTGCCTGATAGTTGGGAAACCTTGTTTGTTACTATTTTTAACTCTACTCCAAACGGAGTTTTGACCTTGGATATAGTGAAAGAAACCCTACTCAATGAAGAAACAAGGAGGAAAGAGCTTGGACAAGAAGTTGAAGGTTAGGCTTTGATTTTTGAAAAATATGGAAGTCGTGGATGAAGTCAAAGTTGAGGAAGAGGACATTCAAGAGGTAAGTCTGTTAGTAGAAAAGAAGTTGAATGTTTCTATTGTAAAAGGAAAGGCCATATCAAAAGGGATTGTTGAAATTGGAAATGGGATTTTAACAAAGGAAAAGAGGAGCAAAAGAAGCAAGAGAATATGTTCGAAAAAACAATAGCCATAGCTTCAGATGGAGATGTGATAATTGTAAGTGATGAAAATTCTTTGAATTTTACCTTTCAAGATTACTCTTAGGTGATTGACTCAGGGACTTCTTATCATGTTACTCCGCATAAGGAGTTCTTCTTTTTTTACCGTCCTGAAGAAAATTGTTTTGTAAAAATGGGTGATAGTGTCACCTGTAAAATTTATGGTTTTGGTGATGTTTTGATAACTACTGCCTTGGCATGCAAATTAAAGTTGAAAGATGTGAGGCATGTACCAGACCTGAAGTTGAATTTAATTTCTACGAGAAAGTTAGACGATGAAGGGTTCTCCAATCATTTCACTGGTGGAATTTAGAAGTTAACAAAGGGCAATTTGATTATTGCCAAAGGGAGAAAGGTAAATACCCTTTATATTATTGATGCAAAAATTGATAGTAATGCTTGTGCAGTGGTGGAATCATCAATGAGCTGTGGCATAAAAGGCTAGGGTATATGAGTGAAAAAGGTATGTCAATTTTGGCCAAAAATAATTATTTACCAAAATTTGAAAAATTGAATTTCATACCTTGTACTGACTGTATAAAAGGGAAACAATAAAGAATTACATTTAAAAAATATCCCTCTACAAGGAAAGAAAAACTTCTTGAGCTTGTACATACTAATATTTGCCAAATGAATGAAAGAACAATTGGTGGTGTTTTGTATTTGGTGACTTTTATTGATGATTTTTCTAGAAAAGTTTGGTCCTATGCATTAAAATCAAAAGATCAAATTTTGGAGTCTTTCAAAAATTTTCTTAGAAGGATTGAACGAGAAATGAGCCTTAAATTAAAATATGTTCGGCTGATAATGTGGAGAATACCGAAGACCGTTTGAAGAATATTGTAACAGCCATGGGATCTGATTGAAGAACACCGTTCCAAAGACCCTAAAGTAAAATGGTGTTGTTGAAAGAATGAATCAGACCATTACTGAAAGGATTCGAGCTATGCTATCACATGTAAAGTTATCAAATCTATTTTGGGGGAAGGCTATGAGGACAGTTGTTGATTTGATCAATCTTTCGCCTTTAGTTTTTTTGAATGGAGATGTTCCAAAAAAGGTATGGTCTGGTAAGTCTATGAATATGCAGCATTTAAAAGTCTTTGCGTGTCGGGTATTTATTCATATCTCAAAGGATGAAAGGAATAAACTCGATCCTAAATCAAGAGATTGTATCTTTTTGGGATATTGGCTTGAAGAATTTGGATAGAGATTGTAGGACCCTAATGAAAAGAAAATAATAAGAATTCGGGATGTTATTTTCGTTGAAAATTAAACTATTGAAGATGTAAAGAAAGAAAATAAGAACAGGACTATTGAAAAAACTCCAGTAAAGGATCCTCCCTTCCAGCAAGTTCAACGAGGAGTTGAAATCCCACAGGAAAACATAGAACAAAGGCCTGAAGCTGAAATCGTTGCAACTCCGCCTGTAAGAAGGTCTGAACGAGAAAGGAGGCCATCAACAAGGTACAATCTAACTGAATACCTTATGCTGATAGAAGATGGTGAATCGAGTCCTTTGAAGAAGCAGTAAATAACAACAATAGCAAAGAATGGTAGAGGGCGATGGAAGAAGAAATGAAGTCTATCTATGAAAATCAGACTTATGATTTGATAAGTTTACTTCTAGGAAGAAAGGTACTAAAAAACAAATGGGTATTCAAGCTAAAGACGGTTGAAAGGAGTTCTCAACCAAGGTATAAGGCAAGCTGCAAGTCTGGACTTAGAAATGGAATAACTTGATGTGAAAACAGCATTCTTAAATGGAGAACTTGAAGAAGAAATTTTTATGGAGCAATCAGAAGGCTTCCAGGTGAAAGGTAAAGAAAATTTAATCTGTCGGCTTAAGAAAAACCTTTATGGATTAAAGTAAGCCCGAGATAGTGGTACAAAAAATTTGACTCATTCATGGCTAATCACTGTTTTAGAAAAAAAAGTGGTGATCATTGTGTATACATTAAGAATTTTGATGATGATTTTATCATTCTTTTATTGTATGTTGATGATATGCTTATTATTGGCCATGATCTAAACAAGATTAACAAGTTGAAAAGAGACTTGAATAAATCCTTTGAAATGAAAAACTTGGGACCAGTAAAGAAACTCTTGGGCATGCATATTCTACGAGACAGATCAAATGGTAAGATTTGGCTATCTCAAGAAAGCTACATCAAAAGGATGTTTGGAAAGTTTAGGATGGAAAATGCAAAGCCAGTGACAACTCCACTGGGTAGATAATTCAAGTTGAGTTTGAAGCAATGTCCAAGTAGTGAAGATGAAAAACAATATATGAGTAAGATACCATATGCCTTAGCTGTTGAAAGCTTGATGTATGCAATGATTTGCACCCGACCAGACCTAACTTATGCAGTTGGACAAGTAAGTCGTTACATGTCAAATCCCGGAAAGGAATATTGGAACACTGTTAAGTGGATTTTGAGATACCTAAAAGGAACAATCAAACTTGAACTTTACTATACTTGAGGAAGGAATAAGCTTGTTTTCAAAAGGATATTCTGATGTAGACATGACAGGTGATATTGATTCAAGAAAATCTACTTCTGGTTATCTAATAACCTTTGTAGGTGCTGTTGTCTTAGCAAAGTAAACTTCAAAAATGTGTTACACTTTCGAGTGCAGAGGCAGAATACATTGCATTAAACGAGACGTGCAAAAAATTAATTTGGTTGAAGGAGTTTCTTTAAGAGTTAAAATGGAGCCAAGAGAAGTATGCTGTCCATTGTGACAGTTAGAGTGCGATCCACCTAAGTAAAAATTCAACATTCCATTTCCAGTTCAAGCATATTAATGTTCGTTATCATTAGATTCGACAAGCCTTAGAAGAAAAGGAAGTAAGTTTGCAAAAGATCCATACATATAATAATGGAGCAGACATGTTAACTAAGGCGTTACCCAAAAAGAAGACTGACATATGTAAAGAAGTTGTTGGGTTACAAGAAAGTCTATTAATAGCAACAAAGGAGGAGGAATGTTAAGGTTTGTAATTATTTATACACTAATAGCCGTCTATTTTAACCAACAAGCATAAGCTAAAGATTATGATCAATGAGGTGCAGGGATAGGTACTTCCATTCTTGGCCAATCAGGTGCAGGGGTAGGTGCCTCTAAACGTGGCCAATCGGGTGCAAGGCAAAGCTTTCAACTATAAATAAAGGAGGTTTTGGCAAGCTTTGGCATTAGTTCAAATTCAAGAATTGAGTGTCTGAGTGTGTATAAAAAGAGTATTCCTTATGAGGTTGTTTTTGAAGAGTTTAAGTTCCTCTCTTATCTTTATTGTTTGTTTTCTTTTGTGTACTATATATACTTAAATATAAAGTGTTAAGTTTTTAAAAGCTCCTTTCTATTTTTAGAGTTCATTTCTCTCAACATATTTTTCCTTTACTCTTTAATTTTTGATTGAATTATTGGAGTTGGATTTGTTTAATCGATTTCATTCTGATGAATTGGCTTTAAAAAGAGGAGCTTCCACGATTTTTCTTT
Source organism: Avicennia marina (assembly GCA_019155195.1). Classification (NCBI taxonomy): domain Eukaryota; kingdom Viridiplantae; phylum Streptophyta; class Magnoliopsida; order Lamiales; family Acanthaceae; genus Avicennia; species Avicennia marina. Next base: position 6,023,807 of record CM032776.1, read on the forward strand.
AATTTCCTAACCTTTTCCTCTTTTGGATTTTGTGCAAGGAATGAGTTGTTGTCGCTAATTTATTTTGATGTTTGAAGGAGCATCAAGATAACAATTCCATAGATATTGTGCTTTCATTTTCATGTATATGTGCTATTTTTTGGTATACAAGAAGAACTAGCAAAATTCTTTTAAAGGGCGCATGAAAGCTGTCGTGTTCGCTTTCAGCATTCCCATCTTTTTTTTGTGTGTGAAATTTATACTTAACAATTACCAAATCATAACCATATAAAAAATATTAAGAAGGATAGATGAAAAGATGCATGTATCCATATAATCTGCCGAAAGAATCACAAAATAATCGGCAAAACATGGGGTCGAGTTGTTGGGCGAATAAACTGCTAAATACATTTGCTATAAAACATTGAATCTTAATGGAGTACTGGAAGAAATGAGTTACACATTTGGAGATATATTGATGGTTCAAAGGACTGTTCTTACTTATAAATTAACTGGCTTTGTTTTGCTTATTATATAAGTATGAGTGCTTTTAATGGTTTTACACTTGGAAAACCATTATTTTGTGTGCATATTTTATTTGACTTTCATTGTTAGGTATATGTAGTCACATCTTTTGTTGAAGTAATGGTTTTAGAGTCAAAACTTACAATGGTTAAGTGCCTGCGTCGTTTGTTTTAAGTGCCGGGTTTTGGAAATTTAATTGTGTCTCCATTCTATTCTTTCCCTTGTTTAATGTCATGGTTTGGAGTCACTTGATGGAAAGTGATACATCTTCCTTGAGCAATTCCCTTTCGCAGTGTCTTTTTATCTCATGTTCGAATATTCTTTGGTAGCGGGCAAGACACAATGAAAGCATTTTTTTTCCGAATGTAATGAGCGTGTTTTTCAGCATAAGTTTAATTTTAGTTCTGCTTTGTTGTTTTCGTTATTTATTTTTATTTTTTTACTGATAAGTTGAGTTAATTTTTGTTTCGGTCAAAGGGTACCATTCCATGATAGCTTTGTGCTTCTATTGGTCAATATACTTCATTTTTATATTCCATATTAGATGGAATCAACGTCTGCATGTAACTGGAATATTGAAAATACAGGAAGACAACGGAATAACGTCACAGGAGGTCATCCCTGATACCAGGGAAAGGGAATTAACCAATTTGACTCGATTGAATTCTACACACTCTGACGTATCTATAGACCTTCATCACCATGGTATAGTTTCAATATCCATGATATTGTGATATTTAAAGAATTCTTAAGTTTATTACGAGAAGTTGTATGTGGTATGCTTTCTTATTATTTTTGTCCTTCCATTGATTTTGTTTTGATTGAATAAACATCGTTATAGGAATGACAATGTACTATCAACCTTTCGGCAAGGTAGTGCGAGCACAAAGCATGCGAGATGGACCTAACAAATTAGATAATCTTAAATTTAATAATTGTTTGCATTGATACATATATGTATCTCATTACTTAATAGGAAACTTTGGATCACAAAGATTATCCATTAAATTTTTTAAACTTATATATTTGAGGTCATGTTATACTTCATATGATATGGTGTCTGATTTACTCTCTCTCTGCATAGGAATTTTATTCCTATTAATAAACTTATCTCCATTTATTATGTGTTATTTTTTTGTATTCAATATTTTAAGTGATGTGTATATTGTAAGTGCTCTCTGTCTTTTTTTTTTTGCATAGATATTAACTGTGTCCCGGTCACTAGTTATTCATTATGATGAGGGAATTTTAAATTAATTTTTGGTTTTCAGTTATTAATTTATTAAGGTATTTCTCCTTTCTTTATTCTTGATCCTTTTTGGGTCCTCCCCAACTTCTTTTCATTTTTTTTTTCTCTCCAAGAACTTCTTATAATTTTTCAAATACAAGTTTAATTACAACGTTATTAAAATTATAATAATTTTACCTTTTTTCTATTGCTAATAATTTTACTTGACTTTTTGATAATCATTAACATGCATAAAGTATGCCATTTATTAGTTTAAATTAAGATTTAACAATAATCGATCAAAGTATAGTTGATTCATATTATTCATTGGCATAATTATTTTACTTATGAAACCTTCAGCTACGTTCTTTTCATTTATAATTTATCTATATATAATTAAAATATATACAATAAGCCTTTGCCATTAAACACGACATGGATTTTGGATGGCCTCTTTGAGTTTCATTTTAACACCTGTATATTATAGTAGTCAATGGTCACCGCTTGTTACTAAGCTTTTTTTTTTTTCCTTGTACCCCTTCATTAAAAAATTGAAATATTTTTTTTGAATTAATAAAAATAATACATATTGAGAATGCAAAATATTTTTTTCAGTGTCTTAAGATTTTTAATGCCATTTTTTTAATTTATCAGCTTTATAATTCTTTTTCTATTTAAACTTTTCCTCTCCATTTTTTACTAGCCATTGCGCTGCACCTAATTGTCTTATAAGACAAGTAAAAAATTTTATTGATAAACTTCTATGAAGAGCAAACCTATCAAATTTTGAACCTCAAATAATATATTTTGTAATTATAAGAATTACTATATCTATACTCTTTAACAAAGGCTATGACTTTTATACTTTAAATTTGGTTGTCACAAAATATATTGACTATGTTACCCTTATTATTGTATTACACATTAATTATGTTATGGTTAAATTAGTAAATTTAGTTGTCAATCACAACTGTAAGTGTTTTTTTGGTGGATAGGCATCGATTGTGCCCGATCACTAGTATAACTTAATAGTACTTGTTTATGTTATTTTTTCCATAGGTCAGCATATCACACTAGTTAATTTATAAAGTTAAGTCTACTTTAAGAAACAAAATCTATGAACAAATAAAAAATCTAGATTATACAAAATATTCCAAGCAAAACTTTACCAAATTCAAAAAGCTTCTATTCTTTAAAACTTCTTTTGTAACTACACTTCTTCACAAACTTTACTGGCAAGAGGGAAAGAAACAGAGTCCTATGGAAATAGTACTAATATTACTCAAACCCGAATCTTGATAACATACGTCACCATCAGCCATGGCCAACCATAGCAACCGTCTCGCATTAATCCCGGTGGCCGACACCCGCCGCTGCTTTCAACCTAGGCCTTGTCATCAAGGAGTGCACAGTTTTCCTCTCAGCTTCGACAAATTGACAATTGAGAATTTGTTTCCGTTGCATAATCGTCTCATGTACAGTTTCAGAGTTGTCGTCGACATAGATGAACTTCTCAATAGCTAGAGGGCAGTAGCCGACAATGATACGAATTGGAAAATGTTCGTGCCTTTAAGAGGTTGTTCCTGGATGCTGCAGTTGGAAATACTCATGAACTCAAAAATTTGAATGAGGGAATCTTCGATGGGTATATGAATAATATCGATTATGAAGATTTACGTCTCGTAACAGATGAAATCATTGATGGGGAATTGAATGGATTCGGTGAAAACGAATTTGTATCCCATTTTAGAGGAAGAAATGACAGGGAATTGAAGATGAGATGAGGTGATGAAACCGTGTGGTCTGGATGATGAAATTTGTCTTGCTTGTGGGGATATTCTTTGTCAAGAGAACCGGGGAGTTGCAACCGTGGATTGCGGACATGGCTTCCACATCGACTGCATCAAAAAGTGGCTTGTGAGGAAGAACTTCTGCCCTCTGTGCAAATCTGAAGCATTGCCAATCTGCAATTAATATTTTCTGTTATAAAATTAGTGTTGCACTAAACATACGATCATTTTTGGTCGTCAGGTTTTATGATTCTCATTTTTATGCATAGAATGATTGACAATTTTCGGAATATAGCTCCTGTAGCATTTTAGGTTTGCGCATGTGACCTGTCCACATGCCATTGGCATCTACTCAAAATCATTTTCTTGTTTTTGAAGTTTGCTCAATTAGTATGCGCACATGCAATGTAAAAAATAAAATTAAATGTGAAAAGATATAGATCATGCGTTTACCAATCTATCGCCGTAGGATGTACTTAATATAAATCTACCTCAATAAATTTTGAAGTTGAGATGGAGCCAACAACATGTTTAGCTTTGTTTTTTTTTTTTTTTTTTTTATCTCCCACATATTGCCTTGTATATGTCTCGTCTCTACTAGAAAAAGGCACCACCAAGCTTGTGGTCATGATGACAGGCTTGACAATGGATATATATATTTACACGACCATCATTTTCATCCACACACCCTCTAATCATTTTAATTCTCTGCCAATTGTTCTCTTCATATGTGAACATCTTGTTGTGAACACCTTGATTTTTTTTTCTCAAAATCACGTAATGCTTTGCTATGTAGCATGTAATTTTGAATACATTTATGTGGTTTTCATTGAATTAATTCCCAATTCTAGTGCTTGTTGGTATATGTTCTTTTATAGATAATTGTTCTATAAGTATGAATTTTGAATTGATATACAACTGTATATGTTGTGTGTAAGATTTGGGGGTTGGTAAACTTAATGATTGTTGGAGAGATTGAACAATGAATACTAATTTGTTGGATTAGTTGAAATATGTATTGCCAACAAACTGTTTGATGAAATGATTGATAGAACGAATACATTAAATTATGAAGCATGGATAGAATTATTGCTTTGCATTATGAAGTATGACCCTTATTCACGTGATAAATTTGTTGAAGGATGAGGTTGCAACATGAATCAGGCTAATATGTCAGATTTGAAGCTCTTCATCATCTATAATTAATATGTGAACCTATTTATTTATTTTCACAACATATGATTATATTGACACAATTTGTCATTTGTTGTAGGTAAATAGGTTTGAAAAGATCGCAAGAAGGTCTCTCTTATGATACTAACAAGTCTTTGTCCCAAGCAAGTCAAGGTAAATTGAACATTAAATACGATAGTAGAACGTGGAATAGTAGGGACCTGAGATAACATTTGCTATAGGACCCAACAATCGATGCATTAGGGAGTGAGATGGCTTGTAAGGGAACCAGAGTCTCCCACAGTTAAACCAATTATGTTAGCTATATGCTAATATGTTGGGCAAGGTGATACTTCACTCTTGGGTGTCAGTGGTAGAGGCTAGTTTTGAGCCAAGTACCATCAACCAAGATATTTAGGCATCAAATAGGTCACACAATACAAGGTTTAAACAATTATGAGGAATGTGGAATGCAATACAAGAGGTCGTTGATGCAGAAACACTTTGCCTAAACAGCGTCATGTGGATGTACACTTAAGTCCAGTTAGGTTTTTGCAACAATAGGTTTAATGATGTGGTTAAGAAATGCTTGTACTTTTTAGATGTAGGGATACTTTCTATTGGCCACCATTCCACCTTAACTAGCTAGTGACCAATGTTGACTTATTACAAATAGGAATGCATATTAATTTAATTTAGGAGATATTACTATAGATGTCATATGCAGATACATGCAAGAATCCTTTGAGATCTTGTGGCACCCCCACCTCATCACCGACTTGTGCCGAGAGACAGGAATGCAATTTAAGGTAAGGGTGGAGTTGGTCTAGCCTGCACAGGAGATAAATATTCCCTTTCCTCCAAAGGGGTGTGACATTCCACTAAGCGATGTAGTGTCCGAGCATCCTACACTACCCCTACTGCTAGCCTATCAAGGTTTGAGACATAGAGTAAATGATGATGGATTTAACAAACAGAGTAGGGCATGGAGTTCATAGAGGCACAATTGACTAATATGGCAGCCCAATAGGGACATCACTATGTTTAGTAAGATTTTACTAGCAAAAAGCCATTAGCAGGGAGGAGGCCTCTCATGATTACTACCACCTCATGGCCTAACACCACGATGCTAACCCATGCCCGTATATCCTCGATAGTTCTGGCGTTAACCATTCTCGCATGAGCCACCCCTATTGCTAGAAGAGAAAGTATGAAACAAGGGGATGTAGCTACACAATGTTGTCCCTCCACCAGATGATGATGGGCATCATGTCATGTGATTAGGTTGTGATAGTGTCTCTTCCTATGTCATTTGTATATACTTGCAAGATGTATTTTAGAACAGAAACTTTTCATAAAACTTTTCACAAAATTTTTGGATTATTCCACACTGTGATATTAGTTGAACATGAAATGTTGGGAGCATTATTGTTACAGTTACAGCACATGGTACATTTTATCATACAATGGGGAATAATTTTCACCGTCATTGTCATCTCCAAGTTTGCTATCTTCGTCCTCGCTCCCATCATATGAGCTATACTCTTCAGAACTCTATTCCTCCACTAGAGTTGGAATTTACCTCATGCTACAAACCTTGTATGGGCTCATCAAGGTTGACAAATATGTGTAAAATATTAGAGTCTTGTATGGGACATTGGACACTGTTGTTCATGTTGGACTGATGTAGTTATTATTTGGTTGATGAGGGATCGTAGTCCATCGCACTTCAACTAAACTTTAATCTTTAATGTTACAAACTACCTTCTAATCATGCCAGCTCCAATAGTTAACATAATACACTTGGACCACTTGTTGGGCTAAAATAAATGGCTCGTCTGTTTTATATGCTTTTGATTGGTCAACATCAACGAGCTAATATCTAGGATACGTCTTTTGACCACAGACTAGGCCAACCTGCTTGCACTTGAATAACATAATATACATATTAGGCATGTCTATTTAAGTGAATTCTAGTTTCTCTTTAAGCACCTTAAAAAATTATACTCATAGTTGTAGCATGATGAATGTATGCAGACTCTAGAATTTATTGTCATTTTCTTAATCCTAAACTTGGTCATTTGGAACTTATATCCATTAGCATAATGTTTAGATGACATCATAACTTGATTACTTGTTCCACCGATCAAACCTGGCATTAACAGATCACATATGTTGCTTTTACGAATTCAAAACTTATGAAAAGATGACCATTTTAATTTAAAAAGCTAGACTAACACTTTACCTATCATGGGAATTGACTACTTACATGTTATTTAAACCATGGTAGAAAATGATGAGCCACAATCTTATCTATGAGGGGGTCTTCCTCGTCATATTGGCTCATGAAGATCTCATGCCACATTGTTATGCAATTTAGTGGGTGATCCTATTGTGCAAATCAAGGTAACAATCAATATAATAACTAGTACATATAAAAATTATTTGTAAAAGAATTTGACTTCAGTAGAATAGGGTAAAACTTATGTGTCTGTTGCATGTTGTTCAAAAGTGGTGATAAACTGAGTGGACTATGTGGGAGATGCTCCACTAGGATAATTAAAAAGGGAAATTATAACACCTTCCTTGAAGTTTTGATTTTGCACAAATCAACCTTTTAGAAATGAAAATTGCATATACTTTCTCTCAATTACATCTTCAACTACCATTTAAGTCCACTAGGTGAGTTGGTTTTGCATAGATAAGTCCCTCAAAAAATTGCATATACCTTCCTTGAAGAGATGTATATGAAATTTTCCATACTTGAACGGCTAATATGTATAAAGTCCAAACCTCTGGGGAGGACACTGTAATTTTCCCTACTTAAAATGGACCATGAATGGCAGGGTTTGGTTGCAAGCCTTAGGGCATTTCACATTGGTCACCTTCTCCTACTAGGAGCACTGAACTTAAAATAGTATGAGATAAATGTGACTATCTTTTTCACTATATATGCATCACATGTCGAAGCTTTTACATGTGCTTCATTTGTAACTTTTTTCTTCAAAGTGTAGAGAAACCTATAACACATACAACACAAAAGACAGCACATTGGTAGTTATAATGCAACAACAGAGTGAATGGACATCTGATCTCTCAAAAAGATACATCCACCTGTATTGTACCAGCTCTCTATATTTGATTCATTTTCAATATGATATTTTCTATTCAATTGTTTTTGTTACTTGTGTTGACTTCTAGGTACTAAAAACTTAGCCACACATGTTCCCAACTAATCCCACTACAAAATTATTCAACTGCACAATCATATGGAAAAGAAAAGAAAAGAAAAAGAAAACTGAGTAGAATATAGCTAGATCATTGATCTTTGCATTTTGCCTACAATGTCCTCGAATATCTTGGCGAAATTCTCTACATTTAGTCTTCGAGTTGCTTGGAATGATTTCTTTTTGATGTTCTATAAAAAACGAATCTCTTCTTTCTTTCTATCTCTCTCTCTAATATCTTTAGATAGTCCTAGAAGGATTAGTGTTGTTTGGATCATCTTTCTCCATCACTCCTAGATCATTCTCTTCTTTAGCATCTTCTATCCCAATTGATCCTAGGGTGTTGCTATCGACATGGATCAATTGCGATTAGGGCCGATATACAAATACAATAAACGTTCTCAATCTACCACCTAAATACAGTTAGGCTCGTCTTGAAAAGAAGTCATCTTCGAAGAATTTGGCGACTTACTTTGTGATGGAATCGAAAAAGAGGTGAGATCAAGCCTTATAAAATTTCTCTTCAAATGATTTATCATCCTTGACTTTTCCTAGAGGCATTGTAGAAGATGTCCTAGTCAAATTTGATATATTTATTCTTCCAATTGACTTCATGGTTCTAGACATAGAAGTAGATAATGAACTGCCACTTAATTTTGGTCATCCATTCATAGCCACAGGTAGGACTATGATAGACATTCAAAATGGTACCTTTGCAATGTGAATGGATGATGATGAAGTCAGAGTAAGACGTACCATGCACTGAAATTTCTCAATGATACATATAATTGCAATAGAGTAAATGTTACTAAATCTTGTTTGGAAAAATTTACGGGGGAGTTTCTTGCAAAGGATGAGTTGGAAAATGGGATCACAATTTTCAAAAAGGTGGTGAGGCACCTTCCCATTCTAAAACTTATGATATTAACCTTGTTGATTTTGCCAAGTGAAAGGGTGCCCCTATGGAAAATTCTATTGAAAAATCCAACAAAAAATTTAAACAATCTCCCCTAACTTTTGAAGGTTTGATTTTTAAACCTCTTCTCTATCGTCTCTTTTATGCATTCTGAGGAGAGAATTCAACACTTCTTGCTATTATTGCTACCTCTTGTGAGAAGGAGCAAGTTGAAAAATTACTTACTTTCTTGAGGCAGCATAAGAGTGCCATAGAGTGGTTTTTTTTTCCAATTTAAAGGAGATTTTTCCATTAGTTTGTATGCATTAAATTTCCATGGGGGATTCCAAGAAGCTTATAGTAGAACATCTAAGAAGGTTGGATCCTGCCATAAAATAAGTTGTAAGAAAAGAAGTTGAAAAATTAATCAAGGTTTGTAAAATTTACTCAATCTCTGACAACTCTTAGGTAAGCCTATGCAAATGGTTCCAAAGAAAGGTGGAATGACCACAATTAAAACTAAAAATAATGAGGTCATATTTACTTGCACAATCACTGGGTGGTGAGTCTGCATTGATTATTGACATTGAATAAGCCTACTTGAAAAGCTGGCTTTCCTTTGCCATTTATTAACCAAATTCTTGATAGGATAGTAGGGCATAAGTACAAATGCTTCGAGAATTTGATCAAAAATCCAAGATAAGAAACGGAAGTAAGAACTACATGGCTGACCATTTTTCTAGCATGGAGCTAGAAAAGGGGCTATAACTACATGGATGAGATCCACTCTTGTCTCCTAAGTAAGTCTTTTCGTTTCTCTTATAGTTTTAGGATTGATTGTATAACACATTTGGGACAATGTGTTAGTCTTAAAACTTAATGAGATTACCTTCCGAAATGAGATTTTATGTGCATTAGTTGAGAAATGATATATATTATGTTTGGACTATTTATTTCTTTTCGAGACACCTATATATTTAAATTTACAGTTGGATCCCTCTTTGAGCCTATAGTAAAGGGTTGGCGCCACCCTTCCATACGATATTTTTTTCTTTTGTAGCTTGGAGACAATTTTTCACCCTAATTTTTTGAACTTGGTTGCATATGGTGGGGAGTCGAAAAAACAAAATAAAAAAGAGTTGGAGAAAAATAATATTGAAAGAATTAAGAAAAATAGAGCTAAAAAATATAATCAAGATTTGGTAGTCTAAAAGTTCTTTGGCAGGATTTGGCAAGCATGCCATTTCTTGGTGTGCTCCTTGTATAACCTAATACTTTTATAGGCATAGAAATAGAATTCATCAAGTTCATTTAATTGCATATCCAGATTTAGCAATTCCATGGCCTAATATGCTTCATGTTCAAAATTTGCAGAGAGATGACATGCCTTGCCAAACACAAATCTATAAAGGGACATTCCGATTGGTGTTTTAAGTGTTGTTTATATGCCTATAATGCATCATCTAACTTCTTGGCCTAATCCTTCCTACTTTGATTTACAGTGATCTTTAAAATACATTTTAATTCCTTATTTGACACTTCAACTTGACCTCTTGTTTAAGGGTGATGGGGGGTTGCAATGCGATGGGATACACCATGACGTTTTAACAAGGATTTCATCCATTAATTACAAAAATGTGACCCCCCCAACTTATAATTGCCCTAGGCACCCCAAACCTTGTAAAAGTGTTCTTTGTAGGAATTTTAAAACCTACTTAGATTTATTTGTAGGAAGTGTTATTGCCTTTGCCCATTTGGACACATAGTTTACTACAACCAAGATATACTTATTACTGTGGGAAATGAGGAATGAATGTTGGATTTCTATGAAATTTGTCCAAAAAAATTAAAAATTAAAAATATAAAAAATATCATACATGCAAAACAAGAGTTATAGGAATGAATCCCACCCATTTTTTATACAAAACACGCAAGATATTAAGAAAACAAGACAAAGGCGCAAGCTTGGACCTTTGGAATGTTTTCAAACAATTTATACATGATCCTTGGAGGCGTGGCCCTCAAACCTCAATCTTTAACTTGTCCACATGATAAAGATGCTCATGTGCTCCTCCAGCACTCTACAAAACTCTTTTTGCAAAGTTTTAATGCAAACAACTTTGGGGTTAGAGGAATTTTTGACAAGAGAGAACTTTAAAGAGGTTGGTTAAGGGTTTTGTTTTCTCTTGCTTGATGGTTGCACAAAATTCTAGGTTTCAAAGTGTGTGTGTTTGTGTGTGTGTGTGTGTGACTCTCTAAATTCATTCTTAATTAACGAGTATAGTTTGAAGAATATCGATAACATCTAGCTTACGGTTCATATCGTAGTCTAATTAAAATGAAATGAGTGGGATCACAGTGATCCTTTCTGATCATAACTACCATGCTATGGGGATTTTTTACCTTACTTTGCTCTAATCGAGTGAGTCATTAATTTAGTCAAACTTACAAATATAATCATATGATTGATTGGCATTTCCTTATAAAACAACTATTCCCATCAAAAACTCCTTTCTAATTACACATTGCCTTGACTAAAGTCTTCTATGTCATAGAATTTTAATTGCATAAGACAAATGCATTACTCACTTACGAGGAGACAAATTCCTTATTGAACATATATATGCCTCCATACCCATCCGTGTAATGGTATGTTAGGCTTATGACCCTATTCTATCTTAGGATAGATATTAGCCCTTAATACTCTAAGGACATGTTGACCATTATGCACACAAGACAACCATATCATCTTTAAATTTTACAAACACTTAAAATGATCACAAAGCTTGATGTTGATAGCAAAGAGTAAACTTCATGTGTTTGCTTCGTTCTACAAGTAATTGTTCGAATGCTCCATTGTCTAATAGGGCATCCGCACACATGTATTCTTAGTATTTCATACCAAACGATATGTCACTCACTATACAAATATAAAGTGTGCAGATTACACCGACTCTTTAATGCGAGTGAGTATGACTCATAAGCAGGTTTTAGTAGCTGATTACCAATGGGGTCTTGTATCCATATTTATAACTTCTTATGAATAAAACTTCTTAACTTAAACACATGCCTCTAATACCATCCCCATAGCTATTGAAGTATCTAGTGCAATTTCTCTATCAATGCCCTTCCTTGTTGTATTGGAAACTCTTTCCTCTACCAACATAAGCATGAGATTTCATGTCTCTTCCACTGGCCTTGAGTTATAGGTCTCCTTCTCTTGGTCTTGCTCTCATTAGTCTCATTAACTAAGAAGTCAAACCCCTCAAGGACAACCCCTTTCCCTTGCATTGGGATGACAGCATTCAAGATATCGTTGACTCTCTTAAGAATGAGAACTCTTCTCAAACCTTGAAACTAGTCAAATATCATGGTTCTAGTCAACATCAAGGTCTCAATCGTTATTAAAAATAAGATACCGTACATTATTCGAGATTGAACAAACTACATAGTATAGATAAGACTCGTTAGTTTGGTTGCTATGTGTGTTACTATTATAATTATAAACTTTAAATCAAAATGGCCTCCTACCAAATTTTTTTAATCCTACACTTAGGTAGAATACGAAAATTCCATTGGTAAAATTTATTTAATAGGTGATTAAGGTCGTCATTGGACATAACACATCTCACTTAATTGGTTTTTGGCATGCCAGGCCTAATGAGTAGCATCTTTTGCCAACACATCTCATATGTAGTTCAACTTTCCTTCATCCCAAGGCCCATAATGCTTACTGTAATTGGTTCTTAGTATGTTGGGTCTATTTAAGTCACACTCACCGACTGACAACTTGCCAGATTTGAACTCTACATATAGCTAACCACTCGTAATGTCGCATCAAATGCTCCCAAAGATTTAAATACACATTCGTAATGTGACCTTACTAATAATGATATCACACACTGAGGCTACACCTAGGAAGGGCTTCGAGCTCAGTGGAGGGCCATGACAAACCTTTTACTACTACAACTTACTATGTGTTTGAGGAAGTTTTTAGGCCCATGTAGATTAGGTGTCACTTTGCACATTATATATTTTCACGTATCTTAAACATCCGTTATAGATAATACGTAAAATTAAAAGTGAAGGATTGTGGACCTCCAGATCTAATTTGAGCTAAGATTGCATTATGCACAAGTGTGTAAAATCCTACATTATTACATATAGATTTCGTAAATGCCTTTATCTCAAGCTTCCTGACTTCATGGAGTACATCACATCTTGGAACCTAAAACGGCACCAACTCTTGGTCTTCGCATTGATGGATTCCATATTTTACAATTACACATGACATACTATAGAGAATCCTAGTTTATATAATTTAAATGAAAGCTGGGCTTATGCTCTTATAACACATGAAAAATTAATTATACAACTCATAAAAACTAAAATAAAGTGAATGCATTCATCCATAAGTGTCCTAAGTCTCTAATTCCACCACAACATCCATGTAAACGATTATACATCACATGTAAAATTAAACAATTCCATTTAATGACAATTTTCGTGACATGCAGATCTCATGCATTAGTTTCATTCCTAGAAAATTAATTTTTGAAAATTGAAATTGAACAAAAAAATTCAGTGCAAAATTCATTCGTGGTCATGAGAGATATTGTAGCAGTTGCGAGCTGTCCAACCATGACCACAAAGGCTAACCACAATAGAGCCCTAGGGTTCTTATCATAGTACCTCTTGTGGTCACGACAAGGCCCATCGTGATCGCGAGAAGGCTTCTCGCAATTGCAGAATAAGACATCAAGGTTCATGCAACCTCATGGTAATGGCGCACTCACACAACCTAGTGTCGCAACTATGTGAACTCTTCCCATGATTGCCATGCCAGTCATGAGACGTCGCAGACTTTCTATAGCTGCAGTTTTCTAATTTCAATCCATTCCTTTTCTAATTTTTTCAATTCCTACCACTTCCAAAACACTTTTGAAAAGTTTTCATGCGTGATATACATGTTTAAAGGAATTTAACACAAAAACTAATGTAGAACATGGAAGAACCATTAAACTTTACAATTTTGTAAGAAAAATAGTGGCTCTAATATCAATGTTGGATGTCTATGAGATTTGCCTAAAAAAATTGAAACTATAGGAAACTATAAAGACAAATCTTACCTTAAAAATAAAAGCAACTTGAAGATTAACCACTTTATGGAGTTTTCTAACAGATTATAGATTGATTGGGCAATGGTAGAAAGAAAAACTTACTTACCAAAAGAATAAATTATTCTTAATTTTCTTTTGAAAGATGCGAATTGGGACGGCCAAAAGTTGTCCCAAATGAAAGGGATGGCCTTGTAAAAGCCATCCTAACCCAAAAAAAAAAAAAAAAAAAGAAGCTATTCTAAAGTTGGAATGGCACAAAAAGCAATCTAAACTTGGGACAGCCACAAAAATGCTGTACTAACTAGGGACTATATTTTTCAAGTCATCCCAAATTTTAGGATAGGTAAATGAAGCGGCCTCAAATTGGGACAACTTTTTTTAGTCATGGATAGTCATGCTTGTGTAGCAACTTTGGAATGGATACGGGGCTACTTCATTTTCCCACTCTAAACCCATTCCAACTCGTTCTAAATTTGGGATGACAAAAGCCATCCTAATTCGGCAATTTTTAAGTTGTGAAATATGTTTCCATTGTAATTCAACTTATTTACCTAATTTTTACAAGAATTTAATTTTAAGGAGAATGGGTAATTGATAATATACAATTTAATATTCTTCCTGGTACAAAATTTGATATCACCATAGGCAAATTTCTTGCGAATTTTTGTCTATAAATTTCTTTCAATACTAGATAAACTATTTTTATTCTTTGCTCACAATATTTTACTATTAGTTTGATTTGTATTAATTGAAATGAATTTAGCATGGATTTTTATCAATCTAGTTTTATTTTCATTTGGATCATATTTCTTTTGTTGTAATATTTATTTTTTGTGTACATATATATATATATATATATATGCATGTCTTATTATTATTTTTTTGTACAGTTATTTGAGTGTGCCTGTATGCTAATATATAATTTATTGTGTGAATACACACACACACACACACACATTCTATTTATATTCTATAAGTATTTTAATAATATTTATTTACATTTTATTTTATAAATATTGTCTAATTTAGATATAATTTATATATCTTTGACAACTAAACATAAATTATCATATATCTAATAATTTTGACAATAAAAGTAAATTATTAATCTAAAAATGCTTTATAAAACGAGGAAGAAAAAAATTATTAAGAAAACAATATAAAAGTAATTTTTGTAAAGCTAATTTTAGTTAGGAAGGAAAAAAGAAAAAATTTCAACTAGAAATAAAAATAAATAAATGGGGACATTTTAGATATATACAAATGATAATTTGTATGCAATCATATGATTTTAATGTGATTATTATGCTCTAGATGCTTAAATTATATGCAATTGTGGCTTACTTTAATTAAAAGTAACTAATAGAAGGTACAAAGTGGAAAGGAGAACAGAAGGAAGGGGAAAAAGGTGGAAAAAAAATGAATGTAAGATTAATCTTGGAGCCCCATGCAAATTATCTAGAAGACTTTGGATCGATCGAGATCGATTTGGAAGAAGAGAGGAACATGGTGGATTGAGATGTGAAAACCGTGGTTTAGAAATTATGATTGGCCCTAATTGTGATTGATCCATGTCGATTGCAACGCCCCAGATCAATTGGGATAGAAGATGTTAATGAAGAGAATGATCTAGGAGTGATGGGAAAAGATAATTTGGATATCCATAGATCGAAGGGGATGCAACAGATGTGTGATTAATCTATGAATTTTTAAGATCAACCTAAACGAGAAGAGAGAGAGAGAGAGAGAGAGAGAGAGAGAGAGAGAGAGAGAGAGAGTTTCAAGCACCAAACAACCTTAATCCTTATAGGACAATCTAAAGATATTAGAGAGGGATCGAAAAAAAAAAGAGATTCACTTTTTAGAGAACATCAACAAGAAATCATTCCAAGCAACTCGAAGATCAAAGGTAGAGAATTTCACCAAGAAATTCGAGGACATCATAGGTAGAATGCAAAGATCGATGATCTGGCTATATTCTATTGAGTTTTCTTTTTCTCTTCTTTTCTTATCCATATGATTAAGTTGTTGAATAATTTTGTAGTGGGATTAGTTGGGAACATGTGTGGCTAAGTTTCTAGTGCCTATGAATTATTTAGATAAATTTGAACCATAATTTGAATTATTTGATTCAGTTTCAATAAGGTACTTTCTATTCAATTATTTTTCTTACTTGTATTGAATTCTAGTTATGCCTATGTAATTGGATTATTAGTTATTTATGAAATTGTAGATTTGAGAGAGTTAATTTTTTGCATTAGAATTGAGATACACACATTAGGTAAATTTGTATGTCAAGAGACTGGTGCAATCTAATGAATCAAAAAAGTGTGACTAAATGCATGTGTTTAGAACAGGATGGCATCAGGAAGAGATTCTTAGTTATTTCATATAGGTTTTTATTAGACACTTGAGAGAGGCGATGGAAATAAAATTGAAAACCTTAATTAATAATTGAATGGAATGAGTGTTAAAACTAGTTGAATAATTAAATTTGGTAAGGGAAAGTGAGATTGATTTTTATGTGATTGTTGCATACTAAGTATCTCAAAATTGTCTTATGTTGCTTGGCGATCAATTCCTTATTTGCTAGTTCATTTGTTAGCTGATTAATATTAATATTATTATTTCTGGCTTTGTTTAGATTACTTAGTTTGAATTTAGGACTTAGAAGCAACAGCTGATAGTAGTTTGATTACCGATCCCTGCGGGACGATACTTGTACTCATTATAGTATTGTAATTTAACATAGTGCACTTGCGATATATTACAATTTTACTTTTGCATGATCAAGTTTTTTGGTGCCATTGCTAGAGATTAAGTTTGATCATTCAATGCAACTGTTGTAAATTTTTTTGAACTCTAGATCTAGCCTTGCGAGGTTGGTTAGTAATTTACTTGCTTTCTAGGTTGATTTTAGGTTAGATTAATAGAATTTTGATTTTCTTAGTGTTACACTAGTTTATGCATCAAATTGTAAGATTCTAAGACCTTGAGTTTGATCTTGTGATTGAAAGAATTTTTCATAGTTAAGAAAAGAGATTGGAATAGAGAGAAGTCTAACTTTTGAGATGGTATAAGTTCAAAATAATCCAAATCTGATTCAGAATCCACCTCTTCAAATCTAAAATCATCGCCTTAAATACAAAATTCACCGTGAACTCTTCAAGATTACTATCAACCCATTGTGCACTAAAATTTCTCTAGCATGCAACAACAACCAATACAAGCCAATATATTTGAGTTGAAGCTAGCTTTAACAAGTATGCTGCAACAAAATTGATACGGGGGATTATCTCACGAGGACCCTAATCTTCATATAGCTACTTTTCTCAAAATTTGTGACACCATAAATATGAATGGTGTTATTGAAGATACCATTTGCTTGAGGTTTCTCCCATTCTCATTTTGGATAAATTGAAAGAGTGGTTGCATTCCTTGTAGCCAATCAATAAAAGTTATTGGGAGAAACTTTACCAAACATTCTTAAAGAAATTCTTTCCTCCCTCCAAACCCTTTCAACTTTGTAGTGAGATTACTCTGTTTTGACAATTGGATTATGAGCCTTTGTATAAGACATGGGAGCATTTTAAATACTTAATCCCTAGATGCCCTTAACATGGCTATCAAGAATGGTTCTAAATCCAACTATTCTATATGCATCACAAAGATACACGTGGCAACTACATAGAGGCCTAGTTGATTGATATGGCAAGACGACAAGGACATTACTATGATTAGTAGGATTCTACTAGGGATGCCACATCAGTGGGGAAGAGCCCAACTCCATGATGTTGTAAGGCCTCGACGGTTTCGACTTTAACCATTCCCTTAAAGAAATTCTTTTCTCCATCTAAAACCTCTTAGCTTTGTAGTGAGATTACTTGATTCTGACAATTAGATTATGAACCTTTGTATAAAGCATGAGAGCATTTTAAATACTTACTCTAGTTTTGCCCTTAGCATGGTTATCAAGTGTGGTTCTCAATTTAACTACTCTATAATGTTCCTATTGGTCAAACTAGGGGGATAGTGGATGCCACCATTGGTGGTAGTATGTTTAAGATGACGGTGGAGGAATGAATCAAGAAGAGTTGCCGCAAGCATGTTTGAGGTTGATCAATTGATAATCTTGAGTGCTCAAGTTTTTACCTTGAGCAACCAAAATATCCCAATTAATTGCTAAATACTTTTTTAAGAAATCCATAAAAAGTATAGTGAGTATCTTTGTTGGGGATGGTTTGGGTGATGTTGAGTAAGCACATTATATAAATAGTCATGCTTTTATGAAGACATAAAATTTCTCATATGCAAGTATAAGAAACGTTCTCAATCCACCACTTAAATACAATCAGGCTTGTCTTGAAAAGAAGTCATCTTTGAAGAATTTGGCGACTTACTTTGTGATGGAATCAAAAAAGAGGCGAGATCAAGCCTACCAAAATTTCTCTTCAAATGATTTATCATCCTTGACTTTTCCTAGAGGCATTGTAAAAGATGTCCTAGTCAAATTTGACAAATTTATTCTTCCAATTGACTTCGTAGTTTTAAACATAGAAGTAGACAATGAGGTGCCACTTAATTCTAATCATCCATTCATAGCCACAGCTAGGACTATGATAGACATTCAAAGTGGTACCTTTGCAATGTGAGTGAATGATGATGAAGTCAAATTAATACGTACCATGTGCTGAAATTTCTCAGTGATACATCTAATTGCAATAGAGTAAATGTTACTAAATCTTGTTTGGAAAAATTTATGGGGGAGTTTCTTGCAAAGGATGAATTGGAAAATGGGATTGCAAGTTTCAACAAGATAGTGGGGCACCTTCCCACTTTAAAACTTTATGATATTAACCTTGTTGATCTTGCCAAGCAAAAGGGTGCCCCTTTGGAAAATTCTCTTGAAAAATCCAACAAAAAATTTAAACAATCTCCCTTGACTTTTGAAGAGTTGACTTTTAAACCTCTCCTCGATCGTCTTCTTCATGCATTCTTAGGAAAGAATTCAACACTTCTTTCTATTATTGCTACCTCCTTTAAGAAGGAGTAAAATTGAAAAATTACTTGCTACCTTGAGGCAGCATAAGAGCGCAATAGAGTAGTTTATTTCCAATTTAAAGGAGATTTTTCCATTAGTTTGTATGCATAAAATTTCCATAAGGGATTCAACGAAGCCTATAATAGAACATCTAAGAAGGTTGGATCCTTCCATAAAAGAAGTTGTGAGAAAAGAAGTCTAAAAATTAATCAAGGTTAGAGTAATTTATTACGACTCTTAGGTAAACCCATACAAGTGGTTCCAAAGAAAGGTGGAATAACCACAGTTAAAACTAAAAGTAATGGTGAGTCTGCATTGATTATTGACAATTGAATAAGCCTACTTGAAAAGGTGGCTTTCCTTCGCCATTTATTAACCAAATTCTTCATAGGATAGTAGGGCATGAGTATTAATGCTCTAAGAATTTAATCAAAAAATCCAAGATAAAAAATGGAAGTGACAACTGCATGGTTGGGAATCTTTCTAGCATGGAGTTAGAAAAGGGGCTAGATCTATATAGATGAGATCCACTCTTGCCTCCTAAGTAAGCCTTTTCTTTTCCCTTATAGTTTTATGATTGATTGTATAGCACATGGGGGACAATGCACACTTCGAAATGGGGGGAGTGCAAAATTTTTGCATTCTATTGTATTAGGGTTGCTAAAAGATATGAAGTGTATTTTTTTCATTTTCTACTTTTTATTTAACTCTTTGATGTATTGGCGAGATGAGGGAGTGATTCTGACTTGTACTTCATATTCTAACTCATATTCTTGTTTGGATTGATGATTGTAAAGCTGATGAATTTAGATGGTGACGAATGGTTTGTAACTTTCAAAATCTTGTTGCTTGTGTGTGGGAGTTAAAATGTTTATTGAATTGGAATTGACTGAATTTAGTGTAGATGTTTGGCAGAAAACAATGATTGAAATTAGTTTGGTAGTGTTGAAAAAATGGTTTGGTGATTGTGCTTGAATGTTGTTGAAAATGGTTTGTCGATGATGATAAATAATGGATGGGTGCAAAAATAAGTAGCATTTTAACTTTCATGATAACTTACACTTTGAGTTAGGCACGTGGGTCTAAAGCACGTTATATCCCTATATTTTTGCACATAGTCATGACTATTTTTATTGTTGTTACTCTATGAAGGTGAATAGATAATTGACCTTAGAAACCCCACTAGTCCTAAAACTTAATGTGATTACCGTTCGAAGTGAGATTTTACGTGCATTAGTTGAGAAATAATATATGCAATGTTTGGACTATTTATTTCTTTTCACATCACCTATATATTTAAATTTATAGTTGGATCCCTTTTTGAGCCTATACAGTAAAGGGTAGGTGCCACCCTTCAATATGATTTTTTTTTCCATTGTAACTTGGGGACAATTTTTTACCCTAATTTTTAGAACTTGGTTGCATATGGTGGGGAGTTGAAAAAAAAAAGAAAAATGAAGAAAGAGTTGGAGAAAAAAATATTGAAAGAATTGAGGAAAATAGAGCTAAAAATATAATCTACTTTGCTGGTTTGAGTTGCTTACTAACCGAGGTTCCACATCTCCAATGTTGAACTTTGCATAAAAGGTGACTAGAGTCATGAATATACACTACAGTTTGAAGATTGTTTAAGTGTTGAGTAACCAAGGTATGCATCATCAATGTTTACAATGATGTAAAAAGATGCTAGATAGTTCAAAAAAAAGGGAAAAGCTATAAAAAAAAAGGAAAGAAAAAAGAGAGGTGAATTTAAAAAAATGCAATATGTGGACTAAGTTTCCTTCACATGAACTTTATTTTGTTGGAATGACTCTCATTTATCTTAAAGCCCATATAAGTCCTATTGATATCATTTAAATGCGTGGATTAATATTAAATGGGGCTTGATATAATTATTAAGCCTATGGGGTTGGTTGGATCTGAATTTCAAATTAATGTTAGAGGTTGATAAGAGTTAGTATTTATGAGACCTAAATGCAGTGACATTGGGAAGATATGACTAATTGCACATATAATTTCATGTAGTAGGCTTTTGGATGATATAGCCATGGCTAGACTTGGAGTTGTAAGTGGTGAATTTGCTATGTACCAATGATATTGTGAGATGAGTCATTTGTCAACAACATATTATGCGATGGGAGTTAGTTATGTACGTGTTATATTTGAGATGAGTCATTTGTCAACACCATATTAGATGAAAAAATTAATGAATGGTTTTGAACATTGTATTGCATGCATGTGTAGATTGATGCACTTACTTTGCTCAGGAGAATAAGGTTTAAGTGTGGGGGAATTTGATACTTGCATGAAATTATATGAATTTAATGTGATTCTTGTGCCCTTAATGCTTAAATTAGTCTAAATCACATCAAAAACCAGCAATATTATACTAAATTGCGCCATTGAATTGCATACAACAATTCTGTTTGAATTTAGTTGGGAAAAAAAGCACCATGTCATAATCACTTCCAGTTATGTAATGCTTATCTTTAAGTAAACTAGAAAATATTACCTGCTTTACACGTATATTATAAAATATGTATTAAAATTAAATAATTTAAAGAATATCAAATTAAGCAATTTTAGTATCATTAATTTTAAATTTTTTTATTAAATTAGTTATTTTTTGAAAATTGAATTCATATATTTACTTTCTTGTGTTTATCATATGACAAACAATATTATTGTTTTACTTTTAAAAATGTTTATTAAATTAAATAAAACTATTAAGCATTTAAGTTTTAGATTATAATGTCACGAGTTCCAATGTTAAATAATTTTTACCAATAGCTTTTAATTAAATAAAAATAATGATTGTGGAAACTGTCATTTAAGTTTTAATTTTTATAATAAAATTTTTATGATAAGAAAATTCTTTGATATGTATGCCATCTTAAATTTATTAAGTACAAGATAAATAAAGAACATGTTTTTCAAATTTTGATGTATACGAATAAATGAGAAAAATATATGTAGATTTATTAGAGATTTGAAATTATTTTAAAAATTTAATGTGTGTGTGTGTGTGTGTTGCATTAATGTATATTCATGTTTACAAAATTTATCTTCAAACCATGACAATCAAAATTTAAACTCTATTATGCTTTTAAAAAAGAAATACTTTTTATAATTATTGTATAAGAATTCATAGCTTTATGTAAAATTATAGTGAAATAAATTGAATTAAAACTGGTCTATTTTATTATTTAACGTATTGACCTTTTGATTGATGTATGCACTCATATTTATCGTTTGTTCAATGCTTTATTACTAGTTAATGCTAGGATAGTATAATAAAATGTAATTTATACAACAATAAAAATTAATAATTTATAAAAACACTTTATATTAAATAAAATTAATTAACTTTCATAAACAATTTAATGCAAAAATCAAAATTGTTTTTTTTTTAACTATTGATAGGAATATGATCTTTCAACTACCTCGTCATAACATTAACTTTCTCTCTCTTTTTTCAATTTTATTTATCAATATATTATGTTTTTAAATGGTTTTAATTTTCATAAAGTATATTTCAAGAATATTATTTTTTAAATTATAGTTATTTATTTATTTAAAATTTTAGCACATTATTGTACCATATTCCATTTTCATTTATTTTACATGATATTTTATTTTAATATGATTAACTATAAGTAAATATAATAATATTCAAAGAACTATCACATATTTAATAAAAATGATAGTCAAATATTGATTCATTTTAGGTAATTTATGATATATTATTTTAAGAATAGTATTCTTTATAATAGATATTTATTTTCTTTTGTAATCTTGGCTTATTACATATTTGATAATATTGATAATAATATATTCACTTCTTTTAAAATTTTTATAAAATGTATCAAATTTATTTATTTATTCAAAGTTTTATTTCGTTATTATAACTTTATTTATATTACCATTTGTCTTTGTTTCATATTTTAATTTAACTGACATTTATACATATAAGTTTTAAAAAATTATTTTATTTTATGTTTATTAGGTGATATTATCATGACATTGATATCTTCCAATTAATTTATTTGTTACATTCTCGCAAAAATAATTATTCAATAACAACATATTTAACCAAGTTGATAGTCATAAATTTATTCATTTTAAATATTTTATAACATACTACTTTTATAAGAATATTAGTTATATATATGTATATAATTTATTTATTTATATTCTTAATACATTGTTGTAACTTTATTTTTCTTACTATTTGTTCTCTACAATATTTACTAAATTTAATTAACTATGAAATCAAATAATAATATAAAATGAATCACCACATGCTTAATAAATTTGGTAATAAAAGTTTTGCTCATTTTAAGTATTTTATCATATAGTGTTTTAGCAATAGCAAAGTTTTTATATATGAAATTTGTTATTTTTTAAAATTTTAGTTCATTAGTGTAATTTTTTTGTTTTATCGTACATAGTTTGATTAACTAATTTCTTATCTATATCTGTAAATTTTCATCGTATATATATATATTTGTTTTCTATTTATTAGGTTATATAGTTACAAAGTCAATGCCCTTTTTAGAATTCATTGTTATTTTTTAAATACAATTATGTTGTTATAATTTAATTTATCATGAATTTAAACTTATAAATATTTTTAAGAAATTATGATTCTATTAATTTTTTAAAATTTTACTTAATTTATAAAATTCTATTAGTTTCCTACTAGTTAATTTCTATTTTACACAACTTAGAAATAATTATATTAGTTTGAATATATTAGAATTATATTAATCTTCTACGACTAAAATACATATTAATTAAAAATTCTATTAGTTTCTCACAATTAAAAAATTTCTATTTTACATAATTTAAAAATAACTACAAAAGATTAGATATATTAGAACTCTATTGATCTTTCACTTCTAAAAGATAAATATTTTAAATAAAACTTTATTTTTACCTATATAACCTTACCTATTATTATGAATATATTTAGTTAAAAATATATATATTCTTTTATAATTGATAAAAACATTCATACTTTTTTACATAATATAGATAAGATTAATAAAATCAGCTAAAATTGAGGATAATAGTATCCTCTATTGCAAATTAGTGTAAAAATCAAGTTTAAAAGTGCTTTCAAAGCGTCATATACTTGGACTTGTATTTGAAAAAAAGGTTCAAGAAAACGATAAATTCACTTGAAGCAAAATGAGACGTCGCATTCGGAACTGGAAAAATAGATTTGAAAGCTATTTCTAAATAACATGTCCAAAGTCCAAACATATTTACTGAACTTTGTTGTCATTAACTTAAAACTCTTGAGTCAAATTCTTCAATCCAGGCACAGAACAATCCTTAGAACAAGCATACCATAGTTTTCGTCATCTTAATGGTTCGGTGCTCATAATCTCAATAATTTCAAATCTTTGGGATAGTGTGTGTGAGTTAGTGCATGAATGGATAAAAAAAAAAGCATACCATAGTTTTCAAAGAACAATGCCTAGACGAGAATTTATGAGAGTCAAAATGCCTGAAAGTACGGAAAACTGAATGTTTCAGCTAGTTGTGTTCTTAACAGGTTTTACCACCAGGCAGCTACTCTCTTGCGGATTTATTTAAATTTCCACCCAGAGGGCGAAACAGCTGTGACATACATACATACATCTCCAAGATATCACTTGGGCACACCACATACGTAGCCTTTACTCTTTGTCAACTACAGGCACCTGCGCGTACAGTTCCAACTCCCTGAATCTTTGAGGGAGGATGCAACGGCCCCCACCTCGCTGCTGCAGAAAGAGGACCGCAGCCAACGTGATGACACCAACAGGGATTATGACGTCCCAGGCCAGGGTGTAAAAATCCGCTGTGGGATTGGCGTAGTAGTACGTTCCGTTGACCCAGGGTGTGGCGTAGTTGTGTGTCCTGTACTGATTATAAGCGTGAGGCGCCAACCGAACAGCGCTAGTGCCAATATAGAATGCACGAGACAAAGCTTTCTCAGTTGAACCCCTAACGGTGTTGAGTATGATTTGTGGGAGCAGAAACCCATCAACAATTAGACCCGCATAAGACCTTAAATCGCCCCAGAGGGAATACTTTTGATACCCGTAAGGACTAAATGCAGGATGGCCAAGTCTGTTCCTTGCCCAGTTCAATAGGAAAGTAAACAAGGCACCTAAAATGTAGAGTGGAAGTGCAAAGAACGAGGCCTTTTTCTGTCCTGTCCACTGGCTCTGGTCATTGCCCTCGCTCTGTGTTGCAGTCCAAACCAATTGGACCAAGCGTATCTGCAGCAAGAATGCCACCATAGTTATCAATCTGACAGCTACTTCATGAGCTTCAAGCCGTTCACCACTGCCGGGAAACATCGTTTGCATACTGCTGTTCTCAAAGAACAGGTCTTCGAAGTTTAAAACAAGTGGAATCATGTGCCCCAGAGAAAGTATCAGGAGCGTGACGAGTGAAATGCACGAGATTACCTCAGGATTTCTTTTCACATGGAAGATTTGCAGCGCCAAAAAGATGCAGGAAAGCGTGTTGGATGTCAAGACCAGAGTGATCTCCAAGTCCATCCTCCAAATGGATTGTTCCGCCGTCTCGATGTAAACTGCAGCCGACGACAAGGTCAAATGCTCGAAATAAAGGGGATCTCCTTCTGCTCGGGTGCTTGCGATTGTTCCGTTGATACGATCGCCTCCTTCTTCATTCAAAGGATCAAAGTCAAATTTTACAAGGATGTCACAGTCTCTGGAAACGGAAGTTGGGTCCTGCAAGTGGGGCAGCAACTCTCTGCAGCCTACCATGCAGAGGTGGCCTGTCTCGACACTGTACACTCCTTCAGCAGTGATCTTCACTTCATGTCGCAGATTCAGTGACCGGTTGAGAGTCGAAGGCCAAGCACTGGAATTAAGTTCTTGAAAAGGATTGATGCTTATTTCGTAGCTGATATTCAAGAGGGTGGCTGTGGCGCTGACATCATCAGGTTCATCCTGAGCGTCAGTTGGACCCATTCCGTTTCTTATGTATGATTCATGCCCAGCAATGATAGGTGTGGCAGAACCCCAGGCCAAATGTCTGCCCTCGGAATTTTTGACAGACATGTCAAATCTCATGTCATCGGAAAGCCCATCAGGATACGTTCTCCCTTTCTTTGTAGATTTATTCATGTGGCATGACTTTCCTACCCTTTCCATTTCAGTGTACTCGTATCTCGTGCCAGGAAAAGCCTCCGCATCATCCATGTCAGAACTTCTGACCGTAATCCTTCTGAAGTATCCTGGATCCTTATCACTTTTGTTGCTCCGAAATTCCCCCACAATCAGGGAATCACTTCTGATGGTCCAGATCGAAGGGTACCTCAGGCTCAACCTCATTGTGCAATCCCCTACTGCTTGATCGGTTGGATTCAAGATTCGACATGCAACAACCAACAGTCGGGTGTTCTTGGCGTCCCACGCTGCCTCTCCAATCAACGTCCAATCATAGCTAAAGCTTTGACCATCGAAACTGCCATTTTGAAATTGGGCCATGTATCTCATCTTTCTTTCATCCTGCGAGCACTGAATTGGAATCAGGTGCAAAACGCGAGGCAAGACGCCATTACCAGCGCCAAGTGGAGAACAATGCTGCGCTGCTCCTGCTTTGCACTCCTCTGCATACTCCATCTCCAAATGACTCCGTCTCCACGAGAGCACAGAGCAAAACTCTCTTGGTTCCAAACTGAGATACTGACCTCTGGGAACATGTACTACATCACCCAAACCACCTTCTTTCGCAACCAGAGAGTATTTATAATCGGACAGAGCAGGGAAACCAAACATCGAAATGGGATCAAAGTATCCTGCATCATTTTCAGAACTCGTGCTCTCCAAAGTCCCACTCACAACAGCCGTAAATATAGTAGGATTCTCACTTACGTAGTTAAGCTTAAGAACAGCTTTAAGATTGAAGGTCTTACCTTCCTCAGCATTCCAAGTGGCTGATCCAACCATACAAAGCTTCCCTGAAGCCTCTGACCAGAAACCATACAAAGAAAACCTGATTGACCTTGTAAATCCACGCCTACGATGATAAGATCCACCGTAGCCGTAATTCCCTGAAACATCATCATATGAATAGCGGTACGGAGACCGGATGTACAAGAAAGCTTCAATCTTATATACGCCTGCGAAAATAGTTTCGTAGCAATTCCGTCGAACTCGAAGTCTAAGAGAGTTTCCCACATAGTAGGTCCGATTCCCTGGTTTCCTGCCCACAAGCCTTTCTCCTCCTGTAAAATAAGATGTCCCAAAATGAGGCACGGAGTCTCTATGAGTTCGGGTGGTGGGCGAGGACCAAGGGACTATGGAAGAACAACTTTTATTATACGGAGTTTTCGAAGCGGTGAGAATAGAAGAAGAGGAAAAGGCAGGACGAATGAAGCCTATGCAGATGCAAGTTAAAATAGAGAAGCAAAAGGAGCCGAAGAACCAAGAAGAGGGCATTGTATCAGACGGGTGTAGAAGCCACAGCAAAGACTGAAGAAACTGAAGAAGAAGAAGAAGGGTATGTTATCATATTATATCATTCTTCTTTAGGCGAATGTTTGCGGTTTTTTCGGAATTATTTCAATTAGTCAACTGCATGCGCATTTCTTCTACTCCTCTCCTTCGTGGAAATTGTTCCTCGACGGCAAATGGGATGGCTTTCGGCTGCGGAAAGGGCAATCTATTATTATCTGAAAACTGACTAGTAATTATTAAGCCATTTACCACCCTTCTGAATAATTTATCTTTGCCTCCACTTTAATGGAGGTGTCTCAATCTTGTTGACGTTTACCATGAAAGGAGCATCAATGTCCGCCAAGACTCCGACATTTCCTACTGCATGCTTTAATTTCTACTGGGACATGGAATTTTCTACCTCGACGTGAAGGAAACGGTAAACTTGGTCCATAACTATGAATACATTGATTAGGACCATCGTTAATTAAACAGCGACACAAAAGCCTTCCCGCGCAGTCATGTAGGGCCTCGGGCGTACTCATGGTATTATTACACGGTCCCCAACTTGGGATGAACACGTTAAACGAACGTCTAGACTTAAGTAAACTGACGTTTGAAGCGGGTTATACGGCACTGATGGTACAAAAGCACTACTTTTGAAACTAGAATCTATGAAACCAAGAAGACATCTACGAGTCTTTGACAATGAATGAGGGTGCTCACAAACAGGCCAAAATTATTCAAGAAAACATAATTTGGCTACATCATGATGAGCCTAAATTCCACTAAAACTTAGTGATGGTCACGAGCTCAAAAAGTTGTTGAAGTTAAGACTGACTAATTTATACTCTTGATTATAGTTTATTATTTTTTGAAACATATTTCTTCTTTATTTTTACTAGAGACTAACAAAGTTTTAAGTTTAGGGGTGACTACTTCATAAAGTTATCTTCACCTTAATTTAACATAAGTATTTTTCTAATTTTTCAGGTATTTTGCATGAATTTTACCCTTATTTTTGTAATTTTATTTTTGTGTGTCTCTATTTGAATTACTTAGAATTTTAGGTAGCTTTTGAGGTTTTTAATGAACATTTCCTTCACCAAGCTTTCGACATGTTTTTATAGAAATATTGTCAATTCTCTCTACAAAACCCCTAGCAAGGAGATGCACGAAAGTTTCCGAATGACATAACACATACTGAATTACTGAAGAATTTGTTATAGCACATGCGCCTATAGGTGTACCAGCAACTGCAAAAATACAACCGTGCCTGTGTCCTTCCCAAAAGCATAGCCTGAACTTGGCCTAAAAAAGTTAGGTTTTTGGAGACCAAGAAGATGTGAGGCTAGGCTTTTGAGATATTCCCCATTTTTTGCCGATAAATTCACCACTACATAAATTGCTTCCTCATCCGAACTGCTTTGCACAAATCGCAACCATACTTAGACTGCGATTTCGACATATGGAGCCAACCTTCCTATCTATAAATGGAGGTGCTATCCCCCAATTTTGGAGGATGTTTTCCTACAATGAGACAGTCACCTCTTTGTCCATCAGGAGGACAATTATTCTCTTCGTTACATGGCTGTCTCTGACTTCAAGCATCCTATAATATTTGCACTTAAAAATTTAAAACTAAAAAAGTAGTCAATTATAATGTGGTTCTTTTCTGATAAAATGAGAAGTTATTAAAAAAAAAAGGTAGAAGTGGGAGGTTACTGATTTGAGAGGGAAATGAGGTTAACTTTACCAAACAATCCTTTTAATATTATTTTATATTAGAAATAGAAGGGTAAATTAGACAATTAATATTTTGCCAACCAAATTCAAAATATAAGGCCATTATAAAAGAGTATATAGATTCAGACTAGTTCTATCCATCTCCCCTTAGTTCCAACTCAACTAATAAATCAACTCATTATTTCATTGGACACTTGTTCCGAGTGTCGTTATATAATCCCTATGGACATAGAACTTTTCTTATCAATCAAAAGCTATAATTAGAAAAAGTGCTTGTAGCTGTAAGCACGACTAAGCATTTGAGAATGGGGAGCCATGACAACGGGAAAAGCACATGGATACAATGCTCAACACAAAGAATGAAGGTGCTCCAGCAAGCAGAAGGAATTCAAGTTGTGGCAACATGATCATTGAAACTGCCATACAAAAATTGAGGTGCACCGTATTTGTACTATAGTCTTGCACCAGAGCTTGTAGTGATTTGGAGCAAGACATCTCACCTAAATATTTCACACAATAATACATGTGGTTTAGTAATCTCATCATTCCTTGTCCAATTTATATATTCTAACATTTTAACTTTTCTACCCAAGTAAAGGAAGACAATATCAGGTTAAAGAAGGTTGAAATTTTCAATGAGGCATTTCATTAGATGTTGGTAGTGGGCCATAAAAGGATGTTAAACGATCTTAAAGCTTACTCATGTACAACATGACCTGAATCTAAGTGTACTTCTCTTACACCAACATTCCTAAAGAATTTGGGATACGCTTTGCGTGAAATATTCATGGTATGTGTCTCCATAGAGGTGGGGCGAATGTAATTGCCTAAACTGGTGCCCAACCCACATTCAAAAGTTCACGATGACTTTACAAGTATAGGTCACAACACAATTTTGCAAGAATCATCAACAAATAACCAATTTCTCAACATATCCCCAACGTATGAACAAGAATTACGCAACATAAACCCCAAAATTGGAACTTTTTTACCCCTTAATTAGTCAAGCAAAAATATGCCGTAAACATCCTCTCCGAATCACCAGAATCATACCATAAAAATCAAATACAAAGGCATTCTTACCATTGTAGAGAACAATGTGTGAGATAGTGAGGAACCTTGCCTGACATCCTTAAAAATTTTAGGTGAGTGGACAACCATGACTTGTGGGGAAAAGATTTCGAAAGAGTTACCCCAAGTAGTTCACAAGTGAGTGAATGTGTTGTGTGTGTGGAAAGAAGAGGCACAATGTGTGAAGAATGAAAGAAAATTCATACCTTGACATGTTTAAAAGACCCTAGTGCATGTTAACAGTAAGGGTCGTGGCTGTGAGACTTAGCTTCGCAACTGTGCCTTGAAGACTCACAATCGCAAATAAAATTACAGTTCTTGTCAAAATTTGGCACGCTCAATTTAGCAACCACAACATATGTTTCCACAGTTGCTACATTATATATGGCAATTGCAACTTTTGAAAGTGAACATGGGCAAAGTACTTCGTGGTTGCTTTTGCATTTTCTAATTTGGTTATTGCAAGAGCGACCTGTTTCGTGACCACGAGCTTGTGTAGCAAAGTTGGACAGAATGCCCTATGCGTGATTCCACAACCACAGCTTCCATTTTTGCATGCGCAAGTGTGAACCCTCAACCATAGGTTTGAACAGTGAACATTGTCTAGTGTACGTTGCAATTGATGCCATGAGATCACCCTCCACGCTAATAAGCTGCCCTATGAGCACTATTCCTACACAAATGAATCCAATTAATTGTTATTTTAGCATGAATGTTCCCAACAATGCAAATTTCAGCTAGACAAAAGAAAACACCCAAAGAAAGACAAAACTAAGCTAACAAAAGCTAATAAAGACTTGGGTTGCTTCCTAAGAATAGCTACATTTTACATCGGTGGCCAGAATATCACCATTATTTAGTAGTAGAGGGTCTATAAAGTCTACGCATCAATGGCATGAACCCCACCTCTAATGTATGGTTTGAGCTGTGGCCATTAACTTTAAATGTGCCTTCCCCTACTTTCAACTCCATTGCACCATGGTCAAATGCATAGAATTATCAAATGGACCTGACCAATGCGATTTTAATTTACTTGGAAACCATTTTAAGAAAGAATTGTACAATAACACCTTGTCTCTAGTTTAAAAGTTAGTTGGTAGGATTTGGCAATCATGTCGTTTCTTAGTGTGCTCCTTGTATAACCAAACACTTTCATAGGCATGGAAAGAGAATTCATCAAGTTCATTTAATTGCATATCAAAATTTAGCAATTTTATGGACTAATATGCTTTGTGTTCTAACTTTACAGAGAGATGACATGCCTTGCTAAACACAAGTCTATAAGGGGACATTCTGATTGGTGTTTTAAATGTAGCTTATATTCTCACAATGCATCATCTATCTTCTTGGCCTAATCCTTCCTACTTTAATTTACAGGGTCTTTAAAATACATTTTAATTCCTTATTTGACACTTAAACTTGACCTCTTGTTTATGGGTGATAGGGGGCTGCAATGCAATGGGATACACCATGACACTTCAATAAGGATTT
The DNA here is from genome assembly GCA_019155195.1 of Avicennia marina. Taxonomy (NCBI): domain Eukaryota; kingdom Viridiplantae; phylum Streptophyta; class Magnoliopsida; order Lamiales; family Acanthaceae; genus Avicennia; species Avicennia marina. Next base: position 6,055,561 of record CM032776.1, read on the forward strand.
CATCCATCAATCGCAAAAATGTAACCCCCACCCATCACTTATAATTGCCCTAGGCACCCCAAATCTTGTAAAAATGTTCTTTTGTAGGAATTTTAAAACATGCTTAGATTTATTTGAGGGAAGTGTTATTGCCTCTGCCCATTTGGATACATTGTCTACTATACCAAGATATACTTATTACCATGGGAAATGGGGAATGAATGTTGGATTTTTATGAGATTTGCCTATAAAAATTAAAACTTTAAAATATAAAAACATCATACATGCAAAACAAGAGTTATAGGAACAAATCCCACCTATTTTTGTTACTAAACACGGAAGATATTAAGAAAACAAGACAAAGGCACAAGCTTGGACCTTTGGAATGTTTTCAAACAGTTTGTACATGATCCTTGGAGGTGTGGTCCTCAAATCTCGATCTTTAACTTTTCGACATGATAAGATGCTCATGTGCTCCTCCAACACTCTACAAAACTCCTTTTGCAAAGTTCTAATACAAAAAACTTTGTACTAAGAGGAATTTTTGACAAGAGAAAACTTTAGAGGTTGGCTAAGGGTTTTGTTTTCTCTTACTTGATGGCTACACAAAAATTCTAGGTTTCAAAGTATGTGTGTGTGTGTGATTTTTTAGATTCATCCTTAATTGACAACGACTATAGTTTGAAGGATATAAATAATATCTAGCCTATGGTCCATATCACAGCCTAATTAAAATGAAGTGAGTGGGATCACGATGATCCTTTTTGATCCTAACTACCATGCCATAGGGAATTTTTGTCTTACTTTGCTCCAATCAAATGAGAGTTATGAATTTAGTCAAACTCACAAATATAGTTATATGACTAATTGTCATTTCCTTATAAGACAACTGTTCCTATTAGAAGCTCCTTTCCAATTACACATTGCCTTGGCTAAGGTCTTCTATTTCATAGAACACTAATTGCATAGGACAAATGCCTTACTCACTTGCGAGGAGACAAATCCCTTATTGAACCTACGTATGCCTTTATACACATCGGTGTAATGGCACATTAGGCTTATGATCTTATCCCATCTTAGGATAGATATTGACCCTTAATGTTCTAAGGACATGTTGACTATTATGCGCATAAGACAATCATGTCGTCTTTAGTTTAAAGTCTACAAACACTTAAAATGATCACAAAGTTGGATGTTGATAGCAAAGAGAAAACTTCATGTGTTTGCTTCATTCTGTAAGTAATTGTCCGAATGCTCCATTGTCCAATAGGGCATCTACATACATTTGCTTTTAGTATCTCACACCAAACATGTTGCTCACTATACAAATACAAGGTGTGCAAGTTGTATAAACTCTTTCATGCCCTTGAGAGTGCCTATGACTTGTAGATAGGTTTTAGTAACTGATTACCAATAGAGTCTTGTGTCCATATTTATAACTCCTTACGAATAAGATTTCTTAACTCAAACACATGCCTCTAATGCCATCCCCATGGCTATTGAGGCATCTAGTCAATTCCTCTTTCAATGCCCCTCTTTGTTGTATTAGGAACTCTTTCCTCTACCAACATAAGCATTAGATTTCATATCCCTCCCACTGGCCTTGGGAATTATGAGTCTCTTTCCCTTAGTCTTGCTCTCATTAGTCTCACTAACCAAGAGGCCAAACCCCTCAAGGACAACCCCTTTCCCTTGCATTGGGATGACAGTATCTAAGATATCATTGACTCTCTCAAGAATGGGAACTCTATTCAAACCTTGAAACTAGTTAAATATCGTGGCTTTAGTTAACATTAAGTTCTTGATCATTATTAAAAATAAGATGCCCTACATTATTCAAGATGTAACAAATTACATAGTATAGACAAGACTCATTAGTTTGGTTGTCATGTGTGTTACCATTATGATTATAAACTTTAAATCAAAAAGGCCTCCTACTTGATTTTTTTAATCCTACACTTAGGTAGAAGATGAAAATTCCATTGGTAAAATTTATTTAATAGGTGATTAGAGTCATCATCAGACATTACGCATCTTACTTAATTGATTTTTGGCATGCTAGGACTAATGAGTGGCATCTCTTGCCAACGCGTCTCATGTGTGGTCCCACCTTTCCTTCGTCCCATGGTCTATAATACTTCATGTAATTGGTTCTTGGTATATTGGGTTCATTTAAGTCATACTCACCGACTAATAACTTGCTAGATTTGAACTCCACTTATAGTCAACCACTCTTAATGTTTTATCAAATACATCCAAAGAATTAAATACGTCGTCGTAATGTGACCCTACTAATAATGATATCACACATTAAGACTACACTTAGAAAGGGCTTCGAGCTCAGTGGAGGGCCACAACAAACATTTTGTTACTATAACTTACTATGTATTTGAGGAAATTTTTAGGCCCATGTAGATTAGGTTCCACTTTGCACATTATTTATTTTCACATATCTCATACATCATTCACAGATAATATGTAAAAAAATTGGAGAATTATGGACTTTTAGATCCAGTTCGAGTTAAGATTGCATTATGCACAAGTGTGTAAAATCCTACACTATTATATATGGATTTCTTAAATGTCTTTACCTCAAGCTTCATGGCTTCATGGGGTCCATCACGTTTTGGAACCTTGAACGGTACCAACTTTTGGTCTTCGCACGAATTCCAACTTTTGATGGATTGCATATTTTACAATTACACATGACATACCATGAAGAATCCTAGTTTATATAATTTAAACGAAAACTAGGCTTATGCCCTTACAACACATAAAAAATTAATTATACAACTTGTAAAAATCAAAATAAAGTGAATGCATTCATCTATAAGTGTCCTAAGTCCCTAATCCTACCACAACATCCATGTAAACAATTATATATCACATGTATAATTAAATAATTCCATTTAATGACAATTTTCATGACATTTGGATGTCATGCATTAGTTTCGTTCCTAGAAAAATAATTTTTCAAAATTAAAATTGAAAAAAAAATTCAATGCAAAATTCTTTTACGGTCATGAGAGATATTGTAGTAGTTGCAAGTTGCCCAACCAAGACCACGAAGGCTGACCACAATAGAACCCTAAGGTTCTTGTCGCAGCACCTCTTTTGGTCACCACAAGGCCCATCGCGACCATAAGAAGGCTTCCACAATTGTAGAACAAGACCCCGAGGTTCACGCAACCCCATGGTAATTGCGCAGTCACGCGACCTAGTGTTGCAATTGTGGGAACTCGCGAGATGTCGTAGACTTTCTATAGCGGCTGTTTTTTTTTATTCCAATCCATTTCTTTTTTGATTTTTTTTAATTCCTACCACTTCCAAAACACTTTTGAAAGGTTTGCATACAACAAATACATGTTTAAAGGAATTTAACACAAAAACTAATGTAGAACATAAAAGAATCATTAAACTTCATAGTTTTGCAAGAGAAACTGTGGCTCTAATATCAATGTTGGATGTCTATGAGATTTGCCCAAAAAATTGAAACTATAGGAAACTATAAAGACAAATCCCTTTTATTTTCTTTGCAAAACATGCAAGATATTAAGAAAATAAGATAAAGGCGCAAGTTTGCACCTCTAGAATGTTTTCAAACAATTTGTGCATGATTCTTGGAGTCATGGCCCTTGAATCTCAACTTCTAATTTGTCCACGCGATAAAGATGCTCATGAGTTCCTCTTACACTCCACAAAAGTCCTTTTACAAAGTTCTACATAAAAAACTTTGAGCTAAGAGGAATTTTTGACAAGAGAAAACTTTGGAAAGGGTGGCTAAGGGTTTTGTTTTCTCTTGCTTGATGGTTACACGAAAATTCTAGGTTTCAAAGTGTGTGTGTAACTTTCTAAGTTTATCCTTAATAGAAAACGAACATAGCTTGAAGGTATAGGTAACAACTAGCCTACAACCCATATTGTGGCCCAATTAAGATGAAGTGAGTGGGATCACAATGAACATTTCCAATCATAACTACCATGCCGTTTATACCTATTGTCTGACTTTATCCTAACTGAACAAAAGTCATGGATTTAGTTAAACTCACAACTCAATCATATGACCAATTGGCATTTCCTCATGCAATAAATGTTCCTATCAAAAACTCTTTTTCTATCATATATTACCTTAGTTAAGGGTTTCTATCTCATAGAACACCAACTACATAGGACAAACACCTCGCTTACTTGCAAGGAGACAAATCACTTATTGAATACACACATATCTCCATACGCACCCTAGCAATGATACATTGGGCTTATGATCCTATCTCATATTAAGATAGATATTAACCCTTAATGCCCTAGTGACATGTTGACCGTCATGCGCATAAGACAACTATGTTATTTCATACCGAATGGTATGACACTCACTATATAAATACAAGGTGCGCATTATTGACTTTCTAATGCCCTCTTGAGCTTCTGTGACTCGCGAATAGGGTTTAGTGATAGAGTATCAAGAGATTCTTGTGTTCATATTCATAAATCCTTATAAATGAAGCTTCTTTATTAGTGATTGAGTGAAAGTACATATACAACCAAATGTCCTTTAGTATCTTGCATTTTTTATTAGTGTTAGCAGGCATATTACTAATAGTGAACCTATGAAATCAATACCCCACACATCTAATAACTCTACCTTAAGAATGCTATTGTAAGGCATCTCATTCCTATTGGAAATAGTCTCTAACTTTTGGCACCTATCATACTTCTTAATGAATGTAAAGGCATTTTTATACAAAGTGAGCTAATAAAATCCACATTAAAGTACCTTATATGCTATTCAATTTGCTCCAAAATGACCCCCACATTCAACCGCATGGCAATGATGCAACATGTGCTCCATCTCATCCTTTACCTGCAAATGACTTAGTCAGCACATATTTTGTATAGGTACGGCTCATCCCAAAAATAATGTTAACATTATATAAAAACTTTTTCTTCTCCTGAAAGGACAAATCTAGGGATAAAATGCCACAAGCTAAATAATTAACGAAATCAGCAAACTAAGGACCATGAAAAGAAAATAATGCAAACAAACATTCATCTAGAAAGTTTTCATTGATGTCTTACTCTTGGGCAGACCCCCTGTTATCCAATCTTCACAAGTGATACCATATTATCTAAGTCCTTCTTGTCATTGATTTTAATTTCAAATTTCTGCAAAAGAAGAATCCAACGAATTAGTTTGGGCTTGGTATCTTTCCTATCAAAGTAGTACTTAATACTCGAATAGTTAGTGTAAACTATAGTTGTTGCCCCTATCAAATATGGTCTAAATTTCTGAAAGGCATGAACAATTCCAAGAAGCTCTTTCTCTATTTTTACATAATTCAACTATGTATCATTTAACTTGTGATTGGTATAGTATATCACATGGAGCTTCCTTTCATTCCTTTGCCCCAAAAGTGCTCCTATGGAATGGTTGCTACCATTGCACATCAATTTAAAGGGAAAGGACCAATCTAAAGGCTTGATTGTTGGTGCACTCACTTAGGCTTCCTTTAGCCTATTAAATTCCAAGAGACACTTATCTAAAAAATTAAATTGGGCATCTTTGACAAGTAAATTAAAGAAGGGTTTAGAAATTTTAGAGAAGTCTTTGATGAAGTGCTTGTAAAAGCCCGCATGCCCTATGAAATTCCGAACACCCAAGACATTTGTTAGTGGTGGCAAGTTGGCAATGACTTTGATTTTTGTTTTGTCTACTTTAATGCCTTTTGCCAAAATTTGGTGCCCTAGCATAATCCCTTCCTACATTATAAAACAACACTTTTCTCAATTCAAGACTAAGTTAGTGCTCTTATGTTACTGTAAACTAGGGAAAGGTTATATAGAAATTATTAAAGGAGTCGTCAACTACAAAAAAGTCATCCATAAAAATCTGATTGATATTTTCGACTAAGTGAGAAAATATGGCCATCATGCATTGTTGGAATGTGGTTAGTGCATTACAAAGGCCGAAGGGTATCCTCCTATATGCGAATGTACCATATAGGCAAGTGAATGTGGTTTTCTCTTGATCCTTAAGCACCATGAGAATTTGGTTATACCTTAAATAACCATATAGGAAATAGTAATGAAGGTGCCTTGCAATTCTTTCTAGCATTTGATCAACAAAGGTAAAGGAAAGTGGTCTTTTTGAGTGGCACTGTCAAGCTTTCTATAGTCAATAAACACAAGCCAACCCGTAACAACTCTTAAAAGAGTGAACTCATTTTGTTCATTTTTCACTATAGTCATGCCTCTTTTCTTAAGTACTACTTGTTTTGTGCTTACACTCTTACTGTTAGAAATAGGATAAATTATGCTTGCTTTTAGCATCTTCATAATCTCATTTTTAACTAATTCTTGAATGTGTGGGTTAAGTTTTCATTATGGTTGCTAAACAACGTTATATTCTTCTTCTAAAAGAATCTTATGCACGTGATAAGATGGGTTAATCCTATTGCTTTGATATGTTCTTTTAAAACCCTCAACAACCTATCTTCTTATTCCTCTTCCACTTCCTCACTTACATACGCAGAAATAATTACAGGGAGTGTAGAAGACTCACCCAAGAAAGTGTATCTTAAATTGGATGGAAGTTGCTTCAACTATAATTTCAAGGACTCTTCTAAGGTTGTATTTGGTGGATTGATTAATTTAACTTGGGGCTAGATTACTTGTTCTATTGCATCCTCCTTCTCTTCTCTTTCCTTCTCTGTTGTCTATAGCATTCTCTCTAATTCCTTGCTTGGATCATGCTCTTCCCTAGATAATTCAAACCTGTAGTCATCATAATGTTAAATTTTTAAACATATATCAACATTAAAAGGGTACTTAAATGCATCAAATAAATTAAAGATTACCTTTTCACCACCTACTTTTAATGTTAACTTACCTTGATGCACATCAATTAAGGCCCTACTAGTAGCTAAAAGGTCTCCCTAAATTGAACGGTACTTCCCTATCTTCTTCCATATCAAGAACAACAAAATCAATCGGAAAAGTAAACTTATCTACTTTTACCAAGATATCTTTGATCAATCACAATGAGACCTTCTGCCAGCTAGATAGATATTCTAATAGACTTCACCTCTCCTAAGTCAAGTTTCCTAAACAAAGTGTAAGGCATCAAGTTAATATTAGCACCTATCACATAAAGCTTTACTAAATTTAAGATTCACAGCATTGTAAGGAATTGCAAAACTCCCTAAATGTTTAAATTTTAGATGCAACTTATTCTGAGTGACCACATCACATTCCCTCGTTAATAAGATTATTCCATGATCCTCTAATTTCCTCTTCTTTAGTAGGATCTCCTTCAAGAACTTGGCATTTAAGCTAAGGCCTCTGCAAAGGAAATGCTTTTATGTAACATTTTAAATGTATCAAGGAAATTTAAAACAATTCTTATCTTCTTATAAGGCTTTCAGTATTTGAGGATAAAGAATGGACAGTAGGTATGGCTTGGCTGGTTGTGTAGCCCTTTCCTTTTCCTTTTCCTTCTCTAAGTCTTCCAACTTGGCTTGTTCTTCCTCTCTTTCAACCCTTTCCTTGTTGTTTCCTCTTGATGGTCCATCTTTAACTTGCTTTCCACTCCTTTAGGTAACTACTTTGCATTGTATACTTGGATTAGGCTTTGTATTACTTGGCAAGGTGCATTTAGGTCTACTTGCAACATCTTTGGCCAACTGTCCCATTTGTTGCTTAAAATTTTTTAGTGAAGGTTGTTAGTTTTGGAGCACTGTGTCAGTTCTATTCATGTAGTTCTGGATCATTTTGGCTAACTTACCTATAATTTCCTATGTGGACTTTGCTAAATTGCTTCTGATGTCTTGTAACAACTACTTCTTTTCTTGGTTTCATATGGAGAAACTTATATTACTAGTCTTTACGCTTTGAAACCTAATAGATTTCTTGCAAATATTTGATTTCTCCATGAAAAGTTAAGATGGTTCATCCCTTTCGGGTTGTAGGTGTTAGAATATGGGCCATTCGACAACCGTCCTCCATTATTCATGTAATTTACCTACTCCATATCCATCTAGCTACCACTTGTATTGCCCACTTGGCATTCATGTATTGGGTGCGGGATTGTACACATGTCGCACACCTATCTAACAGAAGAGGGAGAGGTATTAGAGTTCACATTCAAGACATCAATTTTTCTAGAAGTAACTTAACTTTAGTAGTTAAAATAGTAAAATAATCTAAATCATGAACTCCCACCACTCTTTGAGTAGTAGCTCTCTCTCTAAAGGCCACTGACATGTATTTAAAACCTTTTTTTCAAAGAGATCTTGTACCTCCTCTGGCAATTTGTTCATTGAAGTGCCACCAGTTGTGGCATCTAATACTGTCCTTAGACTGCTACTGATGCCATTGTAGAAATTTGAATTTGTAGCCGTAGCAAGTACCCATGTTGTGGGCTCTTCCTAAGTAGCTCCTTAAATCTCGCTCAAGCCTCTAGAAGTGTCTCTGAATCCAACTACTTTTATGAGTTAATTTCCAAAAGCAATTAATTAGTCTTAGTAGGTGGAAAGAACTTAGCTAGAAACTTATTCGCCATGTCCTACCATTTCACAATACTTCCTAGTGGTAATCTTTAGATCCATTGTCTTGCGCAATCACATAAGGAAAAGGGAAATAATCTTAGCTTCACCACATCATCAGATATTCCATTGAATTTAATTATATCGCATGACTCTAGGAAGCTTGTTAAATGAGTGTTTGCATGTTCATGTGGGCTTCCTCAAAATTGGTTTAACTATACCATATTTATTAGTACAGGCTTTAGCTCAAAATTATTGGTTGTAACCAATAGTCTTACAATTCAAGTCATATTCTGATTTATCACAAATTGGGCATAGTCACATATGGCTCTTTGATTAGGTGCTAAGAGTTTTTGGAGTGGTTGTTGATTATTTTCCATCCCTAATTCCTATTTCAATCACCTACGTAAAGCTCTTCTTCAACGGAAAGTTTTCACAATTGTTGGATTGAATTCCACCAAATTCAAACTCTTACTTTAGTGCATACATGAGTAATTGAAAAAATTCAACACCTACACTCAAAAAGCTTTCAAATAAACTAAAGATTAAAAACAAAAAGTAAAATAAATAGACAGAAAATAAGAGAATGGCTTAATATAATAGTTCTTGTTACCCTCTCTGAGAACGGCACCAAAAACATGATGCGTGTCATGGGTGCACACAAAAATGCATGATGTGTAGTGTTGAGTAGAATGTTTATTAATATAATTGAATGCAATTATGTATCTATTGATATGATTAAGTATCTATTAGTTAGGCCTTCGCAATGCAATGGTTGTAGAAATAAAGAAAAAATAATTAATCTAATGCCCCAAAATCAAAGCGACTGCAATTAAAGAAATGAGTATCAATATTGAAGAAGGCTAGTCCCTTGTGATGTGTTGATTCTCAATGAATGGTAATTTATGTCAACAATAAATTTACTTACCTTATAGTGGGTTTCTAATTCTATTGTCTTTCGGATATCCTTCTAGACCCTCCTAAAACTTCAATTTTCAATAAAATGTGGTCACACAACCTTATTAAATTGAGATGAAATTCTATTATTAACAATGTGTCCTACATTGATTCTATGGTTTTGCTTCTATTAATCCTACAAAATTAATATATACAACAGATTATTAACTTATAAGTTTCACTTCTATTATTTTTCGCACAATTACAAATCAATTAATCATTGGCTAAGACTTTAAAAGCATTAAACTCACAAATTGCAAATAACATAGACAACAAAAGTTAATCAAAAAAATCATTCATCCATCAATCATCAAATACAAACACAAAGTACTAGAATAAAAAAAATTAGCAAACTATAATGTTATTCAATGAAAACATGCTAAATTAAATCATCCAAAAAGTCAAAAACCAAAGAACAAGAAAAAGGTCTCTTAGTCTATAGTCTTGAATTGTACGTAGGATGAATTCCTTAAAAACAGATGTGAATTCCTTCTTGTCGCACCTTCAACGTGTTTGCTTGTTCGCAAGTCAATTAAAAACCCTAAATGAACTCATCTAAACCTCCTTTTTCATGTCTCTTTTATAGTTGGGTGGCTAGGGTAGTGAGAAAAATTACAAAATTTAGACAAAAATACCCCTATAACAAAATCTCAACTGCCCCTCACTATCGATTTCACAGTTGCAAACATCCTTCTCGCGATCGTGAATTGGCTTCTCACACCAATGATCCTAGGAGTGAACATCACATAAATCTCGCTAACTACATTCCACAGCTATGACTCTACCTCTTGTGGCTGCAACTCCTTATAACATAGTCGCAACTCTCGGCAGTAGATTTTGTCCAAAATGTCATGCATTCCACTTGCACCCATAGTCTCGTCTCTCGCAACAGCAACTCTCAATCTTGTAGTCACGATCCTCAACCTCAGTAACTCCAGAATGCATTACACTCGAGTTTCACAATTGCAAAACGTGCCTTATTGTTAGTTTCCATAGTTTTAAACTCTATGGTCAATCTATAACCCTTTGATGCCGAAGGTACCCTTTAGGTAATCTCATAATTCCTACAAGATAGAGATGATGGAGTTGGTCCATGGGTTTTCCTTCCTGTTCTTTTTAAAATTTTATCCCGTGTTGTATTCGTTAAATAAATTATGATATTCTTTATTTTAGTTTTTCACCCACAAAATGCAATTAATACAAATATCTGTCGAGGCGCTTCATGTTATGTTCATCCTACTAGAAAGAGTAGTATAATTTTATAATTTAAATATAAAATTTCTAAAATACAACCTAGTTACACTATTTACAACAATACATCAAATGTATAAAAAATAGTTCGTTTAGTGCGCAATTACCCATAATTGAAACAAGTCTTATCTTTTTAGGCATCAATTTTTTCTATATTCATTCCACGCTCACATATATTTTTGTACAATACAAAAGTATAAGTCCGATTTCACACTTTAACATGAGCTATCATGTGACTCTTTTACGAATATGGAGTACAGGCAAAGGGCACTATTTGGTTAGTAGTTGTTCAACTATGTCTATCTGAACTCACAAATTATTTGGTTGTATGTCACTCTCACATTCAGTAGAATGTTTTAAAGGGACAAGCCCACAAAAGAAAAGCCATATATTGTACATCAATTGTGAGAAAAACTAGTTTTCATTAATATCAATGGCTAAATTATAATGGTGATGGTTGGAGCAATGAAGCAAACCTAACAATTACTAGCACAATCACTTGAATGAAAACATTGTTAGGGCAATTCGTGTGCGAGTGTCTGAAAAGTGCAATACTAAGAAGGCCAACACAACCGATGTTTGACACGTAGATCCCACAGGCGTGATTGTTGAATGAGAGCCATCCACCAGGAGGCAGTCATAGAATCCAGTCAAGGAGGAAACTATACGGCATGAGAGCGTGCATCGATTTAAGTGGGGAAGATTTTAATGTAAAGAAAAAGATTTTTGAGCTTGGCCAATTTATGTAATAACCTCACATAGACACCTATTTCCAAGAAATTGAATTGGAATGGTGGCAAAATGGACTACAGCAGGAGTAGCGTGTGCTCAAAGAGGGCTGGCTAGGAAAGAGAGTGTCCACTCAACAAGACCTTACCATTTACTCTATCCATCATCCATGTCAACAGTGCTATTGATATTAATGAAAATTAGTTTTTCTGTTTCTTTTTTCGCAAACTATCCCTGAAGCATTCCGTGAAACGAGAGCGCTGGCATTTAGGCTGAATAGCGTACAAAGTCCAGTGAACATACTTGAACTAAAATAATTACTACTTGCACAGTCCAGTCCACCTTGTCCATTTTCTCAAAAGAAATTTTGTCGTAGTTCTGCCCTTAAAATCAGAAGTTTGGACCTCTTTGAATGAAATCTTCTTCGTATAGTGTTTGCTGGATATTTTATGAGGCAAAACGTAAAATTTTTTTCCATTATTGAATTGGGCGACATTTTCAATCCACATATACTCAAAAATAACAATTAAAGACATTAATTAAAAAAATTTACATTGAAAACAAATTTACCTCAAATTGATAGATTTGGCAAAAATTATACTCGTGAAGGTCACGTGTGTGGAATGATTCAGATCACAGCCAATTTTGCCTGTTTAGCCAACAATCATCCTATGTGACATGTGACACAAACATTGGGTGGAACAATATTGCTATGTGGTACTAAATTAAAAAATAAAATGCAACTTTTTAAAATATACTGGCACTAAATTAAAAATAAAACGCAAACCTTGTTAAAATATACTACAAAGTTATTTAAAAATTTAATTTATTTGTTCTGTAATTATTTTAGAAATAGAAAAATTATGAAAAATCTATATAGATTAACATATGTAAATAACTTAAAATTTTATTTGAAATAATTTGAAATATCACATTCAAAAATTATTTTAAAAATCACATATCAATTAATGACGTATATATACATATATATTATTGGAAATAATTAGGATAATGCAGCTATAAAATAATAATAATTAAAAATATATCAAAAGAAAAATATGATAAATTTAAAATATATTGAAAATATATTAATCAGTATTTTTATAGGTTTTTAATTTGAAAAATTATTATTTTCCGAATGTGTAATAGTCAATAATTCTAAACATAATATAGTAAAAATATAAAATAATTTTTAAATATATTAAAAATACTTTTCAATATATATGAAATATTTCTAATTGTAAAATTAATTTTCAATAATACAAATATATTTAAAATTTAATTTTTACATTAAAATATTTAAAATACCTTTGAACATTTTTGAAGAATATTTTATCCTAATTAATAAAAATTTTAATAAATGAATTTTTTAAATTGCTTAATCAAAAATGAAATATGCTTAAAAAAATCTTATTGTATATTAAATAATTAATTAATAAAAAATCATAACAGAAAAGAAGAAATAATTTACAAAAATACAAACTATATTTGAAATATGTTGAATAATATACACGCTCTAAAATAGTAAAATGTTTGTAAAATCAATAAATATTCATAAACAATTCTATTATAATTGAAATACATAAGGTGAAGCTTTAAATTATTTTTTAAAATTATAAGAACCATAATTTCAAAAATATTTTTCAACATTCTAAATGTCTTTGAAATATACTTTTCATTTTTAATATAATTTTAGATATTAAAATAATATTTCTTTCCATATTGAAAATACATAAATATAATTTTTTTTGGTTTATTTTCCTAATTTGGAAATTTTTTATAATATGGAATAAATTATAATTCCAATGTATATTATATAATGTATTTTTATTTTAATAATAATTTTTTATTTAAATTCAAAATTATATTCAGAAACCCAAAAGTATTTAAAATTTGATTTTTATACATTGAACAAATTATGAAAAGCATCATCTAAGCTATTTCAGATATATTTGAATTTTTTATGAATATTTAATTTTTACTAACTTTTTGTACTTTCTGGCTAGTGTATTATTTAGAATACTTCCAATATAGTTTGTATTTCTGAAAAATATTTTTTGCCATTTTGTAATTTCGGTTATTCATTCATGATAAAGAGATTATTTTATGTATAGTAAAAATATTTTAAGAATATTTCATTTCTGAATAAATAATTTAAAAATTGCATATACTAAAATTTTAGTATTTATAAAAAATAAATATTTCAGTTTTATAAATTATTATTATTTATTATGGTAAAAGTATTCTTCATAAAAGTAAAAATGTATTTTAAGTATATATTAATATAAAAAATTTATATATTTGTGTAACTGGAAATTATATTTGAAATATAAAATATTTCCTACATAGTGACAATCATTTTTAATATATTTAACAAATATTTTCTATTTTTACCGCATCTTTGGTTTTAGTATTATTGACATGTACACATTTTCAAAAAAATGATTTCTCAAATGAAAATTCTATAAAAAAATATTGATTAATATATTTTAATGTTATCATTTTTTCTTTGAATTTATTTTCGATTATTTTCTTTTATAGTGTACTATCACAACTATTTCCAATATACTATATTTCGTATATAAATATTTACTTTTCAAAATACTTTTGGAATATGATATTTCTAATTAAATCAAATAGATTGACTATGGATAATATGATAGTAGCTTTTGAAATTAATCAGTACCTCAAAAACAGAAAACAAGGCAATATAAGATATGCAGCCATTAAGCTTGATATGTGCAAAGCCTGCGATGGATTAGAAGTGGGGTTCATTAAGGCAATGCTTGGTAGAATGGGCTTCAGTGATAAAATCATCCAGATTATCATGAAGTACATTACAGAGGTTGAATTCTCATTTGTTCTGAATGGATCTGTTTTGGCGATGTTCAACAACAAAGGGGGATGAGACAAGGAGACCCCCTTTCTCCATACTTATTCATTAAAGGTGCGAAGGCTTTGACATCTCTAATAAAAAATTATGAAAGGGGGCGTAACTTGGAAGGGTGAGAATTGCTCGGCTAGCGCCATGTCTCTCACACCTTTTGTTTGCAAATGGCACTGTCATCTCTGGTAGGGCAACTCAGGAGCACCTTAATTGCATCAAAGAGATTTTGGAACTTTATCAAGTGATGTCGGGTTAATTGGTGAATTTTTAGAAGTCTCTAGTAAGTTTTAGTTCGATGTGCCAACAGGTAAGAGATGGACAATGATGAAGTTGAATATTCAGCCTACCAGTGATCCCTTTATCTATCTTGGTATGCCGGCAATGGAGGGTCGAATCAAAAGCGAAGTATTTAGAGGGTTGGTTGATCGAATGTGGCGCAAGGTCGTTGGATGGAAAGAGAAAAAACTTTCTTATGAAGGGAGGCATATATTACTGAAAGTTGTGCTCGAGGCTATTCCAACATATGTAATGAGTTGCTTCAAGCTTCTCGAAAGAGTGACACAAGAAATAACTTCTATGGTGGCAAGGACGGAACCCAAAAACAATCCCTCGAAAATCATGGTCGACATTGGGAGAGAATATAAAACGGGGCAGATTAGGCGTCAAGGACTTTAATCTCTTCAATCTAGCCATGTTGGCAAACCAAGGATGGCAGATTATGAAGTCTCCGAATGGCATCTCAGCTAGACTTCTAAAAGCACTCTATTTTCCTAAGGTAGATTTCTTCAACGCCAGGTTGGGGACTAACCCATCACTAGTTTGGAGAGGTGTTCTGGAAGCAAGGAGGCTGTTGGCAAAAGGGGCTAAGATGGAGAATTGGCAATGGAGGAAAAAGTAGTAATTTGGGGGGACAAATGGATACCAAACCTATTACTTTCAAACCTATCACGCCTTGTCCGATAGGCATGGAGAATGTTAAGGTTTGTGATTGTATTGACAGATCAACAATGTCACGGAATGAGACAAAAATCAGACCGCTTCTTCAGGAGGAAGATGCAGATGCCATATTGACGATTCCGCTGAGTTGATTGGGTGCCGATGACTGCATGGTTTGGCATTATACAGCAAATGGATATTTTACAGCCTATTCAACCTTTTTCTTGGCAAAGCAAGAGGAGTACGATTGGAAAGGCAGAAAAACAGGTGAATGCAGTGGGACTTCTGAGGTTTCTTGGGCTTTCTTGTGGAAAACCAAATTGCCGCGTAAGGTTCTTCTCTTTCTTTGGCGTTTTGGACAAGAAATTTTGCCAATGGCGAGGAACTTGCGACGCATGGGTAGGCGGATTGAAGAAGGATGCTCAGGGTCGAGTTCTGGCCACTGTCCGAAGTTCATGCTAATGTCTCCAATCCTTTCGTAGCACAGTCTTGCGGTGACAGATGTGGCACAATGCACCATGTTACAAGGTTGGACAAGAGTGGCTGTCGAAGGTGATTGCTTGGTGCTTGTGAGAACATAGTGATGAAGAAACGTTGTATAATTGCATATTATAATATATAAACTAGATGAAATACAACCCAGTTACACTATACAGAATAATATATCTAATTCATAAAATAAATCTCGTCAGTAGTGCAATTATCTATAATTGTGAGACACCCCATCCTCTTCAAGCATCAGATTGTCCATAATCTACTATTTTAGCTTGTCTTAAAATTAAAAGTTCGTGCATTTAAGTTAATAGACCACACACAGAAAATGAAGAACCAAAAGACTAGAGTTTGTAATAATTTCAGCCCCCAAAACCAAAGGAAATCTAAAAAACAAATTCATTTATCTAATAATCATACATATACAGCAGGAAGGCCAACGAAAGCAGCGAATTCAATGCATACACATTGTTATATACTATTACACATTAGTCTTGACATTCAAGATCTTATTCCTCAGTAGTAATAAGCTTATACACATATTACCCCGACGGAAGTCACCCAAATTGAGCCGTCATGCCCAGAAAGTGTAATCACAACAAGATTCCTCCGTGATTCCATGCAACGATAAACTAAAATTAGTTGAAAACATATCAGTTTTCTAAAGGAAGGAACAAGATGATAACGGTGAAAGATAATGCTGCAGCAGACTGTAGCAGGTTCACATCAGTAAAACCATCTGAGCATAGTATAGCGACAGTTCAAGCATGACGTACCAGGAAGATGCACTACAGAAATTATATCCACAAATACACATTTTATAGTTAAATATGATTGATGCATTCCAAGGTCACAACAATGTTAAAGTCCTGTACCTTCCAAACCAACTAATGCCAATCACAGACAAATATCCAAGGTGCGCATATCTTACATGCAGAATCGTTTCAGGTCACAAAATCGCTTTGTCAATAACTTAATAAGTTCGGAGCCCCAGGAGCAGTAGTTGCAGGTCCATTTTCTTTTTGAGCAAAGGGAAGGAATTCATGACAATCCTTGGCTCCAATCTGTGAAAAATTATCGACCAGAACAGCGATGAACCTGGCCAACTTGGCCTTGAATTGCTGTGAGCAGCTCTTGTCGCCCTCATCAACATCCTGAACTCCACCTTTCACAAGACAACCCACTTGAGCTCCATCCAAGTAGGCTTTACATGACACCAGAATGTCATGAGAGTGCTTGCAGAAATGTCCTATGACAAAGTCCTCAAAATACTACACGGAAAACAATGGAACATGTAATCAAAACAGGGAAGCAATGAGAATTGTTACAGTTGCAGTGCATCTGACATCAATTTGGGTCTAAATTCATAACCAACTGCTCCAACATGCAGATATCAGTAAACACCACCCCCCCCCCCCCTTCTCCCAAACAATTACACTAGCATAGGAAGATTCATGAATTGATCTTACCTTTGGAGGCCTTCTGATGTTGTAAACCATCGTTTGCAGGGAATACATAAATGTTCTCTCATTATATTCCAAAGATTTCTTCTCGCCACTTACGGATCCACTCATATTCGCATATCCAGGCTCATTAAAGAAGGGTTTGGCATTCAAAATCAGACCCTGTATAGATACCAGAACTTGTAGCATGGTTGAAACACCAGGGATCCACTTCTCCTTTTGGTTACCAGTCCAAGTATTAAGAAGGCTCAAACATACTTTCCCACAATTATACAAGTTAGGATTGATTCGAAGCCCACCTGAATGGTAATGGACTTGCTGCAAAACAATAGCAAGTGAGTAAAAAAGCTTCACATTGACAACAGCTAAATGACAATGAGTAATTGAATCTAGATATCAGAAACATACAGGTGGAACATTAGGATAACTGCTGGGAAAGAAGACATCGAAGAAAAAGAGACCATCATGGTATGGAGTTCCATCTGCCCCTATTATCACAGCTCTCAGAAGATCCATCCGCGATTCGTAGACCCTCACAAATATTTTATCTTTTGAATAACAGAAGAAGAATACACAGTGAGGAGCCCTCATTCTAAAAATTTTATCAAAGCAAGAGTAATCAAATAGACCTAAAAAGTGCAGGGACAACGGATAGCAAGGCGCAAGCATACCGCAAGTATGAAAATACAAAAGCCTCCACTAGTTCAGTGGAGAATTAACTTTTTTGAATAGTATGGCTTCTTCCCCAATCTATATGATCAGGTTAACAAGGCTGGTATTAAAAATAAATTAGAGAAATTGTAGGAGCTTACCAGGTAAATCTTTTTCCAGAATCTTCCATTCTTCTTGTATTTTCTTGGCCCAATTTTTTGGAGGCTATACCATTCATTAAAGATGATACCATAACGAAAATGTCTTGGAATGTTATAGGACTAGAATAGAACACATTCTGAGTTATGCTTACCTGTTTTGCAGCAGAACCATTTTTGGAGTAGTGGTGGTCTGAATAATCTTCAACAGTGTCAAATTTCTTAAAAAGGTCAAAGTTCTGCATAATTTCATCCATATTTCTCTGCTCTACCTTGGGGGACAGTGAAGTCCCCATTGAAGATGCACCATTTTGATCATTGGCAGGGTCATGTGCCCAGCTGGTGAATGTAGTTCCATGCATATATCCTGAAGGACCAAAAGAAGGCTCCAACATATTCAGGGGCAAATCCTGCCAAACAGGTGTATAGGTTTCTCCTCCAGATGCATTTGTTGGAATGCTCAAAGTAGGATGGCTACCACCACCATTGACATTACTCTCATAAGTTGGACCTGAGGAAAATTGATTGTAATTATTGGAATACGGAACCTGGCATGCAAGAGTCTTCGTCTTACTCTTTGCCATAGATGGCAAGACTTCCTTCCCATGTTTATGGGTAAAAGAGCCCCTAGTGGGTTGTGAACTCAGATTGGAGGGACAACTCGAAGTGGCCGGTTTCTTCTGGCCTAGACCATGTTCCATCCATTTAGAAGGTAGTTTCTCCTTTGAATTTTGATTACCAGCATCCATCTGAATACCCATCATTGAATTGCTCCATGAAGTCGACTGATTTCCTATTTGGACATTTTTCAAGGGAAATGAAGATTGAGATGGGTTTGAGCCAGAAGAGAGATTGACACAATCTGGCTGAAGTTGCAAACTTGGATCAGCTGAAGTGCTGCTTCTTGGTGTCTTTGATTCATTTCCAGGAGAACTTAGCAACCATGGGAATGGTGCCTCAACTCCAGGTGGAATATCCATATGATCAAAATGTGATTCCAGAATTGCATAGTCATCATACAATATGTCATCATAATATGTATCTATCCACTCATCCTCCCCATAGAATAGGTTAGAGCTGAAATCTTCTACATTAGTTGAGTCATGTAATCCAGCAGCATCATTTTTTGACATCAAAATATCACTCTCAGATTCACCGTTTGCTAAACTACTTAGACCAACTGAAGAGTTGGACAATGCTACCTAGAGATCAGAAGACATAGTTTAATTTTGGTACGTTCTATAATGCCGAAAAAGTAAGAAATTAAGATAATCATAAGGGATCAACTCGAAACAGTGAAGTTCCTTAAGTAGCCATATAATTTTAGGTCAGAACAATGATGTACCTTGCCTTTGGCATTAGGATCAATTTCCCCATCAGTCAATGTATCATCACGCTCTTCTTCCATGTCAACATCTATTATTTCATGACAAATAACCTACAAGAAATATGGTATATTGCATGTTAAGATGCATTTAGTGGTACAACTCACAGAAAATCAAGACTATGTTTATTTTCATTTTTTCACCCCAAAAGCACACACTACAATCATTATATTTTTCAAATTCCATCTTTCTCTTTTTCTTACTTTTACGCACTATTAAAGAAAAAGACCTAAAAACACACACTAAAAATCAAAGCGAACATAACCCAAGTGACATGGGAAAAAAAATCTATGCATCTAGTAGCATAAGACAAAAGCAGGTTTCTATTTTAAAGAAAATAATATGAAGACAAACTGGAATCACATATTTGATGTCAATGCGTAACCTAGCATATGCAGCCGTGGAGCAAAGAGGGCATTTATATACTAATGTATAAGGGAAGAGAGAGTTGAGAACATTTTGAACTAGGAACAAATACACAACATGTACTCCAAAATCAGTAAAGGAATTGAAGTTCAAATATTAAGTTAATAAAAAATTTAAACATACAGAACCACATTTTTCAGTAAAACTAATGGCTACTGAAATATAATCATCATCTCTCTCACCAACATTCATAACTTAACAGTTGCATCTACAAAGAGGGCAAAATCATCTCAGAAGCAAAAAAATTTGCACAAACTGTCCAAGTCCAGACCTAACTGAAATCAATATTCAACTTGAACTGGTAAACTTTGCCCCTTTAAATCATCAAATATGTTAACCAAAGGTTCCTTCAATGTAATACAACTTTACCTTCTGTTAAAAGTTAGTTGTCAATATCTGTGATAGAGTACACATGGTACAATATCCCCTAGTACCAGGAATGTGAAGGAGAGAATGAACTCTAAAAAGGAAAAGACAGAAGAATGTATAGCATTTAATATCTTGCTAAACTTTCTCAATCAGCAGATCATGTCTCACATTTCTATAGAAGTAGAACTCACCGGAATTAGACATACCAGCTTCAATATCCAGTACCAGAAACAAAAAGTGTCAGTTTTAGACAGATTCTTTTCACATTAATAAGCAAAGATGCAAATAAGACAAACCAATTGCACTAGAATTGCTTAGTACTTCTTTATTCAGTGTTTGACCAAAATGAGGTTACAAGTCTATGTTAATAACATGCATGCATGCTATAAAGGAAATATGTTGTTCTATGCCCATCTCATTGATGGATATAGTCATTCAATGGAGTCAGATAACCCAAATTTATTTTTAGTAAACATCTTAAATTCAACGAGTCAATACATTGCTTCCAAACAATCCAGAAGCTCCCGTTTCCATTTACAGATATAGGAAACCAAGGCAGACACTCCATGCGTCAGTTCCCACGGTGATCATCATCAATTGGGTAAATCTAAAAACAATGAGAAACATGCAAACGGAACAAGTACCATCAAGAAATTTCCTTCGGTGTATAGGGAAGCTCTAAAAACCCCGAAAAAGCTCATCAACTAACTAAAACTGCTTACAAAAGCCACGGCCCATTATATTCTGAAGCATAAGTTGAGATAATGGCTACAATAGATATATCTGCGAGCTCTAATTCGATTCTTTTTATCCTGTTGAGTACTTTTTAACTTTGATCACTGAACATTCCCTATCCCTGTCCCAATTCCAGAACAAAAAGCTAATAATGCGAAATAAATCATACAAACAAACAAGAGAAGTCCAAAAGAGAAGCGCTTAGATTCTCTATCCAGAAATCGCACAAATAAAGACAAATAAAATCCCTAACCACATACGAATCAAAGAGAGGAAGGAAGGGGAGAGAGAGAGAGAGAGAGAGAGAGAGAGTAATTAAATAAACAAACAAATATTTACCTCTTTCTGTTTGGATGGCTTAGGTTTAAGAGTTCTGTTAATCGGCGGCGAAATTTCCAATACCTCCACTTCTTTACACACGGAGGACGAACTTCCAGCCAGAAACACCCTTTTCCTGAGCAATCACCACACAAATCAAAACTTGCAAACATGTGAGAACAACTTAGCACACAGAAAGAAAACAGAAAAAATATATGCACGCACTTAGAATTCTTAGGGATGTATCGAGAAACCGGCGTTGGAGACTCCATAAGACAGATCGGAATAAAGTTTAGAATCCAAAATTAGAAGTGGACTAGCGCGAGGAGACGGAGGAGTTTAGTCCCTTCTCGGAGACGTCTCAATTTTCACCTTATAGAGGAAGAAAGATCGTTGCCCGGTGAATTTACCGTTCGAGGGTTCCGTTTGATCCGGGATTTGGCATTTGTCTGTGTGATATATACACACACGTATACGTACATGTATCAATTGAATGTGGTAACAATAAACAACTGTGCGGGCGAGTGGATCTGGCTGGGAATAATTTGGCTGATGAGTAATATGTTTTAAAGAGAGGAGTTTGATAAAATAAATAAAATAATTTATTTGAATACGCGATAAAATTTTTTTTAATAATGATAATAGTATATAAAGATAATAATTAATTTTAAGTATAATAAAAATAAATATGAATATGTAAGATATATATATATTTATTGAGTAGATTATGAATATACGTAATTATTAAAAAATAATTATTTAATTATATATATAATAAGTGTAAATTTTAAATAAAAATTTAAATAAAAATTTTATTGGATATTTTGGAAAGATGATTCAAAAGGTAAAATTCAGGCTATGCTTGGAAGAGGGTTTTAGTTAGAGATAATATTTAGTATAAGTTATACTGAGATGAATAATATATTTAGAAGAAATGTTTTAATAAGATAAATGATATGATTTCTTTAAATATATAATAATATTAATATTTAAATGATACATAGAGATAATAATAATGTTTTAGAATGTAAATAAAAAATATGTAATTATATATATGATGTATATAAGTATTAATTTGATTGTTAATAGATCAATGATTGAAAAATAATTAATGTTATATATATAAGAGAAAAATTTTGTATTTGAATTTGTATAAATATTTTCTTGAATGTGAATTTAATAATGTCAAATATGAGATAACGATTTTCAGTTGAAAAGTTTCAAACATAACCTTAGGGTTTATGTAAAATTTGCTTCGAGACGTAGTGAAAGATATATTATACTTAGAACAAGGGAACATAAAATAAAGATAGACAATTGCGAGGAGGGACAGAGACGGAGTGTTGGCATCGCGGCTGCTCAAGTGCTGCACTTGGGACCGACGTTGTGGGTTGCTACGTCGGCCGGCGCCGTGTTTTAGCAACAAGCCCTTGAATTTGGCCACATATTATAAACTTGGCATGCGGGGAGTGGAAAAGGCCGATGTAACGTGTTGACGGATTGGATTAGGGAAACGAAAGCGTGGGTCCCATTTCGCCAATCGGATACTTCCGGAGCTTATCTTGTAAGCTAAATAAGCAGGGGTTTTTTATTTTTTTATTCTATTTTATATTACAATTTAATAAATTACCCTATTCATGTAGAATTTGTAAAATTAATCAATTTCGTCGTTTGAAATGGCGAGATGATGTTATCTCGACCTTCAGAACGGTGAGATAAACTTTTTTTATGTATTTATATTAATTGACCCGAAATACGGCGTATCTCACCGTTCAAAACGGCGAGATAGAGTCTGATTGGACGAGACCGAGTCTGGCCCAACTCACGAAGCTCAACTTCCAAGATATTCTCGTCGTTCGAAATGACAAGATTGGCCCAACTTACGAGGTATATCTCGTCGTTCCATAAAACACTCAAAAAAGTAATATACAATATTATAATAAAAATAAAACACTCAAAAAGTAATATACAAGATTATAATTTAAAACTCAATTTAATGAAATAAAATTCTTTTATTTAAATAATTTTTCTTATTTCAAATAAAAATATAATAATTAATATTTATATTAATTTATTATAACATATTATGACATCATCTTGCGGTCTACCTAAGGGATGATGATGAGAATAACGTGTAGTATTTAATATTATCTCTTATATGTATTTAAAATTTTCAATTTTATTGGCATTTATATTAATTTTATTATAATTACGTCATATAATTTTATTTAAAAGTTATAACACACATCTTTTAATCTATTATGTAAATAAATTTTTCCTTTTAAATAAAATCGTAATAATTTTAAATTTCAATAAATTATTATTGCAACGGAAATGTCTAAACATAAAACACTCAAAAATTTTTATATAATATTATAATTTAAAACTTAATTTATTGAAATAAAATTCTTTTATTTAAATAAATTTTCTTATTTCAAATAAAAATATAATAATTTATATTTATATTAATTTATTATAACATATTATGACGTCATCTCGTCGTCCAAAATAACGAGATGATGTCATTCGTATTTTCTTCTATATACGGCGAGAAATACGAAATATTGTTTAACTTTTTTAAAAAAAATTTATTTCGCTGTTCCAAATAGTGAGATGATGTCATCTCGCCGTTTGGAACGGTGAGATGGATTACTTTTACAATTTATCCATAAATGGGGTAATTTGTTAAATTGTGATATAAAATAGAATAAAAAAATAAAAAACCCAAAAAAGTAGTGCCCTAAATACAAATTATGCAATATCAAATTATTTAAATATATTTTTTTAATATGTATTTTATATCTATTTTTTTAATTTTGGTTTTGACGTACTTCGCTCACTTGTCTCAATATTTATTTTATAAATTTTAAGAATAATGTAAAATTTGTATTTACCAAAATATTAGCTTTGTTTTCATTTCTATAGAATATATATATATATATATATATATATATTATAATCATTACATTTTTGAATTTTTTTTTATCTCTTTCTTATTGTTAAAGAATATTTTGAAAAAATTCAGTTTGATATGTTGAATACTTTTTTGTCTAGTATAAGTTTAAAAATATTTGGTTTCTTAATTTATGGAATCATCTTTTTACTTATCATATACTATAAATTAAGGCTTTTTTTAATTACATTAGTAATTAAATATAAAAAAAATCCTCTAATTACTTTTAACATGGTATTAGAGTGGATTCAATCATATTTCTTCGTATTTTCTCTTCTGAAGCAAATATATATTATTTTAAATAGTCTTTTGGTCAAAAGAAGGAGGAAAAAATGAAAAAGAAAAAGAATTATTGTCATCACTAATTCCACTGGGTGGGTGGTGATCACAGTGTGGTTTTGGTTTTTTCTATTAATTTCAAATTGAATTGCTACATACAATTTTGTCTAAAAATAATTAAAAATTGTGGTTTTAAAATCTAAACCAAAGGCTCGATTTTAAGCAATTTGGTATAGTTCTATGCTATTTTGCGGTTTACAAATAAGTTCTATTCAATACAAATTGACTTATAGTAGGTAAGAAATTAAAACATAATTATATAAATGCAAACTTAGTCTCAATAAATAAAAATTAGATGCATCTTTACAAAAATAAGTTAAATAATAATATAATATAAAAAATAACAATCGCCACAAAATAGAATTTTATTATAAGCAAAAATATTATTCTCTTCTCGTTTTGCTAGCCCAGTTATAATATATCATGCGAAATCAAAATATAATGGGCATACACACTACCTAACTGATTCTGCAAAAGAAAAATTTTAATTTAAGAATAATGATGAAAATAAGAAAACTATGAAAAATAATTATAAATAGAGATACAAACCCTGTACTACTCCATGGATATTAATGTTTTGTATCCGTATTTATGCTAATAGAGGAGCTTAATCATTCCAACTCTAAAGATAGTCATGATCAATAAATTAATAAATACTTATAAGCATAAATATAATACACACACACACTCTCGTATAAATCTCAAATCACTCAAACTGTTCAATATCCCCTATAGTTACAAGAAGGTCTAAGGGAGAAGTAACATGCAACCAATTTTGAGTACATATAAAAGCTTCCACCATTTTTAGAGATAAGGAATTTCTAAATGGATCTATCACATGGTCACTAGTACTAAAAGCATATTTTGAAACAATAGTAGATTTTGAAATGACTAATGCATCTCTTGCTACTGAAGAATGAATGGGATACTTCACACTATTTACCTTTTACCAATTTAACACATCAAAATTTTTATTTGATTTTTCACAACCACAAAGTAAGCATTTTGCTACTTCAAGTTTGCTCTCTATATATTACTCTTCTCTCAAATGTTTAGCAAATTACGATTCTAATAATTCACTGGGATCTTCATCATTCAAAATTGTTAGTGTGTTGAAAATTAAAATCTGTGTATCTCTTATACAACAAATATAACTTATCTTAAAACTTTAAATTGTACCTTGGATCCAAAGGAATAGTAACAAATAAGAACCAATTGATGTTATCGATGCTTCCTAAATTTCTCTTTCATTCTTATAGCCATTGAACATATATGATAGCCCTTTATTAATCATATTGGACAAACCAATAAATAAAGTTGCAAGTTCAGGAAAGAAAAATTTGAAGTATTTTGCAATGAACTTGAGAACTTCAATGTCAAATTGTAGAAAATTTTCAAGAACTTAACAAAGTTCTTAACATTAACTCAGTCTTGATCAAAAGGAGGCCTAATTACTTTGCTACTTTTTCCTCTTTTTCCTTGTCCTTTTCCTTTTTGATTCAAATTATAAGAATCAAAATAGTCAATATACTTTTGTTCATCCCTTAATCTCTCAAAAACTTTAAAACCATAAACCAATAATATAAATGTAGTAGAATAATATATCAAACTTATTCCACATTCGCCATATAACACTTATCAATTGAGAAGTGCCGAAGAAAATTGAAAAGAACATACTTTTGGAATCACATTTCAATTGATGTGCATGCGATCCTTGAGTTGTAGACTTCAACTCCCAACCTTTAGTTTGTCCACACAATGAGTGTAATGATGAGCACTTTCTACATATGCAAAACCCCTCCTACAAGACTCTAATATAAATTCCTTTGGGCTCAAAGCTTAGGCGACAAGAAGATAAGGAAAGGGTTACTAGAATAATATCTCTTCTTGCTTGGAAGGTGGCACAAAAGTTTTTTTGATTTTCACATATGTAGAACTCTTTTAAGAAATATTTATATCAAGACACTAAAGCACATTAGTCTTTAGGAATTACTAGCCTATGTACCTTCCATTATTAAACTC
This sequence comes from Avicennia marina, assembly GCA_019155195.1. NCBI lineage: Eukaryota > Viridiplantae > Streptophyta > Magnoliopsida > Lamiales > Acanthaceae > Avicennia > Avicennia marina. The sequence goes on from CM032776.1 coordinate 6,082,151, forward strand.
TTTTAATAATTATAGCCCATGACTCTAGATTAATAATTAAGATCGATCTAACCTTTTAATTATTAATCTCATTAATAATTAAGGTTTAATGAAATTATATCCTTCAACTTAATTAATCTCAATAATTAAATCAAAAGCCATTATGTTTCTAATTAATAATCACATTATTAACAACACATTATAGAGATCAAATAATTCCATTCGTGTGTCATCCCTCTAATTTAATTAATTCTATTAATTAAATTAAAGTTCTTATTGTACTTCTAATTAATTATCTCATTATTAACAAATATCATAGCAATTTATTTAGTTCAATCTAATTACCGGCAAACAAATTGTGCTACCCACTAGTTTAACACTCATCATATACAACCTTCTATGTAAACTCTTTAGGTTTATCCTTAATAGATAATGAGCATAGTTCGAAGATATAGGTAACGCTTAGCCTACAACCTATATCGTAACCTAATTAAAACAAGGTAAAATGGATTATAATGAACCCTCCCAATTTGTAAGTACCATGCAATATAAACTTTTTGCCTTACTTTGTCTCAATCGAGCGAGAGTTATAAATTTAGTCAAACTCACAAACTTTGTCATATGACCAATCGGTGTGGCTGTGTGAGACTAATGTTTCTATCAAAAACTCGTTTTCAATCATACTCTATTTTGACCAAGGATTTCTATCTTATGAAACACCACCTATATAGGACAGACACCTCGTTTACTTGTAAGGAGACGAATCTCTTATTGAAAGCATGCATATCTCCATACGCACACAAGCAATAACATGTTGGACTTATGACTATAACCCATAACAAGATAAATATTGACCCTTAATGCCCAAATGACATATTGATTATCATGTATATAAGACAACCATGTTGTCTTAGGTCTAAAGTTTATATGCACTTAGTATGATCACGAAGCAAGAAGTTGAAAACAAAGAGTGAACTTCATGTGTCTACTTCGTTCAATAAGTCATTGTTTGAATTTTCATTCTCCAATGACGTATTTACATACATTTATTCTCAGTATCTCATACTGAAGAGCATGACACTCCCTGTACAAATTTAAAGTGTGTGAGTTATAGTAATTTTCTAATACCCTTTAGAATGTTTGTGGCTTGTGGACTAGTTTTAATAATTGAGTATTAAGATATTTTTGTGTTTATATTCATAACTCCTTAATGAATTAGATTTGTTAACTCAATTACATAGGCATATGCAATACTTTATACCATTCAAGAATTACATGAATGAAAACTTACCATAATATTGATATAAACAAATCAATGTTTCATTAATGAATGTAGAAGTATACATATGCAACCATATTCTCCTAATATCCTTCATTGACTATTGACGTTAAAGGGTATATCACTAACAATTAATATGTATGAATATGAGTAAAAAAGTTATAAGGATATGTATTAATTTGATTGTAAGTATATATTCTGTTTGAAGAGTAATTAGTTAGGTAAGAGAAGAATTTTTTTGAATTTTATTTTTTAAAAAATTTGTAAGGTAAGATATTTAATTTGTAAGATTTTTGAGTAGAAAATAATAGTTTTTAGTAAGGAACAAAACTGAGCCCTTGTTTTTTTCTTCTCTAATTATTCTTAGTCCTCTAAAATCTTTATTTATTACTTCATATTTGATATTTTAGAGTTATCATTCCGTTCACTCTATCTTAATTGTTGGAAGTTTTCACCATGAAGAAGAAAACCAGTCATGGACCCGATTTTTATAGAATCACTTGGAGAAATTTGGCTCTGTCCCCACCTTCATTAAATCGTACTCCAACTCCACTAGAAGTAGTTTCTTAAAGAAGCCAAGGACCACTAGAATCTTTGCCTAGTGAGAGTTCTACATCAATAGACGAAAAACATGGTCCAGTTAACAAAAGGGTGTTATAGTGGAGAAAAGCTTAGAAATTCTTCAAGAAATTTAGGTTGAGGAAGAATTAACAGTGCCTAAGGTAGATGTGGGAGGACTTCTAAAAGTCAACAACAAATTGAACACCCCGAAGCAAAATGTAGAACGTCGATTATTGGAGAGTAGACTGAGCACTATGTTTTGATAACAAACACTATTAATACTCTAATAGTACCCTTTAAGGATACTTCAACTGAAGGTTAGGAATACCCACGATCTATGGTTCCTAGTTGTCAAAAGAAAAAGAAGAGGTACACACCTTAGCTAGAGGAACCCTTAAAACAAAACGAGAAGGAAGGAAATGTCATTGTGACCAGAGCCCATAATTCTATGTATTTCATGGAAGTGAACTAAGCAAGGTCAAACCTTTTACATGATAGAACTTTTATTACTGAAAGAATAGTTGAAGCAACGAAGTACAAAGGTTCATAGATATTGTGAAAGATTTAGGGCTATATGATGCTACAACATGCTTGAATTTTTTTTTTTTTTTACACTTGGTGAGGGAATTTTATCAAAATATTTCAAAGGTTGCTAGTCATTACAAATTCTTATTGTATCACAAAGTATACATTCGTGGTGAAATTGCCAAAGTTTCACCCAATTGAATTAACCTAGTGTTGTGACTCCAAGAGTAGGATCTTTTCAAGATACATACCTAGAAGGTTTTGAAGTTGGTTATGGTGAAGTTTCTCAAGTACTGATAGCAAATAGGCTATTTACTTAGATTATCATTACATTTATTTAGTCATCTTCTTTGAACCTTAAGTATTTTTTGTTATATGAAGGCACTACAACAAATTGGCTCTAGATTGCAAATACCACATGGATCACTAAGGAAATGATGACTATGCTATTTTTCTCACTAACAAGAAGGAAAATAAATTTAGGAGATGTGATTTTTTGAAACATAATGTACTATGTGGAGACTAATTCTACTATGGGACATTTTCTTTATCCTAATTTGATCCCTAAATTTTGACCTGTTAATGGGTAGGTTTTACCCAAACCAGACTAGACTCAAAATGGACCTATATCATTTTATTATCAAACCTAGACCTAAGACTCAATGGATCTAAATTTTGGGTCCAACTCATAAACCCAATTTACTAGGTTTGGGTCTAGACTTTACCAACAATTTTTCTCTCTCTTTTTTATTTAAAGGTAACATTATATAATAAATTGTTTTAATATAAAATAATTATTTATAATATATTTTATTCAAAAAAATATATATACCAGTCATGTTAGTTATCTGTAAGTATACCGATGACATAAACGAAAAGAAAAAAGTTTGGCCACAAATTAAGTAAAGCCAATTCTTCAATAGATTGCAACACCAAGGATTAATTTGATAACTGAAGAATAATTAATTCTTTTATGTTGAACGATTCTCTTCAAGATATCTTGATGGATTAGAAAACTTGCAAAGACCTCACCAGGGTTTAAATAGAAAAACTAATCAGAAAAATATGCAAATGTAAAGTGCGGCGAAAGAAAATAGTTACAGCCACATTTATTAACTAAACAACTAATAGATTGGCTGTTCAAAGAATTACAATGCTCAATAAAGACATTGTGTCAAACACAATATAGAGTAGAGGGAATTAGTCTTTCAAATTAGCAAGGGAAATTTTGCGAATTGGGCAAGTAGTGTTTTTAAGCTGCCACTGGAATTAAGCATAAAAATACTACCCACGTTGTATTTTAAAGCAATATTATCTTCTTCATTCACGTCATCATTTTCAACATGCCTAATATATCAAAACTAAAAAAATTAATGCCATAATATTATATAATATAGAAATAAAATTATAGTTAATTAATATACTTACTAGCAAGATTTATCACCATCATTCATCCACTTGAGCTGCAGATGAACTTGCATCTCTTAAAACAACAAAACCAAAAATTTCATAAGAAAAATACATGCTAATATAATTTTAAATAATTGAAAAAAATGTACTTACATTTTTTAGATGGTGCTCCTATCCAATTATTAGCCACTACTAATGCTTCTACCACATTAGGAAGGAAACAAGTCATAGATTCATCAATAATGTGACCTCCAATACTAAATGCTACTTTGGATGCAATTGTCATAGCTGGAAAGAATAAAATATCACATGCTTTTTTTGCCAGAACAGGTTATCTAGGACTGTTTGATTTCTACCATTTTAAAATATTGAAGTTATTAGTTCTAGGAAATCTTTTCTTATTTAATTAAATGACCAATTTTGATTTCTCATCAAGTGGAGCAAAAGATTCAACATACCACCAATCAAAATTTGAAAAGCGATAATGCATTTCATCACCAGAACTACATGGTACAATGGATTAAGCCACTAAAGTGATAAAACTACTTCTATATGTAACAAACAAATCAACCAATGTATCACAAACACTTTTAATATACAAATCAACATTTATAACATAAATTTTAGTATAAAAGTACTCCATCTTGAATCTTGGATCAAATACAACAGTAGTGGCTCATAGCAAACAACACTCATCCCAATGCTTATCAAACTTTTCCTTTATAAGAGCTGTCATCCTCCTAATAAAATCATACTCACTATCTTTCTATTCAATCATCATCAAATGTATTTTACAAATATTAGGAATACATTAGAAGTTGGATACTTATAACCATTAAAATGATGAGTTGCATCATAAGAACTACACAAACAACTATACACCACTATAGCTATTTCCCATTCTAAATTAGATGGATTGAATTGATATTGCCTATCTATTCTTTGTAGCAACAAAATGCCTCTTTTAAAGGCAAAGCTGTCTCAAGTGATACATTAAGTTCCATCAATTTGGCACTGCTTTTTGCCATTCAAATTACACTTAGATAATGCAATATGAAATTTTGATTAGTAGAAGGGGATCTATTAAGGTATCATACTGTTTCATAAATTTTCTCAAGCAGTCCCCTTATTTGATTCAATCCATCTTATCAAATGAAGTTTAAGATATGCATACTACATCTCACATGCAATAATTCCACACTTAAGGAAATCAATGATTTTTTAACAACTTGTTCTTTCAATTTTTTGATCATTGTATCATTTGTAGAAGCATTGTCAATAACAACAGAAAATAATTTCTTATCCAAATTCTACTCTAAAATGATTTCTTTCATGATTTTAAACAATGAATCACCATCATGTGGGAATCTTGTTAAATGCAATAATTTTCTTTTGTAACTCCTAATCATCATGAATAAAATGTGCAGTCAAAGAACAATAATTAATGTGTGAATGCTTTAATGTCTAAATATCAGTAGTCAAAGACACTCTACTTCATATCCCATCTAATAGCTTATAGATTTTGACTTTTTCTTCTTTATAAACACTGAAAACATTTGCTCTAATGGTGTTTCTATAAGGGGGTTGGAAATTTAGATTTAAGCCATTCAAAAATGCTTTAAAATATTCATGTTCACTAATGTTAAATGGAAGCTTGTGTTTTATACAAGTTATTGCCAATTCTTGATGACTTTTAAGTTGAACAAATTTAAATTCACTTCTTAGACTTGTACTTCTAGACTCTAAGGTGAAACATGATTTCTAAAGTATGGTCTCAAATGACTAGTCCCATAAACAACATTACCCAATGAAATTTTTTTCACTATAATTGTATTTAGCTTGTATGGCACCATTTACACCTCTAAACTTTGTGAACTGTTCCCACACATTTCGACCTCTTTCTTTTGTAGTTGGTTGATTAGTCACTTTTTCATTGATATCACCACCAGAAGATGTATAAGAAGTAGCCTAACTAGCTTGACTAGTTCACAATGAGATGTGGACATTTTAGAGCTTAAAAGTATTCAAATTATTAGCAATGCAAACATTAGGAACATTAGGAAGGCTGCCGTTGTGTCTGGCTCAAAGCTCTCTACATGCAATGGTGCTCCTCTCTCTGATGCAAAAGAATAAAGTAGCAGGCACCCTTCAGTACCTCCCTCTCAGACCTAACATTTGCCATGCGTCAATCAAGTTTGTCAGTTTAGATGTTGTGGTAAAGTTAAAAGATAGGAATTAGTTCGAATGAATACAAGGAGAGAGTTTACTGAACGACTTTTGGATAGGATCATTCAACTCCTCAAGGCCTGTCATCCTAGGATCTCCTTCAGCTCATCCACTCGAGGATGAGCCCTACAAGACTGAGGTAGATTCTTTCTACATCCTTTGGGTAATCACGTCAAAATCCCAACTCCTCAGCGTGACCAGTATCATCTTCTTAGATCAGATTAGTTACGTCTCCACAAAGGTTCTCTTGAATGACATCCTATGTGTTGGTAGATTTAGAGTAGAACAACTCATTGTAGTACTAAAATAAAAGTATACAAAACCGAGTGATAATTTGATGATAATTTCTATCCTAATAATCTCATCTTGAGACTTAGTATAGAAAAGTAAAAATTTAAATAATGCTATTATATTTATTTCACAAGAGCATGGATTAATCCACACTTCACACACCTCTTACTTTTCTCATTTAGCTATTAGTGTAGAAAAAGCAAACATAGAAGTAACTTTTAGCATCTCAAGACTCACACTGGGCACTCACATCATTTCCATATTGTGGCCTGAATTTGTCAAAGCAAAATTAGGCACACTGCTAAAACTTGTTTAGGCCTAAATTTCGTAAAAGCAGTCTCAAATTTTCTACAAGTTGGTTTAATAGCATTACCAATGGCAATACACCACATTTATACATCTAGCAAAAAAAAAAAAAAAACTCTTCATTCCTTAGACTTTAAGAGCTAGTTCTATTTAGTAGTATAGTGGTAGTAGCCACTAGGCATGACAATTTATTCAATTATTATGTATGCTAAGGCAAGGATAACCATAATAGTCACGTAGGCACATTACAACAAGAGGAAAATATGGCATAGCATTATCTACAAACAGTAATTGGACAATGGTTTTAGTTTGACATCAAAATATATTGCATCCAATATATTTCAATTCATTTTCTTGCCAACAAATAGTGTGTACCCATCAAAATGCCATTTTGCATATTTTACTCTCGTGCTAATGAATCACATTAAAGAAAAGAAGTAGAAGGCAAAATGAATCACTTTCCAACATCACAGAAAAAAGTTTCTCTTAAAACTACCACAAAATCAAACATTTTAGTTCACACACGCAAACACTAATTGACAAAAGTGAATATTCTCCATTTTACCTTGCTATCCTGCTAAGTTGATACTTCAGAGCAACTTTGGCTTTGTTTGGTCATTGTGATGTGAGAACGAACTTCTTCTAGAAGCTATACAATATTAAGCCCTTAGCTTAATTGCCAATTTTAGAAGTGTTCTCATGTCGGATTAGTTGATTGTGGAAGCGTTTACTAGGATAAGGATTTGCTCTTCAAGGAATTTGCTAGGAAATGTTGAAATGAGACTTAGGAAATGTACAAATGAGATCAAGTCTCTCATGTTTTAACATAAGCGTTTGCTCTTCAAGGAGGTTGCTAAGAAATGTTGAAATGAGGCTTAGGAAATGTAAAAATGAGATCAAGTCTATCATGTTTTAACATAGTCCCGAAACTAAATTATGGGTATTTAGACCCATTGGGTCTTGTAGGGCTAGACTTGATCCAGACCTAATTTATTTTATTTAATGGGTCTGCGTTTGTGTAAAAAATATTAATATGAGGTTTGAGTTTAGGTCCAATTTTAATTTATGGGTTTGCATTTAGTTAAAGCCCCACCCATTGATAGGCCTACCTAAAGTGTTGACTATAATGATACATGTGGAGGTTGCTTTAACATGTCAAAAGATTGAAATTGTGGCTTACAGTGTATGGCTAATATTCTTGAAAAAAGTAAATGATTTGGTTTGAACTATAAAGTCAGAGGCATGCACTATCTTTTACTCCTTCGTGTATGCTACACTTGAAGCAAGTATTCTCGACTTTAAAGCTTTATCAAAGGGCATTGATCCACAAATCAACCAATTGTAGATGCACACATGAGATATTGACACTCATATTACGTCACTTAACACTATTGCTACAACATTTCTCTCTATTGATGAAGCTCTAGCTTTAGCTAACCCATCCTCACCCTAATGTTGCAAGGTCTCCCCACTGCTTGGTCACACTTTGACACTGTGTGTCAAAAAGAAAGAGAGCTTATTCAACAGAAGGGATGAAAATATTGCTTGTTCTATTTGCTTGGTTTTAAGGGGGAGGATTCTGGGTTTTCAGCTAGATACTTAATGCTTTCATTGATGGTTTCTTTTGTTGTTCCCTTAGATGGTTTTCATGGCTTTTTCTTTTGGTTTTCTTTGTTCTTCTAATTTTTTTGTTACTGCTAGTCAATTGGCTACTGTATCCTCTAATTATCTATTTTTGCTACTTCTAGTTATTTGCTACCACTTCTTTGGTCTTCAGCTTTGCTTATATTTTGCATGGAAATATTCTATTGTGATGATGGTAATGATATCCCAGCTTTAGGGCATTGCTACTAAAGATTATGCTAATCTTACCATGCTATATCTATTATGTCTAAACCTAGAGTTCTTGTTGTTATTTGTAGTATTGATGATGGAACATCAGGCCCTTACTATATTCGAGATGGATAGCTTTATCAATGTCAATATTTTCATGTTAATAAAAATTTTACTATTCCAAATTTGTACCCAATTTTATGGAATTCAATTTTTGACAAGTGGGGTTTTGTTGCAAAATCCTAAAGGGGGAGATTGTGGGCATTTTTAGTTATTGACACTTGTGTGGTACAAAATTAACAATTGAAAATATTGATACAAATCTTGGCAAGCATAGAAGACTTGAATTTATCTATTTCTATATTTTTAGAGATTAAAAATGGATGAAATATTGCTCATTAACTTGATGGAGTTTGGTGTAAATAGATCACACCTTTAATGTACGATTCGGATGAGTGGATCAACAAAATATTGAAAGAAATTTCACTAGAATAGGCAATTGTGACTTGGTGTTGCAACATTAGGCTCCTGCTTGGGGCACATACAAGGATCTTATCCAAATATTTGATGATATTTTGCCACCATCTTTCATTTTGTTGGTAGAAAACATGCATAAATAATTTAGAGAAATGACAAGGATGGGGTTTGCCTCTCATGAGTGTTTAGAGAACTAAAGAGGCAAGACACACACTTATCATCCACATAAATCATTTATGTTGATGTTTTCTAAGATCTTATGAGTTGCACACTTTACGTCAATGTGAAGTCAGGGTTAAAGGGTTTTAACTTGTCATAACAAGGGTTGAGTTGTCAGAATTCATTAATTATTTGAAATCAAGTGTGTACTTGACTAAGATAAAGTGTAAGAGAGACAAGGTTCTTGCTTTTAGTCTAATTGATTGTCGAACACTTTGATAGTAGATCAATAAATCTAGGCAAGTTCCATGCAAACATAGGAGTTGGACTCTGAACTATGTAAACATAATGTGTGAACTTGTTTTTTCATTTTTGCTTTTAGTTTATGTGTGCATAGTGGTGTTACAATATCAAATTGAAAATTTCTTTGTGGAATCAAAACTTTGTTACACTAAATTTAACTTGCTGTTACAACATATGGTCCCATTGCACTTACACCATCACCATAGGCCCTCCCATTAGGTTGGTCATTATTTGCATTTGCTCCCCTTAGTTCGTCACTCTTATCTCTCTCCTTAACAATCCAAGACTCATTACCTTCATCATCCTCTCTTCTATCTTTATCTTTACTCCATTCATCATCTTCTAACTTGTTTATTGGCTAACTTATTGGCTTATTCATAAACCTAACAATAGGCTTCTTCATGTGAAGAAACATTTCTATAGTTAAAACACACATAGACATAGACACACACACACACACACATCAATCTCATGTCTCATTTGGTTCAACTTAGACATTTGTTGAATGTCCTTATTAGTGCTTAAATGCATCTCAACAATGATATCACATGTAAAAGACAAGTGCTTTCATTTAATATCTGAAACATCACTTAAAGCAAAGCCACAAATATCACTCAACAAATAAATATAATTATGCCCATCAATAGACGTAGTTATCAATATGAAAGCATCATCCTCTTGGTAAATGTAAGAAAAAGCTTTCTCTTTCACCTACCAAGTGAAAAGACATGAAATGAATTATCATTGTTGAAAAAATAAACAAAATCAATGAGTAAATGCATAAGCACAAAATTTTGTCAACCAAGGTTTCTTGTAAAATTTGGGAGTTTTCATGAACACATAGAAGCATATAAAATAAACTTTGCATCATGACAAGCCATGCAAGGAGCATATAATTTCAACTTAAACCACAAAATAATTATATATGTATATATGTTTATACACATAAATGAACACCAATAAAACTAGTACAAATGCACTTGTAATTAGACCGCAATGGAAGAAAAAATCAGCAAAAATAAACATTCTAAATAGAAATACCAACCAAGAAGTTAAAATAGATCTTTCATTATCATTTTTTGTTATTAAAATTCAGCCTAAATGAAAAAATAGAGTTTGTGTGTGTCTTTCTCACTTGCTAGTGGTGAGAGCAACCAGCTCAACTTAAAATTGGAGGTTTTATGGTTGAGGATCATAGGAGGAGATGGCATGCTATGGGCAAGAATTTGTGTTGCAATGGGAGCTAAACATGATCCTTTGTGTATGAAAGCATAGAAGGGTAAACTTGTTATTTCGCTTGTTAGATATTTTTTACCTCATTTAACAATTTGAGGTTAAATTGGGCATTTTCCAAAAAAACTTTCGTATTATTGGCCATCGGGTTAACTTAGGTCAAATCTCTATAACCACAAGAGGATTGTGTGTTTAACTTCAAGAGATTCGATGTAATTATCCCATTTATTAAGTTTGTCTTTTGTGGTTTTTATTCATTTCTTGAAATTTTTATGTCCATTTTAGCTCTTTTTCGTGCAAAGTGTTTGAACTAGGTTTTAGGGAGGTTCTATTGCATGAATAGAAGAATTGAAGGCCATAATTTTAAGCTAACACCACTTAAATTGGAGGTAAACTAAAAGATTTACCAACTTTAGAGGGACCTATCTTTTTTGAGGAAAATCCCAATGAATGAAATATTATGAAAATAAAGAATAATGAATAAAATTTCAGTGGTTCAAATAAAATGAAAATTGAATGTCAGATGAATAATTATTATCACAAGATAACTACATATTACAGAGGAGAGTCTTGTTGTCTTGTCTAAGGCAAAGTAAAACAAAATACTGACTTTCTTTTTCACTGATCATTGTAGCCATACTAGACCTAAATAAATTTTTTAGAGTTATAAAACTCACAAACTTAATTTTTGACCTTCTAACTATAAAACATGTATTTGAGGTCAATTTTTAAGAGTTGTATAACTCAACATTGCTCCCATATATTCTTTTCTTCATGTTATCTAGAGATTCAATCATTTGGAGACTTTAAGGGCAATCAATCAATACAATGAATAACACAAGTACTATCCCATTAATAGTTTAAGCTTTTCCATCCTTGTAATGTTACATTTAGTTAAGTCTTTGGAGACGATGCTAAACATTTGCCTGTGGCTTGTGCAAATATGATTTTAAATGTTTAATTCAATTCATGATTCTCTATTTATATTATTTTTTGGAATAGTTCCTGATACGATATCATGCTATTATTGCTTTAGTGATAGTTCTCGATATAAAATCTTAATAAACCTCTTGATTAAATTGAGGTTTGTAGGTAAAAATGAAAACGAAACTTATTAATTAGTTAACACAAATGATGCACATAATTTCTTAGAGAAAAATTCTAGTGAAATCTTTTATGTGTGGGTAACCTCATCATTCATAATAGTTCTTGTTTGACTTAATTTAGCCATGCAATTCACAAGTCCATATTTTAATTTGAAGTCCTAATTTGACTTGAGAGAATATTTTAAAATTTTTAAACCATAACCAAAATTGCTAGTAATTAAATTAATAACTAACAAGATCAAATAAACTTGAAAGAACCCTAAAACACAAATACTATGGAGCATTTATCTCTACTCCATTACCTACATATTAAGTCAAATTAGTTATCATAAGAGTCCATTCCTTTTAGTTTTATTTTAATTTCGTGTCTTTTTGTTGGTCAAATTAATAATTGGAGTGGTTAATTTGATTTGACATTAAGCATTTTAAAAAATGACACTCATTCATCGCATATTACTTAATTGATGATAGTTGTGTAATTGTGACCTTAGTTCCCACATTACTTAGTAGTTATGGACAAAGAGGAAGACAATAAGAATCAAAGAATGGGCGGCAAGATAAAGAAGAAGACAAAAATAAGAAAAAGAGAAAATGGGAAGTAGAGACGCTTCTTTATTTTTGCCACCACAATATCAAAATAGGTTGCCACTATAATATCATTTACATATACCAGTAAAGCAATAAATGAATTTTGCTTTTTCATGGTGAAAAGACTATAATTAGCTTTACATTGCTCAAAACTAGACTCGATCAAAGCATTTGAAAAAGTGTTATACCATTGTATAAATGCTTGCTTCAATTTGTATAGACTTTTATTGAGTTTGCAAACCTGATTTGGTCCCCCCTTTCCTATAGCCTGGAAGCTTGCTTATTTAAATTTCCTCTAACAAACTCCCATGTGGAGAATCATGATTTACATCAAATTGATGTAAGAACCATCTCTTTATAGTTGCAATAGCTAGCAGACATTTCGCTATGGTAAGTTTTACTATTGGAGAAAAAGCCTTTTCGTAATCTATACCTTCCTTTTGCATGAAACTATTTTCATCTTTCCTTATATCTCTTTATGCTACCATATGATTTGCATTTTATTTTGTACACAAATTTATATCTAATAGGTGCCTTACTTGAAGTTAGGTTAGTTACAGTCCAAGTGTTGATATCATTCAATGCTTTAAGCTCTTATCCATTACCTCACACCATTTAGGGTCTTTGGACAACCATGCAGGTTTTCGGCTCAACTTGTAAAGAAATAGTATTCCAAAATGCTTGGTGATGTGAATGAAATTTGTGATAACTACACTACTTAAGGGATACTTGTTTCATGTAAGGGACATGGATTAACCTTGTTTAGTTAGAATTAGTGAATTTGAACTAGCCTATCGACAATGATACTCTAGGAGGCATCAAGGTGCATTCCTTACTTGGTAAGACCTTCTCAACCTGACAAGAGGTGGATTATTCAATGGAATAGTAATCGGTGTAGTTTAGTTTGAGACATTGGTATGTTTAGGTTTTGGTTGAGTGGTTTGAGGATAAATTTGAGAGCTATTTAAATTTGGAGACTTTAAGGTGTTGATTGAATATTGTGGCTTTTGTTGTGGGTTTCAATTTTCAAAGTTTAGATAAGGAAATGGAAGCTCTAGAGCAAGCTATTTTGGTTCTAGTGGACTTATGGAATCATGGTTAATATTTTGGTGCTTAACTTGAAATGGAAAAACATTTCGTAGAAGACAACATCCTCTAAAATGAAAATACTACTACTCTTTAAGTGAAGCAATTTATATCCTTTCAGATCAAAGAGATTTCCTATAAAGATACAATTCCAGACCCTTGAATCAAATTTTCTTTTCTTATAACTCAATGTGGTGGTAAAGCACCAGTAGCCAAACACTCTTATGTTTTGATATCAAGGCTTGACCCAAATAATATTTCATATGGTGTTTTGTTCTTTAGGACATGGATTGGTGTTCTATTTACTAAGTATCTGGCAGTCATTTTGGAATCAATCTAGTACCTGAGTGGAATACTTGATTGAAATCTCAATGCTCTTGCTAGATTAAGCAAGTGCTAATGTTTTCTCTTTACTATCCTATTTTTTTGCAAAATCTTTACACATGTTTTTTGATGTATGATCCCATTTTCTTGATAAAATTCCCTCACGACAATTTCAAATTTGTTATTAGTCCTAATGACCTTAATTTTGATAGCAAACTAATTGTTAATTAAGTTATAAAAAAAATTATACACTACTTGTTTTTCAAACATAGATTTGAGGAGGTATACCCATATAGTTCTAGTGTAATCAACAACTAAAGTAAAAAAGAAGTGGCTACCACCATAAGCTATTACACTAAAAGGTCTCTACAAGTTATAATGTATAAGTTCAAAATGATGTGGTACCTTATGAATGCTTTGATCAAAAGTCTTCTTGTATAACTTTGCTATAGTACAAATAGAATAAGGAATCTCATTTAAGTCAATTGAGTCTAATTTTATAGATGGATCATCAACAAGGCTAATTTTACCCTTTGATATGTGATCAAGACGATAATATGAAAGGTCATCACCATGTGAATCACTTACAACAAAAAACAAACTATGACAGGTCATATTTGCAAGGTTTGACATGTCTCTTGCCAATTGTTGTGGATGCACCTTGTCCTCAAGAATTTGTATAGGCCATCACTTACTTCTCCCTTTTGAATTGTAGTTTAATAACAAGGTCTTAGATATGATAACAAGATGAGAAGGAGAGAAGACAACAAGAAAGGCACTGAGTTAGTTTTCCGTTGATATCAAGTTGAATGAGAAAGAAGGAACGCAAAACACATCAGGGTAACAGTTTTATTTAGTTTTACTATCCTTACGTGTGTTGTTGGTATTTAGCAACCATTAGGTAGTTTGATCATACAAGTTGTTTTAGCTGTAATGAAGTGAAGAAGTGTGGGTCACATATCATATAATATGTGGCCCTTATGTTAATTATCTAATGGGTTTCATTGTTGTAGGAGTGAAAAATGGTTTTATGGGCTTAGGAATCTATACATACTAGCCATGTTGAAAGAGTGACATTACGTATAGAACGTAAGACAATAATTATGTTCACAAGAAGTGTGAAATGGGACTGGTCTATCTCATCATACTTATTGACTACCAATTTTCTTACCAAAAGTAGAGCCATCAACTCTTGGTTTTGGGCTTTTGTTAAGGACATTGTTTGATTCTTCTCACCTCACTGATAACCTAATGTGTTATAGAAACTTTGTGCCACTTAAGCATTGCCCTTGTTTAGGGTTTAGGATTTAGAAACTTTATGCCATTAAAGCATTCGACCTCTAGTTTATCCACAAATATTGCATAAGTAAGGCCTTTCTAATAAATTTTCATAAACTCCTTCGTAAAATCCTTAAACTTTTTATATTTAGAGAATTTTACTAGAAAAAATATTATAGAGACTAGTGAATATTTTTTCTATTGTGCAAAGTGGGTGGATGAATAGTAACGCATATCAAACATAGCATGTGAACAGTAACACTATTATATCATGTGCAAATAGTGATTTTGGAACTCTTCCAACTAATTTATTTCCAAACCATAATCTTATATATATGGCTAGATTCCTACTTCCATGTATATCCAACTAGGACATACAAAAAGGGCTTTGTAGGATTTTATGTGGACTTTAAAATTAATTCAAACACATTCCATTTTTAATTATTAATCAAACTAATAATTAAATTCCATTGAAATTTTATTCTTTAATTTAATTATTCTTATTAATTGAATTATGAGCCCACTATATTTCTAGTTAATAATCTTATTATTAACAAACATAATAGGAATTAAATAATTTCACTTGTTTCTTATCCTTTAATTTAATTAATCCTCATTATTTATATTAACAGCTCATCATGTTTCTAGTTAATTATCTTATTATTAACAAATATAATGAGAAATAACTCGTTTTATTAGGCCCAATCCAATTGTACCTAAATTAATTTTCCCATTGGACTTCAAAGCCTCATTCATGATCTCACTTTACAAAAGCTTTGTTGCCTTTGCTTGTTTTTACGTGTGTGACTCTTTAGATTTATTTTTAACTAGCAATGCATATAACTCAAATGATATAGGTAACACATACCTTGTGGCTTATTCATTGACAATCTAAGGTGAAGTGAATAGATCACATGAACTATCCTAATCATGAATACCATGCAGTATATGATTTTTGTTTCGATTTGTTCTAATTGAGCAAGAGCCATGTATTTAGACAAAATTACTAGCTCGATCATATGGCCAAATCGACAATAACTCATGAACTAATGTTTTATCAGAAACTCCTATTTGTTCATATGCTACCTTGGCTAAGAATTTATATTTCCTCGAACATTGTTCGCATAAGACAAACGCCTTACTTACTTAAAAGGAGACAAATCTCTTATTAATTACACAAATTCCTTATTGATTACACACATTAGACTCATAACCATATTTCATATCAAGAGAAATGTTAGTCCTTAATACCCTAATAACACATTGATTATCGTGCGCACAAGTTAATCATGTCGTTTCAATTCTACTCTATAGCTCACACACTTAACAAGATCTGAAAGTGATGACATTAACAACAAAGAGTGATATACATGTATTCTTAATATCTCATACTGAGTGGCATGACTCTCATTAGATGAACAAGTAGTGTACAAGCTGTAGTGATTCTCCAATACCCATTCGCAGAACTATAACTCACGAATAGGTTATAATGATTATGTACTAAGGCGTTTTGTGTTCATAGTAATAATCCCTTTTGAATAAAAACATGTTAACAAAATCATATGGGCACCTCACAATTTTAAGCCATAACAAGAATTATGCGCATGATTAATATTGCTAAAATATTGACAAAATGGAATATCAATTTTTTATTAATTAATAAAGATAAAATTTACAATAATATCCCTTATAAATAACTTTTATATTGATCTTCCACTTGCAACCTAATGTTAATGATCTTAATGCCAATCGCTTTGTTATCTAATATCAAGGTTCTAAAGATGACGATTTAGTTGCACTTGCATATTGGCTTAGTGAATAAGCTACCAACATTAGCTACTGAAGTTATCTTCTACATGGTGATGTACCCTTTCTAATGATCTCTTGAATAATGTGATACCACCTTTCAACATGTTTGGATTTTTAATGAGACCTTGGTTCCTTTGCTTGTGTGATTATACTGTTATTGCCATTATAAAGTGGCAATGGCTAATCCAATTGAACCACTTGAAGCTCTGTGATGAATTTTTTATTCTAAATAACCATCTTTATAGTATCACATGCTATAATATACTCTACGTCAATTGTGGAATTTGCAGTGGTACTTTGTTTGGAACTCTTCCAACGTATTGCTTCTCCATTAAGGACGAAGAGTCGATATAGCCATCTACCTTCAATTCTCCATCTCTGTACATATGTACTATATCCTTGGTCATTCTCAAGTATTCAAGGATGTACTTTACATCATTCTAATACTCTTTGCTAGGATTCATTTGAAACTTGCTTGTAATACTTATAGCATAGATGATACCTGGCCTTGTGTATAGCATTGCATACATTTGGCTTCCAATCATCAAAACATACGAAATAGCCTCCATTGACTTCCTCTCATTATTTGTTTATATGCACATAAACTTTGAGAGATGAATGTCATGCCTAAAGGTAACAATCTTCTTCTAGAGGCCTCCGTCCTAAACTTTTTTAGAGCTTGTACAAGACGTGGGAGAGACCTATCAAACTCTTCGCTCTATTTCTATAGATGTGAATACCAAGAAATTGGTTGCTTCTCCTAAATCTATCAAGGAAAATGTATTAGTTAACCATATTTTAACCTAGGTCATAATTCCATCATCATTCTCGATAAGAAGAATCCATATAAAACACTAAGAATGAAATGGCATTACTGTTAACCTTCCTGTAGACACAAGGCTCATCTTCATCATTTTTTATGAGGGCAAACAATTTAATTATACTATCAAAATGAAGATTTCAACTCCTTGATGCTTGCTTAAGGCCATAAATGGACCTCTTAAACTTTAATATTTTACGAGATTCACCTTAGACTTCAAAATTAGGTGATTACATCATGTAAATGTTTTCCTCAAGGAACCTATTAAGGAAAGCGGTCTTTATAGTCATATGCTAAATCTCATAATCAAAGTAGGCGGCTGTTGGAAGGAGTATCCAAATGGATTTGATTGTGGCTACAAGCATAAATGTCTCTTCATAGTCATTTCCTTCATTTAGATTATAACATTTTGTTACAAGCCTAGCTTTGTGGGTCTCACCTTACAAAATGAACCAATCTTTCTATTGTAGGCTCACTTGCATCCAATGGGAATTACTCCTTTAGGTGAATCCACTAAAGTTTAAACTTGCATTTAATATACTGAATTTGTCTCGGTTTACATAGACTCTACCACCTAGCGAAGTCTCTATCCACTATTACCTAATCGTAAGAAGAAGGATCATCTCCATAATTATAATCTCCTATACTGAATAACTCTTATCTATTCTTTAGGACATAATCATATCTCTTTGGTATAAGAGAGAACCCACTCGATTGTTGCATTGTGGAAGGTGACTCTTAAATAAGTAGCTACCACATGAATTCTTCATTTTGTTGCTCATGCTTGACTTCCTCAAGCACAATTGTCCTACTCTCACCACCATTCTAAACGATCTTTTTGAGAAAGCATACTTAATCTTTTAGTCTTCCAGAAAACCTTGTATCCTATTGAGTCCTTAGGATACCCCATAAAGCATCCCATAACGGCCCTCACCTTTAGCTTATTTGCTTTGCTCTTCTTAAGGTAATCCAGAAATGCTGAATTCCTGAGAGTTTTCAAAGGATTCATCCTTATACTTTATCAAGTGCACATAACCATAATTAGAATAATTGTTGGTAAAAGGTTACAAAGTAATAGTATTCTCCTCTTTCCATTTCATTGAATGGCCTATAAATGTTGATGTTGGCTAACTGCAATATTGAGGTGGCTCCCTTAACATACCCATCACATAAACTCTTGGCCATCTTATCTAAAGTGTAGGGTTTGTAAGTTGGATAGGACTCTTCTCCTAATGGGCTAATAAACCTATCTTTTTCCAACTTTCTAATCCTTACTTCTTCATCATATCCAATCTAAGATGCCACAATTGCTAGAAATTTAGGCTTCCCTAGAACGTTTGTTTGATATGGCATTCATTATAAGTTTATCATCCATTTAGGTAGTGGGCGTCATTTACCAATGAGGCAGTTCAAATAATTAATTATGATAATGAATCTAGTATATATTCTCCTAAAAGAAAATTTATAACATTTTTTTTACCAATAAAGGTATAGAGACAATATTCTTTAGTTTATTTGATAACAAGATATAATCACCTAGGCCCAAACTATGACCTCATGATAACTTAAAAGAAGCAGTGCCAATCATAGTGGTTGCAATGCTCTTCCAATTGCTGACTTAAATCACTACTTTTCACTTCTCAAGCGATATACTCTTGACCAAATCTTGATTTGAAATGCAAATGTGAGAAGACGCACCCAAATCTAAGATCTAAGCTTTATCAAACATGCCAATGGAACATAATGTTTTAGAAACACAAAGTTCCTTATCTGTAACACCATCTTTCAAGCTATTGAGGCATACAACACAATTTCTCCTCCAATGTCTCTACTTGTTGTAGTAGCAAAACTTTCCTTTGCCGATATAAGCATCAGACTTCAAGGCCCTCCCATTAGCCTTGGGAATAGAAAGTTTCATTCTTTTGATCTTACCCTCCTTAGTCTCCTTAATCAAGGGACTAGACATCTCAAAGACTACCTCATTCCCATAACATGGGATGAGAACTTCCAAAATCTTGCCAATTCTTTTAGGAATTAGAACACTTCTCAAACCTTAAATCTAATCAACTATCTTGCTCCCAATCAACATGATGGTCTCAACAGTTACAAAGAGGGCATAACATCATTCAAGAATAATATAACAACAAAAAATAACCTAGACTATTTATTTTGTTATTAGTGTTCTTATTTGATTTTTTGAATTCTACACTCTCTTTAATATGAAACAAACATTCCATTGGAAAAATTTCTTAATAGGTGATTGGGGTCTTCATTAGACATAACATATCTTACACATATAGTTCTAGGCATGCTCAGCCCAATGGGTGGTTACCTTTTCCAGCACATCTCATGCATGGTCTAGTTTTTCACTTTATCCCATGGCTTGATGAAACATCACACATGTAGTTCGTAGCATTGTAATCCCACTTAAGTCACACTCACCAACAAATAATTCACCAAATTTGCACTCTCACTCGTGACCTTTTAGTTCCTAAGGTAAAGCATCCTTTGAATATCACATTAACTACATTTGAAGCCCTAAATATGTTGTCTCAATGTGACCCCATGAATTTGACGATATCACATGTTAAGATTATACCTATAACTTCAACCTTGGTGAAGGGTGGAGGGCCACGGAGAAATAATTTCACCATTGCATATTAATATTGAATGAGAAAGTTTTCAATCCATGTATTAATCTTGCACTTTGTACATTAGACATTTCACATACACATATCACATATGACCAATAAAATAAAAGATATAAATAATATGGATAATTATGAACTTTTTAGATTTAATTGGATCTAACAATTGGATTGTGCACACACGTGTGAAGTCCTATACTATTACAAAGCTTTGAGATCTTGTCTCATTGGTCGAGGACTCCTTTTCTTCTTGGGCTTACCATGCTTGGATCATTGAATGGACTCTAACTCTTGGCTCCGATCAAATAATAACTTCTTGGCTTCCAAGTGATTACCAACTCTTAGCCTTGAAATTACAATTAGATTGTGGCATAGCATGAAAAATATAATTCCTATTTTATTTAAAAACTTGGGCTTATGCTCTTACAACCCATGAAAAAAATTTATACATTTGGGAAAAAACTAAACCATAGAAAAACAAAACATCCACATCTATTCTAAGTCCATAATGTATCTATTCATCCATACAATATTCACACACCACTTGTATGGTGCAATAAAATTCATTTGAACAATCACTTTATGACTCACATATTTTATGCCTTAGTTATATTTGTAGAAAACTCTTACCTAAGCTTTATGTTGAGAAAAGTACAAAAATACCTTTATTAGCCTCTGTGTAGCCATGAAAATATTAGTGATGTGCCCTCTAACTAAAATAGATAGTGAGTTATATTGGTTGTATATACAAACTTTCCACATATTAATAAAATATTAATATCCTTTATATTAATATTATGGTAGTATATCATCCACGTAAATCTTGAATGGTTTGCATGTAGTCATGTGATTGCGTTAAGAACCCGAATTCATAAAAGA
Source organism: Avicennia marina (assembly GCA_019155195.1). Classification (NCBI taxonomy): domain Eukaryota; kingdom Viridiplantae; phylum Streptophyta; class Magnoliopsida; order Lamiales; family Acanthaceae; genus Avicennia; species Avicennia marina. Next base: position 6,103,271 of record CM032776.1, read on the forward strand.
TTATGAATACAGACACAAGATTGTCATAGTACACAGTCATTAAAATTTGTTCACAAGTCACAGATTCTCTAAAGGGTACAACTTGCACACCTTATGTTTGTACAGTGGGTGTCATGTCGTTTATTCAAACAATGACTTGAAGAATGAAGAAAACACATGCACTTCACACTTTGCTATCAATGTATTACATTATGATCATGTTTAGTGCACGTAGAACTTAAAATTGAGATGAGATGGTGTCTTGTATATATAACGATCAATGTGTTAATAGGACATTAAGGACCAACATCTTAGTATAAGATAGGACCATGAGCATAGTGCGTGATTGCTCAAATGTGTTTAGAGGCATATGTGTATTTGATAAGGAATTTGTTTCCATGTAACTGAGCTAAGCATTTACCCTATGCAATTAATGTTCCATAAGACAAAATTCTTTGTCTAAGATAATGTGTGATTAGAAAATAGTTTTTGATATAAGCATTAATTTCATGAGGTAATATTAATTGATCATATGACCAAGGTAGTAAGTTCAACTAAATTTATTACTCTCACTCGATTCGTACAAAACAAGACGAAAGGCTTATAACTTATGGTAGTTATAATTGGGAGGGTTCATGTGATTTTCTTACTTCATCATAATTAAATTATGATATGGATCATAGGTTAGGAACCACCTATATCTTTTGAGCTATGCTTGTAGCTAATTAAGGATAAACCTAAAGAGCTACACACAAATGGTTAGGATAAAGAACAAGTGGTAAATTGGTTGGGATGTCAATGATGCTTTAGAAGTCTCATGGAGGAATTAATTTAGTTGTAATTAAATTGGAATATATAGTTTTTCCATTGTACTTGTTAATAATAATATAATTAATTAGAAGCATTGTCAGCCTTTAATTTAATTAATGAGATTAATTAAATTAAAGAACAAGACACAAGTGGTCCTTAATTATTGATGAAATTAATAATTAAATAATATATGGGCTAAGATTAATCAAAGGTTCATATAGGAAGTTCATAGAGCTCATGGCATGTATATCTTAGGTGTAATACATGAAACATAAGAATCTTATCAAGTGTAGGAGGTTGTGTCATGGAAATGAAGAGATTTGGAAGAGTTCCAAATCAATAAGATATCATAATTATTTTGAAAAATCAGAAAAAATTATCCATCCTCTCCAAACAAGAGAGAGAAAATTTTCTAGCCTCCCTTTTGCTTCTCAATCTTGTCTTAAAGCCTCCTTGCCTAAAAGAGTTTTGAGTTAAATCCTTGTAAAAGTATTTGCTAAGGTGTATCATGTAGTTGCTTGCATTTCAATAATATGGATAAACTAAAGATCGGAGTTTAAAGGCCACGACTTGAATATCATGAGTTCACTCAATTTGGAATACGATTCCAAAAGGTACACTTTAATCATTTTCTATATGAATTGTTCTATGCATATTATTTGACAAAAATGGAATAGGTTTTGGATTATTACTTTCCGCTTTGTATACTTTGATGTTTTATATTTTAAAATTTGAAGCATTCCAGTTTAAACCCATTGAAACCTAACAAGGGATAGTTCCTATAGCTACAAAGCATCTTCTTATAGCCGTAAGATAGACCACAACAGTGGCAACCAGGGGTTATAGTGACAAAAACAATTTTTTTGTCTTTGCCACAACCACGATCAAGAGCCTTAGCAATGGGATTTACATAATTCACACAGTTAGCTCAGTGGCTGTGGATTATCATGACATGGTTGTGAGATCCATTCTCATAGCTATAAGCCTTGATTGTAGCTGTGGCGTCGAATGTTTTCTTGACATTGAAAATTTGATTTTTACACTTTTCCCACAGTTCAAAACCTTGTGAAACAAAATTCTTGGCATCATAAACAAGCATTCGAATACAAGTTCATGAATTTCACATGAAAATCAAAATAGACCATAAGACAAATGTTTCCATGCATGTCTATATAAAGAGAAATAATGGTTCTAATACAACTGTTGGGTTTCATTGGTTTTGAGATGCAAATTTTCTATTATAATTCATGAAATAGAGAAAATGCAGTAAAAATAAAAATCTCAATTCGATAGTTGGATGTATGGATCGGTACTTGGAATCAAATTCATGGCAAATTCTGTCTGTGATCCATAAGCCACAATTTTGTCCAAGCACACCCACTTTGTCCACATGAACAATCTCTAGGCAAGGCCTTTTCAACAAATCTTTATGAACTCTTTTTTGAAATTTTATAAAATTTTTGTGCTTAGAGAATTTTACCAGATAATATATTTTGATGGCTAATGAATATTTTTTCTAATATGCAAAGTGGGTAGATTAATAGTAATGTGTGTGAATAGTAACGTGTGACTAATATTACCACAGTGAATGGTAACGCTACAATATCGCGAGCAAATAGTGATTTTGGAGCTCTTTGAATTGATTAATTTCCAAGACAAAATCTTATATCCATAGTTAGATTACTATTTCCATATGGATCAAATTATGGTATATGGAATGGACTTTGTGAACTTTTGTGGGGATTTAAAAATTAATTTAAGCTCATTTTATCTTTAATTATTAATCCAATTAATAATTACAGCCACTTGGAATTTTAGCATTGATTTAATTAATCTCATTAATTAAATCAAAGGCTCATTATATTTCTAATTAATAATCTTATTATTAACAAACATAATAAAAGTTAAATAATTCAATTGTTGTATTATCCTTTAATTTAAGTAATTCCCATTAATTAAATTAAAAGCTCAGTATGTTTCCAGTTAATAATTTCATTATTAACAAACATAATGGGAAATACCAAATTTTATTTGATCTAATCCAATCACAACCAAATTAATTCTACCATGAGACTTCTTTAGCCTCATTAATGATATTATTAATTGGAAATATAATGTGAAATAACAAATTTTATTTGGTCCAATGTAATCGCAACCAAATTAATTCTACCATGAGACTTCTCTAGCCTCATTAATGACCCCACTTTCTAGACTTCTTCTTATCTTTGTTTTGTTCTTATATGTGTGGCTCTCTAGTTTCATCTTTAGTTGGCAACGAGCATTTTTGAAGGATATGATAACACCTGTCCTATGGCCCATATCATTGCCCATCTAAGGTAAAGTGAACGAAGCACATGAACCCTCTAAATCGTGAATATTTTTGTCTTGATTAAGCATGAGCTATGGATTTAGCCAATCTCACTAGCTCAATTATATGACCAAAGCAATGTTATTTTGTGAGACCAATGTTTTATTAGGAACTTCTTTATGATAATACACTACCTGCAATAGCCATGAGTTGGCCACAAAATGAAATGGATGACATTATGAGCATTATTGACCATCACCATGGGTGTTGTGAGGTTACATTGATTTGGATACGACAGAGGATTTGGGGTGGCTTGTTGAAGACTATTAAAGTGATAGATGGAATTAGGACTACTGATTTTGGAAGAGATAGAATAGTTGATGAAGCTAGCTAGCCAATCACACAAAGGATTAAGGCTTGATAAATCCTTAGTGCGAAATTAATTGGGTTTCAAAGCTGATTATGTGATAATGGCGCTGGGGGAGGGGGGAGGTGATTAATGTAGTTTGGATAAGAAAACTTATCCAGAGCTTCAGAAAAAACAAATTTCACTCCCTCACTTCAGTACTTTAGCTAGTTGAAGAACAAGGAAGAGAGACTGAACTTGATCAACTTCAACGCTTAGGTAAACCACCTAATCTAAAATTCTTGCTTTTAATTTAGATTAGATTATATAGGAAACCTAGAATGTGAGTTGTAGAGAATTTTATGTGTGTGTGTGTTGATTTTCATGAATATTCTTGAAGGAATTTCAATGTATATGCATACACGTAGGAAATAGTAAGAATTTTAGTTTTTCAACCATGCTTAGTTGAGATCTATAGTGATTTTATGTAATCTTGTTAGTATAGGAAAAAAAGGTGAGAAATGGTGGAATTCTATCATAAAACAACCTTAAACATGTTTGTAGACCAAGAAATCACGTTTCCAGGTCGATCCTATCAATGTGGCTGATAGGGCTAAATCATGTGTAACCCCCAATAGTAATGGTAGAGTACTCTAGGTCAACTTACCCACTAGTTTGATCAATCAGGAGTAGGAGATCATGAACTAGTGAGCCTTGAATGACCAGTATCTCATAACACAATCGATCGTCTCGTAGATTCATATTGCATGATCGATAGTGATCGGTCGTAGGTCTGCTGGTTTGTAATTCCAAAATCACTCCAAGTTGGTCTCTATTTCTGCCCAATCAATCCTTGATAGCCCCATCAATCCAGACTCAACCATTCGATCTAAATTAGATTGGGGTCAAACTAAAATAAAATTTTTACAAATTTTTCGACCTATTAGTAATTTCCATTGCTATTCACCCATAAATATGCTTTGAGGACATATGGAAAACATCAATCATCCAAAGCAAGGATAGGAAACCTAATAAATAGGTGGAATTCAACTTGGATTAATTTGAATTACTACAAATCTGTGTAGGGAAGAATTCTCTCACAATTCAAAGACTCGAGTTACATTTAGAAGAACTATAGAAAATAATATTTATTAAATTGAGACTAAACTGAGGATTAATTTCTGATTGAATAGGAACTCAAGGGCCAAAGATTGGTGAAGAACCAAACTGGGAGAACTAACATTAGGTAGTTCTGCAAGTTTTTTCTACTTTTGCTTTTAAAATTTTTATTTTATCATGCTTACAATGTCCTTATATTGTCTTAAACATTTAAAATTCCAAATGTCATATTTAATGAAATTGTGTTAATTATGAAAATTTTAAAAATCTTTCTTGAACTTGTGATGTGAGTATGTGCATATAATTATGTTACATTGCAATTTTCGATAAATGATTTTGAAACGTGACAAGTAGTTTTAAATTGCTCATGTCTTTGGAATGAACACTAATATAGAGGAACAAATTCCAAAACCTGCCTAATCGAGGTAGATGTAATTTAGCCTTTTAGCTGAAGATAAGTTGACCTTACCAATTAAGGTTAAAGATTAGGACCTTTCCAATTAGGGTATAAGTATTGGAGCTAATAGCTGATGAAGCTACATGTGATCCTACTAATCAAAGTTATAGATTAAGACTTGCTTAATCGGGGAAAGTATTAATGCTTACTGCTAGTGAAACAAGACATGACCCATCTCAATTGGGGTTAAAGATTGAGATCTGCCCAATCAGGGTAGAAGCATTAGGGCTTACAAATGGCAAAGCTACACATGACCTTCTTTTGTTGGAGTAAAAGGCTAAGGCTCTGATCAGTGAAAATGGTATATGAAATGCTTGGGACTTATGAGCAAGCAAACTAACAGGTGAAAATATTTGATTTTATAGTTTCTTGATAACAAATGGATTTATTGTTTTTCTCTTAAAGATTACTTTGGTTATAAGATTTTATTTGAATACTTTACTTGAAACGAAAATTTTATGCTCACATCTTAAAAAGACAGGCATATCTATTTATTAGATGATTAGTAGCTCACAAAAGTTTCAAATCCCTTTTTTGTAGGTGAAGCTATCAAAGTTGAGTACACATGGGGTTGGTAACATTGAGATAAAGGAAAGAGACCTTAGCATATTGTAATATCTTGACTAATAAGATTTAACAATGTAATAGAGTTTTCAAAACTTCTATTGCAACAATGTAGCAGAATTTCATTGTTTTGGAATAATAATTGCTTATTATTTTAGACACTTTGATGATTTAGGCTTTGGTATCCTCTCATAGAATATCGATCATCTAGAACAAATGTTTTGCTTACTTGTAAGGAGACAAATTCCTTATAGATTGCACACATGCCTTTATACATATCCAATAATGTCATGTTAAGTTCATGATCCTATCTCATATCAAGATAGATGTTGGTGCTTAAATCTCAAATGACATGTTGACTGTAACCATCTTTTCTTAGGTCTAAGTCCACGTAACACGATCACAAAGTAAGATATTGATAATATAATGTGACCTCCATGTGTTTACTTCGTGCTTCAAGTTAGTGCTTAAATACTCATTTTTCAATGATGTATCTATACACACGTGTTTTCAATATCTCATACCAAGTGGCATAGCACTCATCACATGAACGCATGGTGTGCAAATCATATTGATTCTTTAATACTCATTTGAGGAATTTGTGACTCATAAATTGGTTTTAATGATTTTGTACTAAAAAAATCTATATTCTATATTCATAATTCATTGTGAATAAGACACCTTAACACAAACATATAGCCATAGGTATGACTTTATGCCATAATAAGAATTACTTGTATTATTAATACTGCTAGAATATTGATAAGAAATAATATCAATATTTTATTAGGAGGTCTTATGGCACTTTATGAGGTAAAGAAGATCGAGGAAACTATGGTGATGCTTGCAAAGGAATTTCAGGAGGATTTTAGATATTTGGAAAGGTTTGCGGAGTTTAAGGAGTGTTCATTTATCAAGTTGGTGCAAAATGGGGAAGCTTTAGGACAACACCAAGTTCAATCCCAAGGGTGGTTAGATCAATCCCAGGAATTTTGAATCAATCTAAAGAAGAATTCGATTGATGTGGTGTAATCAAAGGTTTTTGAAATACAATCCAGGATACAGCAAATCAATCCCTTATAGAAGGAATTGACAATGGTGTCAATTGCACCTAGGCTAATCAATCTCAGGTCATGTGATCATAATAACTAAAAGTTGTCAATCCAATGGAATTATAATTGGGGATTTGAGATCGACATTGTGATTGATCAAAGAGACATGAGATTGATCATCAAGGTTCTAGATCAATTGCATTGGAGCCTAAACTTTCCTAGCTTAGTTAGGATTCTTTTCCACACTTAGCGTTGTCTTTTTCAAATTACTCTTGCCCCATGTAGGACTATAAAATAAGAGCTTTAGCTTATTTTATCATAGTTTTGAGATCGTAGATTTTACAACATAATAAAATTGTTCCAAGTACAAATTCCATATTTTTTCCTATTTCTTTCATGTCCTCTTCTTCTCCATCTTCTTCATAAATTTCAAAAAAAATTTGCCACTTGATTTTTGTGTTTCTAGTAATTAATTGTTATTTTTTTTTTATCTAATTATAGAGTTGTTAGAAATTAAGAAGTCAAAAAAGAGAGAAAAGTGTGAATAAAGGTAGAGAGTTATAGTGGAAAAAGTTATTGTAAAAAATGTGATTGTAGAGATTTGGATTAAGGTTGAAACTTGAACAGTTTAAAAAGATTAGGATTTAGGTGTTGAATTTTGTGTAGAAGTTGAATTAAGTTAGAACTTTTGTGGTAGATATTGATCACACCTCTCCTTAGATCTATTGTTCTTTGTTTTGGGTATTAAATAATCTTGCTGTGCACACCTTGGATCGATTGAGGTCTATCTTAGTTAATTGCACCTACTTGTTCAATTTGACATTGATCTTGTTGATTTTGAATCAATCACATGGGTCTTTTTAGCTTCAAATCTATTTTTTACTCCTTAATCAACCAGCCAGCCTTAGATTGATCCTTTTATATTCGAATCAATTCTATACCCTAAGTTTTCCCTTTTCACGTACTTACACACTTTTAAGGGAAATGTCACTTGAGTTCTCAAGCAATGATTGGAATTCCAAAAGGCGAACACAAAACTTGAGCTAGTAAGTTTATTAATCAAGTGTTTTATTATGTGATATATGAGCAAGAAATAAGAAATGAGTGACTTACATCTTGTGAGGTGAGAGGACACCTGGGCACGCTACACAATCCTTTCTTGCTTTGTATATTATACATTTTCAAGATGCCCATAGAATTAGGTGTTGGTGATAATATATTCAACATGAAGCAACTAATGGACACCTTGGCTAGTATCAATAGAAGATTAGAGGATTTAGAGGTGTCCCTTGCTATTACACAAGATAGTCAGTATCTCTCAGTGATTGGAATAGGGATGCATTGTGCCTAGGAAAGACTGACCTACACTCCAGGCCTAGAGGCAAAGGTACGTATATGATGATTATTTAGATTTCCCAGATGAGTTGGAAGATTATGGCAGCCCTAAAAGACAACCTAAGCATAGATGTGATGAAGAAGAAATCACAAAGGGCTTGAAGTTGACCATTCTTTTTAAGGAAGATTGAACCTTAGTGCTTACTAAGAATGAGAAAGATATGTGGAGCTAGTCTTTGATTGCCACCATTATTTTAACACTTAAAAAGCTTAAGCTAACAGTATTGGAATTTATTAATTATGATATAATATGATGGGATCAATTGTGTACTAGTAGGAAAAGGGTGGTGAGTGTCCTATTAGTCCTTGGAACGAATTAAAAACCTTAATAAGCAAGGTATTTATCCCTAGCCATTACCATAGGGATTTGTATTGAAATTGCAAATCTTGATGAAAGGGAATAAGAGTGTGTGAAGATTATTACAAAGATATGGAAATGACACTAATGAGGGCTGCCATAGTGGAAGATAGGGAAGCCACCATGATGAGGTTCATGGTTGGTTTGTATAGAGACATTGCTGATGTTGTTAAGTTTCACCATTATGTAGAATTGGAGAATTTAGTGGAGAAGGCCATTGAAGTAGAAAAGGAACTCAAGAAGAGGGGTAGAAATTTTGTACTACCAAGTAGCACTTATAGGACATTTCCTAAAAGAAAAGACAAAGAACTACTTGTTGGAAATACCAAACCAAAGGTGGCATTGAGAGTGGAGTTACTCAAGCTATAAACTCCTTTTAACCCTAGTTCTTTTACTGCACATAGTCATAATATCATGTGTTTAAACCATTAAGGTTGAGGGCACATTGAGATGGAATGATCAAATGAAAAAAACCATAGTGTTGATGGATAAAGGTGAGATAGAAATGGATAAAGAAGTTATTAGAGAAGATGAAATGCTACCATTAGGAGAGGTGTCATTGGATTATGAGGGTGCATGTGCTGGGGTTGGAGGCATTTATTTGGTGGTCATCCATGCACTAAATCCCCATGAAAAGGTGGAGGAATTTGAAAAAAGGATGGAGAACATCTTCTGTATGAGGTGCCAAGTTAAAGGGAATCCTTGTAAATTGATAAGGGAAGTTATACAAATTTAGCTAGCACAATGTTGGTAGAGAGGATAGCATTACTTCTAAGGGATCATACCAAGCTATACAAGTTATAATGGTTGAACAACTTTGGAAAAGTAAAGGTAACAAAACAAGCACTTGTGGCCTTTTGAAATTGATAATACAAGGATGAAGTACTATGTGATGTCGTGTCTGTGTAAGCTAGTCATATCTTAACGGTAGACCATGGAAATTTGACAAATGGGTAGCATTTGATGGTAAGACTAATAGGTACACATTTTACCATCACAAATAGAAGATCATGTTAGTGCTGCTTGCACAAAAGGAGTTTCCTAAAGATCAAAAAAATTTCCAACATCAATATGAGCTAGAGTTAGTGAGAAAGAAAAAGGAGAGTGAAAAGAGAGATGAGAGTGGCAAGGAAGTGAAATGAAAGGAAGGGAAAGAGAGAGGGAAAAGGATGTATGTTAGCTAGTATGAGAGATTTGAGGGTAGCTGTAGGAAGAGAGAAGAGTAATCTTGATCATGTATAATGATGCTCATTTTCTATCTGAAAAGGTCACATCATACCTCCCTGAAGTTTTGTTGTCTATTTTGCAAGATTATAGGAATGTGTTACCAAAGGAGCTACCAAATAGATTACCGCCCATTTGAGGGATTAAGCATCAAATAGACTTTATGTTGTGAGCCACCATCTTGAACAAACTAGTTTATAGGACCAATCCCAAAGAGATGGTGGAAATCCAGAGCCAAGTAGAAGCATTGATCAACCGAGGATGGGTTTGGGAAAGCATGAGCTCATGTGCCATTCTTGAGCTACCTGTACTAAAGAAAGATGGATGTAGGAGGGTTTATATCAATCGTTAAGCTGTAAACACCATTACGGTAAAGTATTGGCATCCCATGTTTAGGTTAGATTATATGTTAGACGAATTGCATGGTTCTACTGTGTTTTTATAAGTTGATTTTAGAAGTTATCATCAAATTCACATGAAAGAAGGAGATGAGTGCAAGACGATTTTAAAACAAAAATTTTCTTATATGGGTGGTTAGTTAGGCCAGTAGGACTTGTAAATGCTCCTAGTATTGTTATGAGATTAATGAACCATGTCTTGCATGCATTCATATAGAAATTTATAGTGGTATGCTTTGATGACATCTTGGTATATAAAAGATCCATAGAAGATCATGCTATACATTTGAGATGTGTGTTTTAAGACTTTACATAAGAAAAAGTTATATGTTAATCTTAAAAAGTGCACGTCTTGCATAGATCATTATGTATTTTTGGGATTTAGCGTAAGTGCACAAGAAATTTGATAGACAAGAACAAAGTGGAGGCCATTCAGAAATGGCCAATGCTAACTTCAATTTTCGAGGTAAGGAGTTTTTAAGCATTAGCAAGTTTTTATAGGAGATTAGTGCATGATTTTAGCACAGTCGTGAAACCACTTACAACTACTACAAAAAGAATGAAAAGTTTCATTAGGGAGAAGCACGACAATCGGTGTTCTATACTTTAAAAAATAAGCTTACTAATGCTCCTGTTTTTACTTTACCTAATTTTTCTAAGACATTTGAGCTTGAACGTGATGCTTTTAGTGTAAGAGTTGAAGTTCTAATGCAAGAAAGGAGGCCTATAGCTCATTTTAGTGAGAAATTAAATGGGACATTAAATTATCCTACCTATGACAAGGAGCTTTATTCATTTGTAAGGGCATCAGAAACATCGTTGCATTACCTCCATCCGAAGGAATTGGTCGTTCACGTGGATCATGAGTTGGTAAATCTCTTGAAGAGTCAAGGTAAATTGAGTAAGTGATATGTAAGGTGGATATCTTTTATAGATGCTTTCTTGTTTGTGATTAAATTCAAGATAAGGGTAGATAATGTGGTCGTTGATGCAATGTCGCACCATTATATGCTTCTTACTACTTTAATACTAGACTATTAGGATTTGAAAACAATAAGGAATTGTATACAAAGGACAATGATTTTGGTCAAGTGTTTGAGTTAACTAACAAAGGAACTCATGACAAATAGTTTCAACATGGTGGCTATCTATTTGATGTTGACTAGTGCTGCATTCCTAGATGTTTTTTATGTGAGTTGCTTGTTAGGGAAGCACAAGACAAAGGTTTAATGGGATGATATGGTGTCAATAAAAATCTCTTAATTTTTGCAAGAACACTTTTATTGGCCACTTTTGTGGAAAGGGGCAGAGAAAGTGATTGGAAGGTGTGTTAAGTGTAAGGGGGCTAAATCTAAGGTATAACCACAAGGACTTTACACATTGTTACCTATCCAGTATATGCCTTGGATGGGCATTTCCATAGGTTTTGTATTGGGATTACCAAGAATAAGGATGTTTAAAGATAGCATTTTCATGGTAGTTGATAGATTTTCAAAAATAGCTAACTTCATTGCATGCCATAAAACTGATATTGCTTCACACATAGCTAATTTGTTTTTTAAGGAAGTTGTAAGGTTGCATGGGATGCTTAGGTCATAGTTTCTAATAGGGATGTGAAATTTTTAAACTATTTTTGGAAAACTTTGTGGTGTAAATTAGATATTGTTCTCAACAACTAGTCATCTACAGACTGATGGTTAAACAGAGGTCATTAATGAGACTTTGATTACCTTATTGCTTGCATTGATTCTAAGAAATATTAAAACATGGATAGAGTACTAACTGCATGTTAAATTTACATACAATTAGAAGACACATTTTGCAACCCATATGCCACCTTTCCAAGCTGTTGATAGTTTTAATCCTCTAACCCTATTAGATTTATTATTAGTACCACATAGCAAGCAAGTAAGTGTAGATGGTAAAAGAAAGGCTAAATTTTTTAAGTTGCTACATGAGAAAGTTTAGCAAAACATTGAAAAAAGTAACAAGTAGTGCACATAGCAAGCTACAAAATGGTGCAAAGAAGTTATCTTCAAGCCAGGAGATTGGGTTTAGGTACATATGTGCATGAAAATATTTCTTGAGCTAAGAAAATCGAAGTTGAGGCTAAGAGCCAATGGTTTATTCCAAGTTTTTGAAAGAATAAATGACAATGCCTACAAATTGCAATTGCTAGATTAGTATGGAATAAGAGCCACCTTCAATGTTACTAATTTGAGTTCGTTTGTTGCAGGGGATGCGCATGAAGGAAAATTCCTTTTGGAAGGGAGAGCGATAAGTAAAGCAAGTATGTCTAGGATTTTCTAGAGGTTTCATGACGTGTTCTAAGACCAAGAAGCTCAAGGAATTTATGATGATGCTTGTGAAGCAATTTCAAGAGAATTTTGAATGTGTGGAAAGGTTCTTAGAGCTTTAGGAGTGTTCGTGTATCAACTTGGTGAGAAATGAGAAGAAAATAGCTTTTTGACCACAATAGGATTGATCACAATGGAGATTGGATCGATCCTAGTGATTTTGGATCAATTCAAGGAAGGATCCAATCAACATGGAGTGACTAAAGGTTGTGAAAATACAATTCAACATCCAGTAGATTGATTTGATAAATCGTGGATCAATATTAATGTTGATTGCAACTAGGTTGATCAATCGTAAGGAACGCAATCATTTGGACAAAAAGTTGCCAATCCACTAGAATGACAATTAAGGATTCGAGATCAACATTGCAATTGATTCAAGAGACATGAAATTGATTGTCAGGGTTCCAAATCGATCGCAATGGCGGATTAAAGCCTTGGCTTTCCTAGTTCAATTAGAATTCTTTTCCAAACTTAACCTAATCTTTTTCAAATATTTTAAGCCAAATGTTGGCATACTTTTGCCAGATTTAGGATTATAAATAATGGTCTTAGCTTGTTTTATCATAGTTTTGAGGCCTTGAATTTTGCAACATAATAAAGTTTTTCTTGAGTGTTTTTCAATTCTTTGTGAATTCATTTTCCAATTTGAAATATTCTAAGCATTTTTTGAAACAATTTATGACTTATTAACTAAATTGATTTGTTAGTTGTTGCCATCTTTCACGTGATTTGTTGCATTTTGGTGTTTATACACGGTTCACGCAAGCAGAACATCATCGAGTTTGGGCTTACGGCATCTATGCTGTTTTCACACTTCTCTTCAAGCGTTAGCATCCACGCTTCCTATCTAAAAATTTGGAAATGTTTTACCTGATTGCGTGTGATAGTGAGTATAGCCCCAAACAGGCACAACTACAGTACTTATTGTGGATGTTATTTTCCACGAGGCATGTGCACAAGCAAGGCCGATGGGTCACCTTGGCCAATGACTAAATGAAGAATTGATTCTAGCAAGGAAAGAAAAAGAAATAACCAATAGTATAATAAAAACAAAAGGCAGGTTCAATACATAATGGTTTGTTCTAAATAAGTCTTACTTGAAGGTTCGTCTTTTTCGTTTTGATGGCCCCCTGGCTGGCATTTAAGCAATAATTTTTTCAACTTCTCCATCAGCACCTGTTTCTTCTTGTCAGGAAATTCAAGAATATTTGTGTGCAGATTTTTAGACTTTCTTGACGAAGAAATATTAACCAGCAAGATGGCAAGATTGCCATAAATACCCCTCCTGAAAACCCATCTGGCTGCATTTTTTACCAGAGCACTAATTCTCCACCTTGCTATTTTTGTGCATAAATGAAGGCGATATTAGAATGTTCTTCCCACCAGCAAGACGCATTTTGGAAATTTTAACGATGCCCAACAATAATACTCAAAAGATTTGGCTCAATTGAACGTCCAAATTTGACATATAAGTAGAGCATTGCCTGTGGAAAGTAAATGCCATACAAGCCACTAGTTTATATATGCTGATGGTAGCATTTGGGTGTGCTCTCTGCTCCAGACATTTAGAAGTACGAAAACAAACAGAACTGGGGCATGGCAGATACAAGCAAGAGAGAGAACGCCCCAAATTTTCAAAAGGTTTTGGCCTCAACCAAAAATTCTGTATCCTCCCCCTTGAAGGTTTGGGAGAAGAGTAAAATAAGTTCCCCCATTGTAACAACCATAGGGAAGCAATCAATAGAAAAAAGTGTCATAACAAATTCAACTGTGGAAAGTCCGTCTCCAACCCCCTACGGCCACCCAAAAGCCTTCGCAGAATGTTCTTTCTGGGATTAAAACACATTATTACAAATCTGATTTTCAGAAAGCAATCCTGCATGTGGTCAAACTTACTAGCTTAATTATATGATCATGGACCTTTCGAGATTAATGTCTATAAAGAAACTCGGCAAAGTATTTTATTAGAAGAAATCTCACCACCTATAATGACAACCGCCTACAGCAAATGTGAAAATTACAGAACCACAAAAAGTTAATTATTATGTTGCAAGTTTCAGTTACAACACTGCGATTAGATAATCATATCACTACTCTTTTTAGATGACAGTTGGCATAAAACGTCTCGCTTTGTCGTGTAACATAATTTTTGATGCATGAGTATCTCGTCTAAAAATTAAAAATGTTAAAATAATATTTCATTTAATATTTAATTACTCAAATATGCCTTCGACATCCAGGTGTTTTTTTAAGCCTTGCACGTGTAATACTTTTTCACAAATGAATAGCAGTTGAAACTTGAATTTAAGACCTTTTATTTGGCCTAACATTGATATCATCTCAAATGACCATCTCATCTAAATTTTTAAGTTGTAAGAGAGATTAACATATAATTTTTAATTACTCTAACATATTCAAATAAAAAATATTCACAGATGATCTTATTTTACTTATTTTTACAAGGTAAAAACGTTCTTATTGTTGGGATCACAAGTGAAGTCTATTTCCTGGACTCAATTGGCATTCCAGATGCATTCTCAGTCACCTACCATGTTCCAACACTAACGGTAGGAGATTCCATGAAGGGATAGACAGGAGTCTTCTTTACTTTTCGTTTTTCTTTTTTCACAGAACTTCTGTTAGGAGAAATTTGTAAATTCAAACATAAATAAATGATATCTTAAACTCCGTGTTTGCGGTGATGGGAAATTATGCATTCATTCTTGACATGACATCAGCATCATACTGATTTTTAGTCTGGTTGATTTGCTAACAGACATCTTATGCAGACTTGGATACCGGCCAGTAACAGTATTGATGCATATGGGGTATAGAAATTGGTAAGATGTGGGTGGCACCTAGGATGGACATAGAAACGTAATGATACTGATGCATTTGAGGCATGGATTTTCTCAAAAATATATAGCTCCAATCTACTTTCTATGTTCGCCTTCCTGGCATACAAGTTAGATTGTTTTGTTTTCCATCTATTTGACATCCACTCCTTTCAGGTGTGTTTCCTCAAGTGAGGATATTGGTTTTGCTGCTGAGGTATCGAATAATGCAAGTCTAAATGCTCTTGCTTATAAGGGGAGACAATGGCGACAAAATCATAGCTCTTCCTTGTTCTTGGCCTTGCCTTGCCAACCCTTATTGGTTGTTTGGATTTGCTTTCCAGATGCCCCTCAGAAAGCTCTACATGGTAACTGAGGTGGCTGCCCAGGGTGAACATGGTGGTAATTAGTGCTGAAGCCGTTTATTCTGGAAAAGAGAAGATCAACATTTCCAACTTCAGGATATAGTGGGTATTAGTGCAACGGCGTCGTTTACGTCAATGCTAAAGTGACTGTGCAGGGCTCTTGTCCTTTGATTTCTTCATACATTTATTTCCTCATCTTGTTGTTAGAGGGCAACTAATCAAGGCAGTAGCTTTAGCGATGCAGTTAAAACTATTAGAGTTCTGTAGTTGTGGAGTACTCCTTGTCTCATGTATTGTAATTTTTAATAGTGCTCTCACGCCTGGCTCAATTATTTGTCTTGCAATTGATATCTGGAAAGTATAGCAAATGTAAATCTGGATTCTTTCTTCATTTCCTATTTCATTCGGGGGTTGCAGAATAAGAGGTAACCTTTTCTTTGAAAGTCTACATGCTGGTCTTTTCCCTTTGGGAGTTTATCCTGCCTTCTTTCGCACTCACTCGGAATGTGAAAGTTTTGTCCTTAGCAGGGTGGAGAAAAGTTGGAAGTCCAATCGGTTCAAAGTTTGGGATGAATTTCTTGTAAATATATAATTGTGTTTATGTAAGAGGTAATTAAGTTGAATTCAAGCAATCTACTTTATATATATATATGCATTATTGCCTTAATCTTATCAAATAAAAAAATTTCACATTTTATTTATTATGCATAACCAATTGAAGTCGAATAAATTTATAGGAGTGGACTTTTTTTGAGTTGTTCTTTCTGGAAAGTAGATTCCTTCCTTAACTTTAGAAAGTAATAATTAATTATATTCAAGTACACATATTCTCTTATCACAACTTGTCGGTTTTCTTGCACAGCCATAGGACACGTGTTCTCTTTCTTTTTCTCTTTTTTTTTTCATTTTTTTTAATCTTGTAAATTTACTGCAGTTTTTTTTGTTGGGAGGTGGGGGGGGGGGGGTTTGTGTTGTTTTCTTATTTTACTTTTCAAAACATAATTTATTTGAGATGCAGTCATATTAAATATAATATACTAAAATTACATTCAACAATAATTTTATCATATCTAAAAATTATATAATCACAATAATTAAATTTTCATCAGTATTACAAGAATTACCATAAAATATATTTTATTAATGCAACTTTTATAGCTCTATTTCTTTATAAATAATTATTTAGCATAATATCAATAATTTATATGTATCTAATTTATCATTTGGTAATTTATTTTCATTGCATTTAAGGGAACTATTTACCAATTTATTGCAATTTTATTTGCAACAATATTTTGGAAATTACAGCTGAAAAAATCTCTAAATGATAATAATAATAATAATAATAATTATATTTATTTAGAAAAATTAGTGTATAAACAAATAGTGAAAAAATAAAAAATAAAAAAGAGAAAAAAGGGCGGAGAAAAAGGAGGAAAAAGAAAGAAATGAAAAAACATAAATGAAAAGGAAAGTCATTGCTGTTGTGGCTGCAGTGGTCTCGAGACACCACTAAACCTAACTCACTCTTATCTTAAAATATTTTTGACCTCAAGCCAAACCAGCCGTCTTAGAGAGCCCCCTTGTTACAACTAAAAGCAACCCCAATTAAATTGTAGAAACAATTACACAGATTGTATTAAAATTCATTTTTACCCTTTATTTGATTTATTTTACATTTAAATTATTCTTGTTTAAATAAAAGCATATGGCATGCATGTAAAGAACTAGTTGTAATTAATATAACACAAAATAATGTTTTGTTCTTCATATACTCATATACTAAGTTATAATAATAGTTATAATTGGGGAATTGAATGTAGGAGAAGGCCAAGACTGACCGGAGGAACCCAAGACTGATCGGAGGAACCTAAGATAGGAGTTTAGTTTCAAGTGTTGACATAGCAATTCTAAGAGGTTCACGGAGGTTCTGTTTTCACGATTTGGCATGAAGTGGATTGATCCCAATGAGTTCAGATTGACATTGTTGTTATCATCACAATAGAGTAGATCAATCTCAATTGATCCGAACAAAGCTCGATCAATCACAAGGTATCCAGCTTGACTTTGCTTACGTTGCATGAGATTTTTTGAAGCATTTTATTGATGTACATTTTAGTTTATGTTTGAGCTTATGTAGCCACATAGGAAATAGGGCCCAATAGTAACTAGGGCTTTATCTTATAAATACTTATCTTATGCCTTGGAAGACGACTTTTATCACTTTTGGATATTGAATGAATACAATTACATAGTTTCTCTTCAATTACTTGTATGTAGGGATTTCAGTACTCAAATTCAAGTGATCAAATTGGGTAATCTCACACAACTACTGGTGGTTTGTGGCTATCACTTTCGCAATGTGGGTGTTAGATCAATTGGTTAGTTCCTTCTTTAGTTCTTTCCTAGGTCTTTTTCCAGTGGTAAGATTCTTGATCAGTTGGAGAGGGCTGCAAGCTTCACTGTCCTATCTATCTTAGTTGTGTTTTTGATCTATGCACTTCTATGTTCACATAAAAAATTGTAGTCCTTTACATATTGTACATGACCTTCAAAAATTGTAGATTTTTTTTTTTTTTCACCCAAGGCTTGGGAGGATTTTTCTTGTGAGTTTGTTGTGGTGATATAGGCATGTTATCACGACCTTATTCCTCAACAACTCTTGTCATGCAATATTTAGCTCATTTACTGCTCCTTAGCTATGTTTGCCTTCAATATTTTCTTGGACTTTTTAGCATGTAAATGTGTGAAGGATATGGAGAAAAACTTAGAAAGCTAGATGGAATATTAGAATGGATGTTACTTTGAAGAAATGTTTAATAGTCACAAATGAGACGTTGTCCTTATATACTAATCACTTTTCTAAATAGACTATAGTGATTAAAATAATCTAATAGCTTAGATTGACTCTTTAGAAACTTCCTGGAAATATTCTTAAGAATATACCTTTTGGAAATTTTTGTGAATCCTTCTTAAAAGCTCCAAAACTTTATTAAAGGCTTTTAGGTCTCTCCTATGTACTTCTAATGTATTCTATGATAGCCATGAACCCTTGGTAATTGTGCTAGATGGCTTGATTTGATCACTTAAGTTTGATTACTGAAATGCCCACACAAAGCAATTGAAGAGAAAGTATGTAATTTTATTGATTCAATATCTAAAAGTGATAAAAGTTGTCTTAAAAAACATAAGTATTTATAAGATAAAAACCTAAATACTAATGGGCCCTAACTCCTATGTAGTTGTGCAAAACCTAATCTAAAAATGTGTATTAGGAAATGCATTAGAAAATCTTCACTCAACCCTAGCGTAATCGATCTTGATAGCCTTGCGATTGATTGTGCTCCGTTTGGATCAATCTGCACTATTGTGATAATATTCCTAAACACCACCCGATCGATTAGGTGCTCATGTGATCAATCTTGTTACCCTATGAATGACACCAATGTCGATCTGCACTCCTCACGATCAATCTGAATCATGCTAAATTGTAAAAAAGGAAACCTCCTTGAACCTATTGGATTTGGCATGTTAACACTTGAAGCCAAGATCCCATCTTGGGTTCCTCTAATCGATCTTGGTCATCTGCTAGATCTGACTCTTGAATTAAGCTTACCACGATTCCTTAAACTTCTGGGCTTGAGCTCTTATCACTAGTCCAAGTGCCCAAGGTAAGGAATCCTACATCATTCTCCTCCTCTTGAGAAGGTTGTTCCATCAATCAAAGCTCCTTCCTGTCACTTGAATCAAATGGATCCAAGTCAAAAACATTAAAAGTGGCATTGACTGCACACTTACCTATTTATATTTTGTATGCATTATCTCCAATCCTCTCCAATACTTTGAAAGGTTTGTCTTTTTTAGGGTGCAACTTGGACTTCCTTTACTTTGGGAGCCTTTCCTTCTTGAAGTGCACCCAAATCCAATTACCTAGTCTAAGCACGTAGACTAGTCAATGGGTGGGTTTTACCCAGACTCAGATTCAGACCTAAAATAAACTCATATCATTTTATTATCAGGCCTAATCCTAAAACTAAGCCCAAGAGCCAATGGACCTAAATTTTGAGTCCAACTTATAAACCTAATACATCAAGCCTGGGTTTGGATCCAACCCAACCAACAATTTTTTTTTTCATTTTTTATTGAAAACTATGACTATATAATAAATTATTTTTTAGGGTTTGCTTTTCAAGGAGTTTTCTAAGAAATATTGAAATATGACTTGAGAATTGGAGAATCAAGAAATATAGATATGGGACCAAGTCCTTAATTTTTTAACATTAACCCAAAACAGAATTATGGGTATTCAGACCCATTGGGTCTTGTAGGGTTAGACTTATCTCGGACCCAGTTTATAAATTATGATCGAGTTAAGAAATCTTATTCATAAAAAGTTATGAGGATGGACACAAGACTGTCTTAATATGCAATCACTAAAATTAATCCACATGCTTTAAAAGGTATTAAAAATTTGGTATGACTTGCATACCATATATTTGTATTATGAGTGTCATATTATTAGGTATGAGATATTGAGAATACATGTATGTGGATGTATAATTAGAGAATATACATTTAGATAATGACTTAAAAATTGGAATAAGCACATGGATTTACTCTTAGCAGTCAATACTTTGCTTCATGATTATGTTAAGTGTACATATATACCTTAGAGTTGAGATAATATGATTGTTTTGTGCGCATGACAGTTAATGTATCATTAGGGCATTAACAACTAATATTTATCCTAGTATGGATAGGGTCATGAGCCTAACTTGTTGTTGCTTGAATGTATATAGAGGCATGTGTGCCTTCAACAAGGGATTTGTTTCATTACAAGTGAGTAAAATGTTGTCCTATACAGTTGGTGTTTCGTAAGATGGAAGTCCTAGGCTAAGGATTTGTACAATCAAAAAGGAGTTTCTAATAGAAGTATTAATCTCATGACCTAGTTTGAGAGTTTGAATAAATTCATAAATCTTGCTTAATTGAGATAAAGTAAGATAAAAGGTTGTTGCATAGTACTCATGATCAAAAGGCTTTAGTGTAATCCATTTCACTTACTTAATTAGGCTATGATGAATGCCGTAGGCTAGGCACTATTCATATTCTTTAAACTATACTCATTATCAATTAAGGATGAACTTAGATATTCACACATAGAAGGTTAGTGTGTATGATGAGTGTTAAATTGGTGGGTTGTATAAGAGTCTTGAGAAGACTTGTGAAATAATTTATTTTGTTACAATTAGATTGAACTAATAAATTGCAATGGTACTTGTTAACGATGAGATCATTAATTAAAAGTACAATAAAGACTTCAATTTTATTAAAAGGATTAATTAAATTAAAAAGGGCTTAACACAATTAAGTCATATTATTAATGGACATTAATACTTAAAAAAGACATATGGGCTATAAATTATTCTTGAGATTAGCAATTTGATTGTCCATGGGTTAGGAATTAATCAAGGGTCCATGTAGTAGCACATGGAGTCCATGTCTTGAAACTCTAGTGTCATAAATATAAAAGCATGTCTAAAAGAGTTCTAAACACAATCATACTCAAAATTTTCATGCACCTTCTAAACAAGACAAGAAAACCTCTTTAGCCACCCACTCTTACTCTTCTTTTGTCTTCTAAAACCTTTTAGCCTAAAGTAGTTTGCGTTAGAGTATTATAAAGAGGGTTTTGCAAGGTGCAGAAGGTACTTGTCATCACATTGTATGTAGGGACAAACTCGAGGTCACAGTTTCGGGGCCATGACTTAAGGATTGCAAGTGTACTAATTGGAAAATGTTTCTAAAGAAGTATAATCCATGCTTTCTTATATCTAAGATATCTTGAGTGTTGGGTAATGAAAATGGATGGTCTTTGAAGCATTATATTTTGCTATGTGTTCCGTACATTTTAAAGTTTTAAAATTCAAATTTTTACACATGAAATCCTAGCAAACCTAATATTGGTATTAGAGTCACCGTTTTTCTTGCAAAATTGTAAAGTTTAATGATTCTTCCATGATTTACGATAGTTTTTGCATTAAATTTTATTAAACATGTAATTGATACATGCCAATACTTGTAAAACGTGTTTGTAGGTGTTTAGAATTGAGAAGGCATGATAAAAATCAAGTCTTGATCGTCAAACCAAAAGTTTGCTACAATTTGTGACTGCTATTGCAATTGTGAGAATTCTTCTCTCGAGCAAGAAGCACTCCTGAATGATTGTGAGAAGCATTTTTGTGACCATATTTGGTATTGGTGCGATTGCACTGTTGGAAGTGGGGACTATGTAAATTCCACTGCTAAAGCTTGCAATAGCGAGCAACGCACTTGTGATCACAAGAAGTCTTCCACTATTGTGGGCAGCATGCGATAGAAAATATGGTTTTTTATTGTAGTGATGTTTGCAACCATGAATCAACGCCTTGTAGTCATGCTAATGATTCTCGTTGTTGCAAACGTTTGCAAAACAAAATTTTCTCAATTTTAATTTTTAAAAATTGTTTTTTCAAGAAACAAAAACTAATGCATGAGATGCACAAGTCATGAAAAGGATGTCATGAAGACCAAGACCAAATAAGCATTTAAGAAATTCCTATATAATAGTATAGGATTTTCATACACTTGTGTATAATCCAATTCAAGGCTCAAATTAGATCTACTAGTTCATAATCCTCTATGTTATTTTCTTTGCATATTAATTGTGTTGGATGCATGAGACGTATGAAAACGGAACATTCAAAGTGAAACCTAAAAACTACTTGGTAATAACAAAATTGTTTTGTTGTGTCCCTTCATTGAGCTCGAGGTTCTAGGTGTAGCTTTAGCATGTGATATCATTACGATAACGGGGTCATACTTCGGTGGCACATTTAGGGCCTCCAGTGCATTAGATGCAACATTCAAAATATATTTCACCTAAAGAGTGGAAGGCCATGGGTGGGATTCAAATCCAGCAAGTTGTCTGCTGGTGAGTAGAGAAGCAAACTAGTAAGGATGTCAAGGCACTATGATTAGATCATGGAGGTGAGGACATAAATATAAAGTTCGTTGAGTTCCTTAGAGAAAATAGTATTGTCTCATAATTAGCACAACTGGAAACTCCTCAACTAAATGTTATAGTTGAATGTAGAAACCAAACTCTACTGGATATAGTTCGATCTATGATAACCCATTTACTGTTATCTTTATGGGGACATGCCCTTCTTATTGCTACATGTATTTTGAATAGGATGCCCTCTAAGTCTTTTTCCTTTACCTAACATGAGATGTGGAATGGAAGAAAGCCAAGACTTAAACATTTAAGGATTTCGAGATTTTTGACTTACCTTAAGACGAGTAAGATGGATAATTATAGGTAAGGACTATTATGATTCGCTTTGTTGGATATACTAAGGATTTTGTGGGATACGAGTTCTACCTACTAAAGACAATAGGATTATCATCAACTATCAAGCATGTTTACTGAAAGAAGAATTCGTTTGAGAAAGTGGTGTGGGTAGAATAGTAGTACTCAAGAAAGTTGAGCATAAGTAACAAAAAAGTGAGTTCATACAATGAATTCCTATTCAAGAACAACCTTCTATAACACAACAGTTGTGATGATTAGGTAGAATCTCTCGAGTACTAGAGAAATATGATTATGTCTTACAACCAAATAGGTCCCATTATATAAAAGTGGGCCTACAAGAGGAAAATTAGCTTGACTATTAAGGTAGAGACCTACAAAGGCAAGTTGCTGGCAAAGGGCTATCATTAACAAGAGCGAATTAACTATGAGAAAGCCTTCTTACTAGTAACCACACCCAAGTTCATTTGGATTTTTGCAGATAGATGTCAAAACTACTTTCCTCGATGGGATGCTTAAGGAGGATATTTACATAGTGTAACCATATGGTTTTAGAGTTCAAGAGCATTCACGTAAGGTATGCAATCTTAAGAGGTCCATTTATAACCTTAAGCAAGCATCTATGAGTGGGAATCTTTATTTTGATAGTGTAGTCAAATTGTTTAGCTTCCTCAAAAACAAAGATGAGACATGCATTTACAAGAAGATTAGTAGGAGTACTATTACATTCCTACTGCTATATGCGATGACATGCTACTCATTTGTAATGATGTTGGGGTGCTAAGCTTAATCAAAAAATGGTCATCTAGAACCTTCTCCATGAAAGACTTAGGAGAAGTGACCTACATCTTGGGTATTTATGTCTATATTGATAAAGTAAAAAGATTGGTAGGTTTCTCTCGAGCCTTATACATAGGTAAGATACTAAAGAGGTTCAGTACGGAAGCCTTTATGAAAGGATTGCCACTGTTCTAGAACAACATCCATTTTTTAAAATCTATGTGCCTAAAGATGGATGATGAGAAAATAAGCATAGAAGTCATCCCATATAGTTCAACTATAGAAAGTCTAATGTATGTAATGTTATGTATGAGACTAGATATTAGCTATACTGTAAGTGTTATGAGCAGGTTTCAGGTGAATCTTGACAGAGAACATTAGAATGTTGTCAAGTGTATTCTTAAGTAGTTGAGAATGACTAAGAATGTGTTAGTTATCTATAGAGATGGTATTCTACGAGTAGATGGATACATTAATTTCAACTTTCAATTGGATGTATATGACAGAAAATCTATCTCTTGTTCACATTCACTCTAAATGAGGGAGTAATCAGTTGGAATAGTTCTAAATAGAGCATGACTGTAAACTCCACCATTGAAAGCTGAGTACATTCTGGTATATGATTCTATAAAAAAGGTTATTTAGAGAAGGAAGTTCATGGTGGAACTTTAGGTGACTCTAGATTTGGATTGCCAATTGGCAGTTTATTGTAATGACAATACATGACTGCACAAGTCGAGGAGCCATGGTCTCATTAGAAAGGGTGAAGTAGCCATGCAGAAAATAACTTTAGTTGACAATGTGGCTGACCCGCTTATCAAGTTAATGACTTAAGTGCAGTTGGATCACTATCTTAAGAACATGGGTATTAGATACCATAACAATTTGCATTAACATTATTGGCTTTAGAGTGCAAGTGGGAGATTATTAGTGATATGTTCTTTAACATTAATAGTTAATGAAAGATATTAGAGGATATCACGATTGTATATGTATCTTTTCAAATTAATTACTAAAATATTAATTTTCCTTATAAATGTTTTGGCAAGTTCCCTTATGCATGTAAATTTTAATTAGCATAAAGTAATGCATGTGTCCACATGATCAAGTTAAAAAGCTTTATTTATAAGGAATTATAAATATGAATATAACGTTGTCTTAGTACTCACTAACTAAAATCAGTACATAAGTCATAGACACTCTAAAGGAGATTAGAGAGTCGGT
Organism: Avicennia marina; assembly: GCA_019155195.1. Taxonomy (NCBI): domain Eukaryota; kingdom Viridiplantae; phylum Streptophyta; class Magnoliopsida; order Lamiales; family Acanthaceae; genus Avicennia; species Avicennia marina. The sequence continues at coordinate 6,128,195 of CM032776.1, forward strand.
ACGACTTGCACACCATGTATTCGTATGGTGAGTGTCATACCATTCGGTATGAGATATTAAAAATACATGTGTGTGGGTGCATTATTATAGAATACTAATTTGACTAACGACTTATAGAATAATGTAGACATATAAGGTACAGTTTTAGTAGTTTATATTTTGTTTCGTGATCTTGTTATGTGTGTGTAGACCTTAGACTTGAGACGACATAGTTGCTTTGGGTGCATGACAGTCAATTGGTCATTAGAATATTAAGGGCCAATATCCATCCTAGTATGGGATAGGGTAATAAGACTAATGTAACATTGCCTAAATGTGTATGAAGGCATGTGTACCTTCAATAAGAGATTTGTCTCTTTGTAAGTGAGCATGACATTTGTCTTGTGTAGTCGGTGTTCTATGATATAAAGTCCTTGGTCAAGGAACTGTGTGGTTAGAAAAGAATTTCTGACAGAAGTATTAGTCTCATAAGGTAACATTCATTGGTCATATGATTGAATTTGTGAATTTGACTAAATTCATAACCCTCACTTGATTGGGACAAGTAAGATAAAATGTTGATACTGTACGGCAGTCACAATTGAAAATGTTTAGTGTAATCGTTTCACTTCATCTTAATTGGGCTATGACGTGGGTCGTAGGCTAGGCGCTACCCACATACTTAGAGCTATGTTTGTTACCAATTAAGGATGAACTTAGATATTCGCATTCAAAAGTTTAGTGTGTATGATGAGTGTTAAATTGGTGAGTTACATACAAGGGTTGGGAAGACTTATGAAATAACTTATTTGATTGCAATTGGATTAAATTGAATAAATTGCTATGGTGTTTGTTAATGATGAAATCATTAATTTGATGCATAATGGGGTTTCTAATTTAATTAATAAGATTTATTAAATTACAAAGAGGTTGACACAAGTTGACTTTAATAATTAATGGAGATTAATAATTAAGGAAGACATATGGTGATGTGAACCTAGCAGAAACAAGGATTGAAGATAGTTGGGAAATTGGAATGAGAATAGGATCATAGATAATTAACGATATTATACAAAAATCAATTGAGTAAAAACTAATCTCATTTAGGGCTAACCTTTACAATAAATAGATTTTTGGTAATCAAGAACCAAACACCATGCTGGAAAGTGTTGGCTATGAACCACCGAAATGCACCTAAATAACTCTATTTGTAATTGAGTTGGTGTGGTAAATTCTCACACATAGCAAGCAAGAACAAGGAAGGAATATTCTTGTAATAAATGGACCAAAAGTTCTTATACAAAGGTTCAATGAAGGCATTTATTGGTATGAGCCACTAACCAGGGTCTAGGGGAGTGGGAAATGATGAAAATACCCTTAAAAATGGCTCTTACAGCCAAAATTTTAAACTTAAATCAAAATTTGCTCTCCTACTTTTGTTACGATTCATTTAGGCTGAAGTTAAATTGATTGCAGTTCCTCCAATTCGAGTTGGTGTAGATTGCAATTCTGGACTCCTATTGTGACTTTTGGACCTCCCAAGTCAAAATTTGGTATCAATTTTCATCCTTTAGCTCCCTAATCATGTCTATTGATCCTCCAAACTTCTAATTAAGGATAAAACTTTTAATGGATTCATTGAACTTGTGGGCTAATGTTGGGTCTGGATGGCAATTTGTTAGGGCCTCGACCTTTGGTATCCTCGTCATTCCCCTCATCTTGAGAAGACTGTTTCATCAACCTTAGGTCCTTCTTATCACCTATATTAGAAGGGGCTAAGTTAGAGACATGAAATGTAGTGTTAACACCATACTCTCTAGGTAGCTTAATCTTGTTGGTCTTATCTCCAACTTTTTCCAAAACTCGGAAGGGGCCATCTCCTCTAAGATTTAGGTTTGGTTTCCTTTTTTGGGAAAATATTTTGTTCCTAAAATTAGCCCACACCTAATCATCAAGTTCAAATAGGACCTTTTTGTGCCACTTGTTCAATTTTTGCTTGTACTGTTGGTCCTCTTCTCCAAGTTTTGGCATACCTTATCATGTAGGAACTAGACAAATTTAGCCTTCTTCTTTCCATCTGTATTGACTTATTACCGATTATTGGCAATAAATCCATGGGGGCTAAAGGATTAAACCCATACATAATTTTAAAGAGTGAAAATTGTGTGGTTGTGTGTGTTTCTATTGTATGCAAATTTTACATGTGGCAAGTATTCTTCCCAAAATTTCAAATTCTTCCTACAGCACGCAACAACATTCCTAAAGTCCTATTGACCACTTCAATTTGGCCATTGCTTTGGGGATTGCAAGCAGTAAAGAAAATAAATTTGTTTCCAATTTATACCAAAGTGTTTTCTAAAAATAGCTAAGAAATTTAACTTCACGGTCAAAAACAATGGTTTTAGGGAACCCTAGCAAGTGCATGATTTCCTTGAAGAACAAATTAGCTACATGATTTGCGTCATTGGTTTTGTGACAAGGCATGACATGTGCTATTTTTGAAAATCTATCAATAACAATAAATATCACGTCATATCCATTCCTACTCCTTGGCAACCCTAATCTATAAGCTTAGGGCACGAGTAGAGGAGTACACAAACCATGTGGATGTTTGTGGGACTTGGCTTCTTAGCACTTCAAGCATCGGTCAATGATCCTTGCCGCATCTCTCCTTAAGCGAGGCTAATGAAACTGTTCCAGTCAAATGCTTATGGTCTTGATGACAAAGTGTCCCATCAATCCTCCATTGGGAGCTTCCTTCACCAACAGCTCGTGCAAAGAACATTTAGGCATACATAATTTTCCATCAAAATGCAAATACTAATCATCTTGACAAAACCTTTTATGTGAGCTAGTGTGTGTCAAGGAAGATATAGCACTAACATCATCATCTCTTTCAGACATCTAACAAATATGCTTAAACCCCAACATTTTTGTGCTCAAGGTTGAAATCAAAGTGTATCTAAATTATAAAGCATTAACAACAAAATATCCTTTCATTTCTTATACTTAATCATATAGGGAAAAGTATTAATAAAAGCAACCCATCTAGCATGTCTTTTGCTCAAATTACCTTAGCTTTGGAGATGCTTTAAGGACTTGTGGTTGGAGTGGATTATAAACTCCTCGGGCTTTGGATAATGTTGCCAAGTTACTTGGACTAAGGAATATATCTCCTTGTCATATATTGGATACTTGAGGGTGGATTCACTCAACTTCTCGCTAAAATAAGCAACGGGTCTTCCTTCTTGACTTAGCATGGTGCCAGTCCTAACACCTGAAGCTTCGCACTCAATCTCAAAAATTTTATCAAATTCGAGTAAACTGAGAGTAGGTGCACATGTGTCTTTTGTTTCAAAGTTTCAAAGGCATCTTGTTTTGCTTTGCCCAATTTAAAATTTTTTAGTCTTCTTAATCATAGCCATTAATGGGGTTGCAATAGTTCTAAAATTTCTCACAAATCGGCAATAGAAACTACCCAATCTATGGAAGCTTCTAACTTCTCCAATGGTTTGAGGAGTGGGCTATTTTTGAATGGCTTTAATCTTTTGCTCATCAACATGCATTCCTTACGAATTAACAACAAATCCTAAAAATACACAATAGTCTAGACAACATGTACATTTCTTAAGGTTAACTTATAACTTTTCTTGCCTCAAGATAATCATCAAATTGCATACATGTTCTAGATGCTCATCTATGGTCCTACTTTAAATCAAAATTTCATCAAAATAAACATAAACAAATTTACCAATGTAAGCACATAAGACATGATTCATCAATCGTATGAATGTGCTAGGGGGATTGGTAAGACTAAAAGGCATGACAATCCACTCATACAAACCTAATCTAGTCTTAAATGCCATTTTCCATTCATCCCCCTTCCCACATTTGAATTTGATGGTAGCAACTTTTTAAATTAATTCTTGAGAATATACTAGCACTATGCAATTCATCTAATATATCATCTAATTGAGGAATGGGATAGCAATACTTTACGATGATGGCATTTATAGCTTACTAATCAACACACATACACCACTCACCATTCTTCTTTGGCACGAGCAGAACCAGTACTCAACATGGGCTCATGCTCTCTCAAACTGATCCTTTTTGTAATAATTTTCCTACTTGGAATTGAATTTTCTTTGCCTCTTTTGGGTTCACCTTATATGTAGGTCAATTTGGAATAGAAGCTTTGGGCACGAAGTTAAATTGGTGCTTAATCCCTTGCATGGGTGGCAATCCACTAGGTATCTCCTTAGGAAATACAACTTCATATTCTTCCAAAAGTGGAACAATAGATTCAAGGAGGAAGGATGTGATATCATCAAAAAGTTTTAAGTTTTCTTTATACAATAACAACATCATAAGGCTCTCACCCTTGCAAGCTTTCCCCACATCCTTCACTTTTGCTATCATACACCTTTTTGCTCCTTCCTGCACATTCCCTCTTTTTTCTTCACTTACTTCTTCTTTGGTTCTCTTCTTCCCCTCTTCTCTATTTTTCCTATTCTTTTCAAGCCTCTTTATATTGTCGTTGCATGTACACTTGATCTTCATAGATTTTCTTAGGAGACAAATGTGCTAAGTTGACCTTTCTACGATCAGATTGGAAGGTATACCAGTTGGTGACCCTATTATAGGACTTCTATCGATCAAATTACTATGGTCACCCTAAGAGTATGTGGCATGCTTGCATGGGAACCACATCACATAAAACTTCATCTTCATACCCACCATTTTTGAATAAGACCTTCACTTGCTTTGTAACCCTAACTTCACCACTATTTTTCAACCATTGAAGCCAGTAGGGTCTAAGATGTGCAAGGGTAGGCAAACTTAACTTTTCAATTGATGTCTTGCTCGCAACGTTAGTGCAACTTTCACCATAAAAAATCATGCTACATGTCTTTCCTTTAATTTAGCACCGGGCGTGAAAAATGTTTTTCCTTAGTTGATCATTCAAGTCCTCCTTAGCTTGTGTTCTAAAGACCCTCATTGTCAACATGTTAATGCCTCCTTAGTTCACTTGCTTGACCTCATAATCACCACCATCATGCTCAACAACTCCATCTTTCTCTTCACTTTCATCAGTGATGATCTCTCCTATATCATTTAGAATCATGATCTCCTTGTTTGGACATTGATTGGTAAAATATCCTCAGCCTTGGCACTTGAACCAAATAAGATCTCTACTACGGGAAGTACTAGTAGAAGTGTAAGGATAAGGTACATTTAATGTCCCTTCTTTTGGTACTTCATTGGCCTTAGGTGCACTAGTAAAGGTGGTTGCTCCTCTTTCTTAGGAAAAGTGCTAAAACCCAATGTGCTCAGCGATGCTCGTCCTCGACCTTTCCTCTTCAGTTACTTCTCAACCTTGATGGCCTTTTGGACTATGTCATCTAAGTTTACATACTGTTGCAACTCAACAATGTTGGCACAGTGTAACCCACTTAAGAATCTAGCTATGATGGCTTCCCTATCTTCTACCACATCGACGCTCATCATTAATAATTCCATCTCTTTTTGGTAGTCTTCAACATTCTAGGATCCTTGTGTCAATCTTTGCAACTTTTAGTAGATGTTTTGATAATAGTGTGATGGAATGAACCTCCCCTTCTCGTGGCTACCTTCAATTTTATCCAAGTCCATGTTAGCTTTTCATCATCTCACCTTCAGCTTTTCGCTATTTAGTGTACTAGTAGTAATCGAACACTATCTTCACCTTTGTTTCCTATTTAAGGAATAGCTCTGGGTTGTATTTTCCTTAAAATAGTGGTATCTTAATCTTAACACCCTTAGCTCATCATCATCATCATTAGCTAGTCTCTTTTTTTGTTGTTAAGGTGGCTCATTAAATAAATCATCATTAAAGTCTGAATAATTGTCTAATGACCTCCTTTCTGCCCTTAGGCCACACTCCTGATCTCTAACGCAGCCACTATGTGGTATACATTATCCCACGCCCTTGTTGTTTGGGGAGCCTCAACGTATTCCAACTGACTATGCATGCCTTTAATCATCTGAGATATTTGTTGGACCTCAGGCCTATTGGCTTCAAGCATCAACTTCATATCGTAATTTTCTTTAGCCAATCCTACTTGGCTATTAGACATATTGAAAGTAAATAGTAAAATAAAGCGTGTATGAATGAAAATGTGTATATGTATAATGAACAAAGAAAAATGAAAGTGACTCAATTAATCTTACGAATCAAACCCAAGTTTCCTTGAAAAATTTAGAATGATTCCTAGGCTCAAAAACTAACAAATTCACACACAATGGTGTGAAAATCAAGAAAATGGGCTTTAGGATTGATTTAGAGGCACAAGGATTGATTTGGTGTGAAAAAAATAGGAATGGGATCAATCTGGGTAATGGGTGATCGATTTGGAAGCATTCTGGGGTATGCAATCATGCCTTAGCTTATGTGCACGATCTAGGTAGAACCAGCTAGTGCAATCGAGTAGGTGCCATGTGATCGATCATGATCACAATTTGAGCAACTATGGTCTCTTAGACATTTGGGGGTGCGATCAATCTGAAACAAAGTCATCCAAAAAGTTTATGTTCAAAACAACAAAAAATTCCACAAAAATTTCTTTCTTCTTCACTTTCTTTTCTTTTTTTTGTACTAGTTTTCTTCCACCTTTTTTTCTGAATGATTTGTTTTATCCTAAATAACATAAACACCAAACAAATGTCTTTAACACAAAATACTACAATTATCCAACACCAAAAATACTCTAAAAATCACTAAAAATTCGTCTAACAATCTAGATATATATATATACATATATATATTTGTACTTTTAGACTTTAAACAAAAATGGGGAAAAAGTGAAGAAATAAATGTAGGAAAATATGGAGAACAATAATGGAATCCAACCAATCAACCGAGTTAAGAAACTGAATTATGTTGGCTCTAATGCTAATTGATGTGATCGAAGCGAAAGCAAGGATTGAAAAAGGTTGGGAAAATGGATAACTGATGAGATTACAGAAAAATAAATCGAGTAAAAACTGAGCTCACTTGTGATAACCTGTACAACAAATTGATTTTTGATAATGGAGGAACCAAACACCACACTAGAAAGTGTTGGCCATGAATCACTAGAATGCACATAAATGAGCAAATTTATACTTGAGTTGGTGTAATAACTCTCACACACAAGAAGCATGCAGAAGGATCAAATATTCTTGCAATAAATGGACCAAAAATTCTTACACAAGGGTTCAATGAAGGCATTTATAGGTACAAGCCATTAACCAAGGTTTGGGGGAGTGGGAATGATGAAAATACACTCAAAAGGTGGCTCCAATGGCTAAAAAGTTAAAATTAAGTCAAAATTTGGCTTCTTACTTGCATTGCGATCGATGTGGGCTAAAGTAGGATCGATTATGCTTCCTTTAAGCATCTTATCTTATGTTATTTGTGATCACTAAACATCATGATCGATCGCATCTCTAGCGAACGTAATTTTAGAAACCTTCCTGTTGTGCCTAAGTCCATGGATCCTCCAAACTCCCAATTAAGCATAAAACTTATCGAGGGCTCCTTGAACTTGTGGGCTTTTGATGTCATGATGGGTCTGGATGGAAATTTAAGGGTATTGGCCTTTGATGTCCACATCATAAAATTATTAATGATATTAATAATTAAACAGTACATAAGTTAAAAATTAATTAAAGGTCCATGTATTAGAGCCCATGGAGCCCGTGTCCTGAAATTCTAGAGTCATTAAGTATAAAAGCATGTTTAGAAGAATTCTAAGCACACTCATACTCAAAATTTTCGTGCACCCTCCAAGCATGAGAAGAAAACCTCTCTAGCCACTCTCTCTCACTTTTCTCTTGTCTTCTAAAATGTTGATACATATGTAGAAGTGTAAATGATACAAAATCAGTGTATCTTGTAACCTAATGATAACTGCTTGCATGAATTGCGACAAATGACCCAAGAACGTAATGTTTATGTTGAACTCTAGCAAAGGACAATGACAACACCCTTAGTTAGTTGATATGTCACAGATCAACAAAGAAAACTTGGAATAATTTGATTTGGGTTTTCACAAGAGAATTGAATCACTCAAATTTTCAAGGAAAAGGAGAAATTGTATTTTAATGCCAAAGAGTTAAAAGATAATTCCCAAAATAATTGAGGCTCTATTTATAGTAATTTAAAAAGCTATGAAACCCGAAACTCGCGTAAGTAATTACCAAAAACAAAACAACTTGAAAAAGGTAAAAATCTTAACTAAATTCAAATTATCCTAAGTTCTGGATTCATATGAGGGTCTTGAGATTGATATGGCATCTTCACGCACTCAATCTAAGCATCGATTTAGCTGTCAGGATTGTAAAAATAGAAACTACTGGGTTGATGGAATTACGATCATGTTGGACTCAATTGATTAGCTAGGATGCAATTGTAAAGACTAAAGACATGGGATCTGGCCCTCTTGCAATTGCCTTGGCTTGGGATCGATTTGGTGGACTTGTGATTGATTAGAGTATGACTAAGACTGATTGGAATGCTGCCTATAATCAAGTTTTGAGTTCGTTCCACATTAGATGCACTTATGGACATTCTTCTTCCTCATTAATATCTTCCAAACACCCAAAAGCTTCTCCAAACTACTTCATGAGCATCAACATGGTTTCTTTGAGTCTTTTAGTGAGTGATTTTATTGTTTTTATAGATTTTGTTGTTTTAGACATAACAGGTAAAAAAAGGGCAAAGTATTACTTTTGATTGCCCTTATTTGGTCACCATGAGGGCTATAATAGATATGGAACAAGGTAGTTGACCTTACATGTTGTGGTAGAAAAGGTGAAATATTTTTATGTTTTTTATGTATATAACACCCGTAATCACTCACACACAAAAGAAGGAAAATGATTTTTTAATGTTGCTTGAACTTAATAAGTTTACTAACAAGTTTAGTGATCAAGCAATTGCAAAGGAAGGTGAGGTGCAAGTGCAAGATAGAGTACCAAAGATGAGTATGGGTGAAGAGTCGAATGAACCACCATGGTGAGTGGAAGAAGTGCTAGGCCCTACAAAATTGTGTCATTGCATATTAATTGTGGTAGTAGGATAAGTGTGGGGTGGGCAAAAGTATAGAAAACTTTGAATAAGAATTGTGTCACCGGATGTTTGTGAGTGTTGAAAATTTTATGCATGTAATTGTATGGTTTATATGATAGCATGAGCATGGCATGGACTAAGTGGCCACTGTACTTAATTAATGATGAATGTCTCACAAGGAGTTTGTGTTGTTTTGTTCTTTTATTGTTTTGGAGATTAGCATGCTAGACTTAGTGATGAAGACATGGTTCCTATTTGATTGAGCACGCACTTTCCATTTTTGATTATTAGATGGTTTGAAAAGTTCTATGGTAAGGATGAGATGATTGACTTGAGGACAGAAGCCTTACCTTAGGTGTTGGGAAATTATCTAGCCAATGAAAAAAATTAACTAGAAAAAAGAGTGTGGACTTAGAAATAAAAAAAGGGTGACTAAAAAAAAAGAAAAAGAAAATCTTGAAGAATATGAAAAATATATGTAAGCATAAGAAACATTAGTTATACTCTACTGATTGGAGCAACTGAGTAGCTGAAATTGTACAGATAACCCCATTCATTCTTGTGTAAAAAGCTTCCTAGTTAAGATTCTACAAAGCATCTTAACCTAGTTGTGAGTTAAGTAATTGGGGGTTCATGTAAAAATACTTCCAACTACTTAAGAAAGAATTTAAAGCTCACAAAAAATGTGAAAAATAAGTGTGGGGGAAAAAAGGAGAAGGAAAGAATTATTAGCCCACACAAGTCATCTGGTTAGAATTGATGTTAATTGAACTTGTTCAAAAATGATTGAGTTAATGCCTAGTGTGAGTTTTCCTACATTAGATTATCTTGGAATTACCATAGAGTTATCAAATGGTCAAAGTGATTGGTCAAAGTGATTAGGAGTTGAAGAGTGCCACACACATATGAAATTCATGTTGTAAATATTTAGGTTGAAAGTAATATGATCTTGAATGGTAATAGACTAAGCAACGGGTGTATATAACTGATTTCTAAAATTAAGAAAGGTGGCTAAGTTCATAATTTTGTGTATTAATAAATTCACTAGAAAAAAAACTGTTCAATTAAGGCCAAACAAACAAGTTAGTGTGAGGGTGTGATAACATGTGAAATTATAGCATATTTGTATCCCTTGTGCTCTTAAATTTTGCGTGCATTTGAGTTAAAATAGAAATATATTATCATGCATGAATTATATTAAACAAGATGATTTTGAGGTGGAAAAGTGTGGGTATGGAGTTAATTATTAATGTTGGACATTTTTTACATTTAAAATACAATTTCATGACTACAGGCCAGCATCGCAGCCACGAAAGGATGAGTTGTGGTTGTGAAAGGTGGAAATGAAAGCACGACACTCTCTAGAATTTTCACAATTTTTTGTCTTAGTCACGGAGGTATAGCTCATGGGCACGAGAAGGCTTTTTGTGGTAGTGGAAGGGGGAAGTAAGACATTTTAGAATCTTCACAAGTGAGAGGCACGACTACGACATGAGGGTTTGTGATCACAAGGTGATTCTGCACGATTGTAGAATACTATTACTAGCTTTATGTAATTACTGCATTTGAGTTTATAGGTGTAAGAAGAGAAGGCATGTCTACAAGACCTAACATTGCTGCCGTGAGAGTTGGCGAGATAGAAGTTTAGACCATGATTTCACATGGATTTTTAATGGCTTTTTTGTCTTTCACACATACATGAACCCTAGGAACTATACAAGTATAGAAATATGTTCTCCACAAGGAGGTTAGACTTACTTTTACTATTCTAAACACTTAAACACATAGGAACTCAAAGATTGTAAGGTTAGAGAAGGAGGAATCCACATCAAGAGTTGAAAAGAGATCATTCTCCCATGCAACATGAAACATATAGACTATGTTTTTTGGGACTTTTTCTAATGTTTTCATGATTGATGATGCACTATTTGCTTGACTTTAATATGAGTTTCTAGATTTCTTTCTAGTCTCTTGTATTTGTGATTAGTGAAATATGTATGCAAGAGCTGTGATTAATTGTCCTTGCATAGTTATTCACAATTGCTCCTTTGAATAGTAATTAGGGGAAGATTAATTAATTTGTAGCTGTGCAAGGATTAATGAAAGCAAAACTTGTATGCTAGACATATAATTGTGAATATTAATTATTCGAGAATAATGGGAGTGAAATCATGGAATTAATACAAGTAAACATTGTTAATCATCAAACTTGATCTTTTAACTCGGTTTAGCTTGGGAAAACCAGCAAGAATATTAAGTCAAAGTTATAGGAGTGTTCGGGAGAACAACTTATAGACTTTAGGATTACCAATCGTAACTAGTGTAGTTAAACTAATAATTAACGTAAATGACATAAATAGGAAACTAATACAAAATAAATGGCTAGACACTTCAGCTAGAGATGCTCTATCATTTTTGTCTTGTGTGCTTTATTTTAAGTGCTTGCTTTTTTTTAGTTATTTTTACCTTTCACTACAATTTTGATGATTAAGTAATAAAAACTTAGTTAAATCAATAGATATAAAATCCTTACTTTTGAGGATGATATTGTACTCACCACAGTACACTTTTCTACTTCAAAATCTCCACGTTTAATATAATTCATGTACGATAATATATTTTCTCTATTTTAACTTGCATACATACATAATTTAAGCACATAAGGGATAAAAATATACTATATTTTCGCATATTATCACATCTCCACAGTTACTTGCTTGCTTGTTCTGAAGCAAACACTTTTTCTTTAGTCAATTCATTAAAGCATAAAATTATGAACTTAGCCGCCGTTCTTAATTATAGAATTCAATTTTATGTACACTCACTTAGTCTATCATCATTCTAGATCATAACAGTTTCAACCTAAAGGTTTGCAATGTGAATTCCCATGCGTGTGTGGCACTTTTTAACTGCCAATCACTTCAACCTTTTGATAACTCTATAGCAATTCCAAGATAATCAAATTTAGAAGCAATCACTCTAGGTATTAATTCATGATCTTTTGAACAAGTTCAATTAACATCAATTCTAACATGAGGACTTACGAGGGCTAATAATTTTTTTTCTTTTCCATTTTCTCCCCAATACTTATTCTTCTCAATCTTTCATGAGTTTTAAATTCTTTTTTAAATACTTGGGAGTCTTTTTATGCAAAGATGAATCAGGTTCATTAGCACCCCTAGTTGCTTAACTCACAACTAGCTTAAGATGCTTTACATGCTCTTAACTGGGTAGCCTTTTTATGCATGGGTGAACAGGGGTCTTTGTGCAATCTTGGTTCCTTAGTTAGATCCAATCAGTGGAGTGGAACTAATGTTTCTCATGCTTACATATATTTTTCTTATTCTTAAAGATTTTTCCTTTTTTTTTCATTCACCTTTCTTTCTAGGCCCTCACTTTCTTTTCTCTATTTAATTTTTCTCATTTGCTAGAAAATTCATCAACACCTAAGGTAAGGCTTTTGTCCCTAAATCAATCATCTCATCCTCACTATAGAACTTTTGAAATCATCTAATGATCAAGAACGTAGAGTGTGTGTTCAATCAAATAAGAATCATGTTAAAGTTTTTGACACTAAGTCTAACATCCTAATCTCAAGAATAATGAAAGAGCAAGCAGCAAAATTTCCTTGTAGCACATTCATCATTAATTAAGTGCAGTAGCCACTTAGTTCATGCCATGTTCTTGCTATCATGCAAACCACACAATTGCATGCATAAAATTTTCAACACTCACTTGACACAGAATCACACAATTCTGATTCAATGTTTTCTATACTTTTGCCCCCTACACATATCTTGCTGCCACAATCAATCATATTATTACAAATAGTGTAAGGAAATAAAGAACGAGATAACTTAGTAGGGTCTGGCACCTATTCTTTCTTTTTCTCTAAGCTTCATCACACACATCTGCTTTATTCCACTCTTCCTAAAATCCAACACCAAGAAAAAAATATAGACTATCTCCACGGGACACAAACAAAACAATCTAGAAATAAAACAAATCAATTAAGAGCAATATAAAAAGCTTGGGTTGCCTTCGAAGAAGTACTATATTTAATATATGTATCCTGACATGATACTTGTGGTCTAGGGTTGTTTAATTGAGGATTTAGGGATCTAGAATCCCCATGAGCTACAAGTCTCTCCTTTTTTTTTTCCTAGTCTCCTTCTTCTCTTTCTTGCCTTCCTTCCTAAGCTTAGCTTTTCCTCCACTCGCAATGGTGGTTGTTTGACTCTTCCCTTACACTTATCTATGGTCCTTCATCTTGCACTTGCACCTTACCTTCCTTTGTAATTGCTTTGTTCACTAGCCTTGTTAATAAACTCATCTAGCTAAAGTAACATTAAAACATCTTCTTCCATTTTTTTTTTTTTTGTATATATGAGTGATTATAGGTATTAAGTATATAAAAAAGGTCACCGTTTTCTGTCCCAATATGTAATGTCAAACTACCTTGTTCCATGTCTATGATAACCTTCGTGGTGGCCTAGAAAGGCCGGCCAAAGGTAATACTTTGCCGTTTTTCACTTTTCATGTCCAAAACAACAAATCCATAGGAACAATAAAATCACTCACCTTTATTGAGACATCCTTAACAAGCCCAAGTGGTCTTATCTGCCAATTTTATCTTCATGCATGTGGGCTTCACATAATTCATATGAAGTGCCTAAAAAAGTAGAAAAAGACATCATATTTATACTAGAACCTAAATTACATAAAATATTTTCAAATGAGGTGCTTCCTACTGTACAAGAGATAGAAAAACTCCCTAGGCCCTTTGGCTTTGCTAATAACACATTCTCCTGATCTTAGTTGCCCTCCAAATCTCCAAATTTCCTCTTCTTACTTATCACATCTTTTAGCTACTTAACCAAACTTAGGTTATTTTCTTTTTTTGTCATTAAAGGAGCACTTACATTTAATCTTTCAAAATCAATACGAAATTTACTTACTTGCTCCTTTACCCTTATTGGTATGAGCCTCTGTGGATATAGAATTTTCAAATTATATGATGCTGGGCATTCTCTGTTTTCCTCCTCAACAATGGTAGGCTACACCTTTACCTTCTCTTGTTGCACAAGAGGAGGTAGCATCTCTTCATTCTTATGGATAATTACGTGCACACTTTTGACATAACTGGATTATTCTCTATAGTACTAGGTAACATATTGTGGCACTAGAAGTCATCTCTTTTACCAGTTGTCCCAGTTGCATCTCTTGATTTTTGACAGAAGAATGCTAGAGAGTGTAAGTTCTATTCATGTAATCTAACATATTTTTTGCTAGATTACCTATTGTCCCATTGGTTGACTTTACAAGACCACCCACAATTTCTTCAATTGAACCTGTTTTCTTCTACTGTTAGTAAGGTGCTTAGAAGCCTGGTGGATTCTATGAATTTCTCCAAGAAAAATTTGGATGGTTCTGCTAGCCTGGATTGTAGGTGTTTACATTTTGTTTCCTTGTCCTTTTGTATTACCTACATAATTCACTTGTTCTTCTAGCCTATTTCTTGTCCCTTCCCCTTTACACTTATGTATAGGAAGGGGCCCTATACTCATATCACAATTTCATGTATAGGAATGGGGCCCTATACACATATCACAATTTTGTATTATGGAAATTGGAAAGTGCTAAGAACTACTTACTAGGACATTGTTAGTATTTTTGGACACAAGCTCCACTTCTGCTACAAGTGCCATCACTATATCTACTTCGTGCATGTTAGTGACCCTAAGTGAAGTGGACCTCTCAGATGACCTTTGGTATGTATTAAATGCCATCTTGTTTATCAACTTGCAAGCATCTTCTAGCTATTTATTCATGAGAGCCCCCTCGCGGTTACATCAAGGCTGTACATAGCTAACCAAATATATCATTATAGAAAGTTTGTACCTGCATCTAGAGTGGATATTCATGCTGTAGGCACTTTTTGAGAAGCTACTTAAAGCTTTCCTTGACTTTTGGCAAGGTTTCAGACTTTAATAGTTTTAATGTTCCAATCTTCAATTTGAATTGTGTAGTTTTTGTTGGTGGGAAGTATTTAGCCAAGGTTTATTTACCATATCTTACAAGTGACAATACTCCAGGGTGATAATGATTGTAGCCATTGTCTAACCCTATCCCTAAGAGAAAAAGAAGACAATCTTAATTTAATGGCATCATTAGATACTCTATTAAATTTAACAATCTCATATAGTTTAGGAGAAGAAAAAAGAGAAAAACAAGATGGGTGTTAGGATTTTCATGGGGGGCTCTACTAAATTGGTTCAACTGTACCATATTGATTATTGAAAGTTTTAGCTCGAAGTTGTTAGTGGTCACATGTGGTCTCGCAACTCCAGTCATATTCAGGGTCATTATTAGTTGAAGGTTGTCTTTCATAGCTTGCTGGTTTGGTAGAGGAGGAAGTTCCCGTGGTGGTGGTGGGTTATTTTTGCTATTTCTTGTTCATGCTAGAAAAGAGCTCTATGCCTATGAAGTGTTCATTCAATTTGCAGATCAAAATCAAAATCAATGCACTTACTCCTACATAACAAATGTCTTCACAATTTAAATATTCAGCCCACGAAATACTAGTGTCAGCAAAAAACAAAAGAAAATAAAATGGCCTAATCCAGCAGTCCCTTAAAGTGTTCAATAGCACTTGTCACCCTCCTTAGCAATGTTGCCAAAATTTGACATGGGTTGTCACCTCACTAAAATTAAATTTATAATTAAACTAATACTGTGGTAAGTACAAATATTGTTCCCACGAAGAGAGGTTTCGTATCTATTGATTTAACTAAGTTCCTATTAGTTAGGCTGCAAAATTGAAGTGAAAGGAAAAAAAAACTAAATAAAAGCAAGCTCTTAAACAAAGTACACAAGATAAAAGTGATGGAGTATCGGTAGTTGAAGCGTCTAACCACTTGTGTTGGTTTCTTATGTATACCAGTTATATTAATTATTAGTTTAATTGCACTAGTTACAATTGTTAATTATAAAGTTTATAGAATATTATCCCAAAACTTCTATAGCTTTGCCTTAAGATTTTCATGGTTTTTTCTAAGCTAAATCAAGGAAGGAGATCAAGTTTGATGACTAACAATCTTTAGCCACATTAATTCCATGGTTTCACTCCAATTATCCTCACAAAATTAATGTTAACAATTGTATATCTCTTGCATAAGCTTCACTTCTATTATTCCTTGCACAACAATAGATTAATTAATGATTCACCCAAGTTACTATTCAAAATGACAATTGTGAATAACTATGTAAGGATAATTTATCACAACTCATGCATACATATATCACCAATCCAAACATAAGCAACTAGGAAAAAAATTTAGAAACTCATATTAAATTCAAGAAAAATCAATTCTAAATTGTTCATCATCTAAACAATCATAGAAACACTGGAAAACTCCAAAAAAAACTTAGTCTGTATGTTCTATGTTTCATGGGAGAATGAACTCTCATAAACTTTTGGTGTGAATTCCTCCCCCAACTTTTCAATCTTAAGTTCCTATGTGATTAAGTTTTTAGAAAAGTATAACTAAGTCAAACCTCCTCTCCAAGACGTGGAGAATGTATAATTGTACTTGCATAGTGCCTAGGATTTGTCTATATGTGTGACAAGATGAAAAAGCCCTTAAAAAACAATGGAGATTTGTGGTCTGAACTTCTATCGCTTTGACTCTTGCAGTTGTGGAACTAGGTCTCATGATTATGCCTCCTCCTCATACCTAGAAATTTGGGTGTGATAATTACATTAAGTTGATAATTGGGGGTCACACTGAACCACCTTACAATGTTGAACCCTCATGCTATATTTGTGCCTCTTACCTATAGAAATTCTAGAATGTCTCACTTCACCGCTCTGTTACCACGAAGAGGTTTCTCACTCATGCAAACTATACCTCTATGACTGTGACAAAAAATTGTAGAGATTCTAGAGGGTGTTGAGGTTTCGTCATGCGGTTGTATTTCTACCTTTCCTAGCTACAACTCTTCCTTTTCATGGCTGCAACATTGGCCTGCAGTCATGAAATTATTTTTTAAGTATAGAAAATGTCCAACATTAATAATTAACCCCATAAATACACTTTTACCCCTTAAAATCATTATATTTAACATAATTCATACATGAAACACATTTTATCCATCTTAACTCACATGAAGGTATAATTTAAGCACATAGGAGGTACAAATATACTATAATTTTACATGTTATCATTTAGTCCTAGCTCGTGTCATTAGACTTCTCAAAATCATCAAATATTCGCCCTGGTGCTCACGTCATCTCGCTCCTCTTGAGAAGAAATTGCCTTCAATTCCAAGTCTCTTTCATCCCCTACACCAAAAGGACTTAAATCAACTAAATTATGGGTTCCACTACCACCAAACTCATTTGGCAATTGTAATTTATAAGCATTATCATTTGTGTGCTCAGCTAATTGAAATGACCCATCTCTTTGAGGAATCAACTAAGATTTCTTTTGATTTGGAAACCTCTCTTTTTACATATGAATCTAGACCCAATCTCTAAGCTTAGAAATAACCTTTTTGCATCCTTTGTTTGCTTACTAGGCATATTACCTATTCCTTCTCTCAATATTGTGATGAATATGTCCATGTAGTTGCTTTACAAACTTCCCATTGTGCTCTACATCTGCATTAACTTACTACATAGTAATGGTAGTAAATTCAACAGAGTTAGCAAATTAAAACCATAAACTATCTTAAATGGTAGCATTAGTGTGGTAGAGTGCTTACTCCTATTATAAGTAAATTTAGCATGTAGCAAGCTCTCTTCCAAGTTTTTTATATTCTTTTAAATCAATGCATGTACCAGAGCAATTAAGGTCCTATTCACTACCTTTATTTGCCCATTGGTTTGTGGATGACTCATCTTGGAGAATAACAACTTCGTGCTTGCTTACTTTACACCATTGTGTCTTCTAGAAATAACTCAGAAATTTAATATTCCAATCAAACACTATTGTTTTGGAAATTGTTGTGTTTTTTTAGGTATGGGATGTCAAAATTTTAAATTTTGATCACAAAATAATTAAAGAATGTAGCAGAATAAGTAAAATCCCAACCTGGTTAGCTTTTCATCATATAAAATGCTTAAACATTAAATAATAGAATGTTGTATGCATGATTACTTGAAAATAAATCACTCGGTTTCTATCTATGATCCATAAGCCGCGATGAAGTTTTGACCTCTAGTTTGTTTGTACAAATAAGTCAATGGCCATAATTCTCTAATAAATCTTCTCCAACTCTTTCATGAAGACCTACAATTCTTGTTCTTGGAGTATTACTTGAGAGAAAATTGAGGGAGGTTAGAAACTAATTTTCTCTCACGTGCAGTGGTGAATAGTGTCTGAGTGAATAGTAGACTCAGGTGAATAGTATTAGCAGCACTGTTCACGTGAATAGTGTCCCCCTCTTGAAACTCTTCCAAGTGATTTATTCATAAGACAATCATATTTACATTAGGATTTTTAGGGCTTGTGCAATGGGCTTTATAAACTTTCGGGTGGACCTTAAAGTTATCCTAAGCCCATGCTCCTTTAATTATTAATCTAATTAATAATTAAAGCTTATTTAAATTATTTCCTTCAATTAAATTAATCTCATTAATAAATTAAAGGCATATTATATTTCCAATTAATAATCTTCATTATTAATAAATGTAATAGGTACAAATTAATTCTCTTATGCCTTGTCTCTTTAATTTAATTAATCTTATTTACTAAATTAAGGACTCATCATGTTTTTAATTAATGATTTCATCACTAAGAAATATAATGATGAATAAATTATTTCAATTTGGTTCAATCCAAGTACAACCAAATTAAATCTACTATAAGACTTCTCAGGCCTCATCCATAAGAGTTCTTAAGCCTTATGATCACCACTTTCCAATTATCTCAAGCCATCATCTTGTTCTTATGTGTGTGACTCTTTAAGTTTATTGTTAGCTGGTAACAAGCATAGTTTGAAGGATATGAGTGACATGTAGTTTGTGGCCCATATCATAACCTACCCAAAGTAAACTGAATAGATCACAATAAATCCTCCTGATTGTGAATACCATATAGTATAGACTTTTTTTCTTAATTTATTCCAACTGAGTGAGAGCTATGGATTTAGTCAAACTCTCAAATTTGGTCATATGACCAATTGATGTTTCTCATGAGACTAATGTTTTTATCTGAAACTCCTTTCCAATCACATACTACCTTGATTAAGGGATTTTGTCTCATAGAATGGCAACTGCATAAGACAACCATCTTGCTCACTTGCAAGGAGACAAATCTTTTATTAATTGCAAATGTGCCTCCATTTGCACTTAGACAATAACACTTTGGGCTCATGACTCTATCTTATATCGAGATAGATATTGTTTCTCAATACCTTAATAACACATAGATCATTATGCACACAAGACAACCACGTTGTCTCAGGTCTAATGTCTATGCACAGTTAATATAATCACAAAAGAAGGCATTGGCAGCAAAGAGTTAACTCCATGTGTTTGCTTCGTTTCATGACTCAATATCTGAATGCTCATTCTCTAATAATGCACCCACACACATGTATTTGCAGTATCTCATACTGAATGGCATGGCACCCACCATATAATACAAGGTACACAAGTCGTATTAATTTACTAATGCCCTTTAGAGTGTGTGACTCACGGATTGGTTTTAGTAATTGTCTACCATGAAAACTGTGTCCATATTCATAATCCTTACGAATAACATCTCTTACCACAATCACATGGGCACATGCAACAATTTAGTTCATTCAAAATTTACATGCATGAAAACATTACGAGAATATTGATAAAATAATCATCAACATTTTATTAAATAATAATGATAATATTTACAATCAATATCTCTCAATATATTCCTCATTGATAATTTGGCATGAGAGGGCATATCACAAACAATCTCCTACTTGCACTTTAGCACTAATGACTTCAATGTTAATTGCTATAGTGTCTAATACCCATCTTCTCAAGCTGGCGATCTAGTTGTTCTTATGTCATTAGCTTGGTGAGTGGATTAGCAACACTATTTGCCAAGGCTATCTTCTACATGGTGATATCGCCCTCTCCAATAATTTCTCAAATGATATGATATCACCTTTTAATATATTTCAACTTTTGATGAGACTTTGGTTTCTTTGCTTGCCCAATGGCACCGTTATTATCTCAATGTAGTGGCAATAGTTAATCTAACCACAAAACTACTTAAAGCTCTGTAATGAACTTTTTAATCCAAACAACCTTCTTAGTAGGATCACGTGTTGCAATTGTTAGTAATATACCCTCCAACGCCAATAGAAAGTAAGGGATACTAGAAGGGTATTAGTTGTATATGTACTTTCACATTAATTAATAAACTATTGATTTCTATATCAGTATTGTGGCAAGTCTTTATGTAGATAAATCTTGATTGGTATAAAGTACTGCATGTTTAGATGTGCTTGAGTTAGAAAGTCTTATTCATAAAAAGCCTTTGTGAACACGGACATAAGACTTTCTTGGTACTTAATCACTAAAATCTATCCATGAGTCACAGACACCCAAAAGGGTATTAAAGAGTCAGCATGACTGACACACCTTGTCTTTGTATGGTAAGTGCCATGTTGTGATGTATGAGATATTGAGAATACATGTGTGTGGACGTTTTATTGGGAAATGGGGCATTTGGACAATAAATTGTAGAATGAAGCAAATACATGGTGTTCACTCTTAGCTATTGACATCCTAGTTTGTGATCGTGTTATGTCTATGTGGACCTTAGACTTGAGATGACATCGCTGTCTTGTACATGTGATGGTTAACATGCCATTCGAACATTAAGGGCTAATATTTATCCTATTATTGGATAGAGTCATGAGTCCAATGAGCCATTGCTTAGGTATGTATGGAGGCATGTGTGTAGTCAATAAGAGATTTGTCTCCTTGAAAGTAAGTAAGGCGTTTGTCTATGCAGTTGGTGTTCTATAAGACATAAGCCCTTGGCTAACATAATGTGTGATCGGAAAGGAGTTTCCGATAGAAACATTTATCGTATTTAGAAATGTTGATTGGTTATATAGCTAAATTTGTGAGTTTGATTAAATCCATGACTCTCATTTGGTTGAGATAAAATAAGAAAAAAGTTCTATATAGCATGGTAGTCATGATTAGAAATGTTCATTGTGATCTGAATTAGTTCATTTTGATTGGGCTATGATATGGGCCATAGGTCACATGTTACCTATGGCTTTCATGCTATGCTTGTTGCTAATTTAGAATGAACCTAAAGAGTCATATGTATAAGATTGAGATGTGTTGTGAGTGTTCAAATGATGGATTGCATAATTTATTTAGTTACAATTAGATTAGACTAAATAAGTTGTCATGGTACTTGTTAGTGATGAGATTATTAATTAGAAGCACAATGAAAATTTAATTTAATTAATGAGATTAATTAAATTAAATTATTTTGGCACAAATGGATTTTAATTATTAAGGAGATTAATAATAAATGGATATATGGGTTGATTTATTAATGAGATTAATAAATAAGTGTTTAAGAGCTATTTAATTAAAAAGGGTTCATGTAGAGGGGCCCAAGGAGCCTATGCACTTATCCCTAGTGTTTAAACTATAAATGGGACTCTTGAAGAGTTCAAGACATGATTTCTAAGCCCAAAATTCGTGTGCCACATTAAGCAAGGGAGAGAAGAAATCCTAGCTCTTTATTATGTATCTCTTTAGTCATAAATCTCTCCTAACTCAAAGAGTTTGTGTTAGAGCTTCGCAAAAAGAGTTATATGGAGTGTAGGAGGAGCTCAAAAGCATCCCAATATTGTGGAAAATCTAGAGGTCGAGATTTAGAGGCCATGACACCAACGATCATGCACGAAAAGTTTGAAAGCATTTCTAAGAAACCATCTTGATCCTTGCTCTTGTAAATTCAATATCTTGCATGTTATGCAACAAAAATAGATGGAGTTTGTCCTATTAGCTTCCACTACTTGTTTATGATTAATTTATGTGATAAATTTTAGATTTTTATGGCTAAACCGCAACAAAATCCAATAGCAATACACTTAACATCAATGGTGGAATTTGTAGTAGTGCTCTATTTGGAACTCTTCCAACTCACTTCTCCTCGATTGAGGGTGAAAATATATCTAGAAGTAGATTTTCTATCATCGACATCGGAATGAAAATCAGAGTCAGTATAGCTAACAATGTTCAGTTCTTTATCTCCTTACACACGAACTATATCTTTAGTTCTTCTCAAGTACTTAAGGATACACTTGACAATAGGAAACTGCTCATAACACTTATGACATAAGTGATATCTAGCATCGTACATAGTGTTGCATACATTAGGCTTCCAATTACCGAAGCACATGGAATGACAACCACTGACCTCCTCTCATCATCTATCTGTGAGCACATGAACTTTGAGAGAAAGATGTCATACTTAATTGGTAGCAATCCTCTCTCAAAGTCTTCCGTTTAGAACCTTTTTAGAATTTTGTCTATATATAAGGCTTAGGAGAGGCCTATTAATTATTTTTGCTTTATCTCTATAGATGTGAATCCCTAAGATATTGGTCCCTTCTCCTAAGTCTTTTGTGGAGAACGCACTAGATAACCATGTTTTAACTAATGTCATCATCCTAACAGTATTCCTAATAGAAATTTGTCATCTACATACAACTTTAAAAATGTGCCTACACTCCGATGACCTTCTTTTAGACGCAGGGCTCTTCCTTGTTTCTTATATAGCTAAGCCATTTGAGTGCTCTATCAAAACAAGGATTCTAACTTATTGATTCCTGTTTAAGGGCATAAATAGACCTCCTAAACTTTCATATTTTATAAGACTCACCTTCAACCTCAAAATTGCATGGTTGTACCATAGATATCCCTCTTAATAAACCCATTGAGAAAAGCAATTTCGATATCCATTAGTTAAATCTCATAGTTCAAGTGGGTAGCCATCACAATAAGTATTTGAATGAATTTGATCATTACTACAAGCTAAAAATTCTCCTCATAGTCAACACCCTCTTTTTGACTATAGCGTTTCACCACAAGCTTGGTCTTATAGGTCTCCATTTTGCTAGTCAAACCAAATCTTCATTTTGTAAGCCCACTTGCATCCAATGGAAACTATTCCCTCAGGTGGATCCACTAAGGTTTAAACTTGGTTCGAATACATTGAATCCATCTCAAATTGCATTACCTCTTACCAGTTGGCAGAGTTCCTATCTACCACTACTTGATCGTATGTAGAAGGATCATTCACATGATCACTATCGCCCCTAACAAACAACTCTTGTCCATTCTCTAAGACCTTACCATATCTCTCTAGTGCATGAGAGACTCTACTTGATCATTGCAATAGTTATGTCATAGAAGGTGTTTCTTAAATAGGTAACTGTTGTATGGGTTTTGTTGCTTTGTCCCTAATGCTCAACTTCCTTGAGCATAGTAATACTATCATCATCCTCTTCCCAAATAAACTCTTCCTCTATGAAGCATGCTTGATAACCAACAATAATCTTATGGTCATTTGGGAAGTTCGCAAGTCAGATAGGGCTCTTCTCCCAATGGGCCTTGAAGCTCATCTTTCTCCAACTTGCTAATCCTAGCCTCTTCAGCATGGCCTAATTTGAAATGTCACAATTGCTTACCATCCCTACCATGTTTGTTTGTTACAACATTCATCCCAAGCTTATTATCCAAATTCAAGTAGTGCAAGCCATTTACCAATGAGATAGTGTCAACTAATTTATTAAAATAATAAATTTGGCAATTATTCTCTCTAAAAGAAAATTCATAACTTTTTTTTACTAGTAATGGTATAGAGAAAATATTTTTGAGCACATACATCAAATGGACTTAAATCAACAACATTAAGTGTAGCACTAACACTAAACTCACCTAGCAATTACGATTTGTATGCATTATCATTTTTACGCACTACTACTTGAAATGATCCATCTCCTTGGGTTATCAACTAATATTTCTTTTGATTCAGAAATCCCTTCTTTCGCATATGAACCTATACCTAATCTCCAGGTTTAAAAATAACTTTTTTACACCCTTTGTTTGTTTGTTGGGCATATTGCCTATTCCTCCTTTGAATATTGTGATGAATATAATCATGTAATTGCTTTACAAACATCTTATTGTGCTCTACATTTGCATTAACTTTCTTGCTACGTGGTGATGGCAGTAAATCCAACAGATCTAGCCAATTAAAACCATAAACCACCTTAAAGGGTAGCATTCATGTGGTGAAATGCACACTACCATTATAAGCAAATTTAACATGTGGCAAGCACTCCTCTTAAGTTTTTATGTTCTTTCTAATCAATGTATGCAATAGAGCAATTAAGGTCCTAATCACTACCGCTATTTGATCATTGGTTTGTGGATGACATGTATAGAGAATAACAACTTTGTGCCAAATTTACACCATGGTGTCTTCCAAAAATAACTCAGAAATTTAACATCCCTATCAAACACTATCATTTTGGAAAATGTTGTTTTTCTTCAGGTGTGGGATGCCAAAATTTCAAAATTTTAACCAAAAATAATCAAAGAATGTAGTAGAATAAGTAAAATCTCAACCCAGTTTGCTTTTTGTCGTATAAATTGCATAAACATTAAATAATAGAATATTGTATGGATAATTTCCTAGAAATAAATCCTTCTGGTTTCTGTTTATGATCCACAAGCCACGTCAAAGTCCGTTCCTTTAGATTGTCTATACCAACAAGTTGTTGGCTATGGTTCTCCAACAAAATTCTACAAACTCCTTCATGAAGTCCTGTAATTCCTACGCTTGGAGTATTTTTTGATAGAAAATTGAGGGAGCCAGAAACTAAATTTCTCTTATGTGCAATGTTGAATAGTGCTTGAGTGAACAATACCTCAAATGAACCATATTAGCGGAACTATTCATGTGAATAATGTCCCTTTCTTGGAACTCTTTCAAGTGATTTATTCTCTCGACAATCATATTTATACTAGAATTTTTAGGACCTGTACAATGGGTTCTTTAGGCTTTTACATGGACCTTAGAATTATTTCAAGCCCATCCACCTTTAATTATAAATTTAATTAATAATTAAAGCTATTTTGAATTATTTCTTTCAATTTAATTAATCTCATTAATTAAATTAAATGCCTATTATGCTCTCAATTAATAATCTCTATTATCAATAAATATAATGAGTACTAAATAATTCTCTTGTGCCTTGTCTCTTTAAATTAATTAATCTCATTAATTAAATTGAAAGCTCATCATGTTTTTAATTGATGATCTCATCACTAACAAATGTAATGAAGAATAAATCATTTCAATTTGATCTAATCCAAGTGCAACCAAATGAAATCAACCATGAGACTTCTCAAGTCTCATCCAAAAGTCTTTTGAAGCCTTGTGATCACCACTTTGCTATTGTCTTAAGCCATCATCTTATTCTTATATGTGTGACTCTCTGAA
This sequence comes from Avicennia marina, assembly GCA_019155195.1. Classification (NCBI taxonomy): domain Eukaryota; kingdom Viridiplantae; phylum Streptophyta; class Magnoliopsida; order Lamiales; family Acanthaceae; genus Avicennia; species Avicennia marina. The sequence continues at coordinate 6,153,806 of CM032776.1, forward strand.
TTCATCCTTAGCTAGCAATAAGCATAGCTTGATGAATTGGTTGGCACCTAGCTTATGGCCTATATCATAGCCCATCCAAAGTGAAGTAAATGGATCATAATGAATACTTTAGGTCATCAATAGCATGTTGTATAGGCATTTTTTCTTGCTTTGTCCCAACTGAACAAGAGTTATGAATTTAGTTAAACTTATAAATTTGGTTATATGACTAATTGACGTTTCTTTAAGAGACTAAGGTTTTTATCACGAAGCAAGACATTTGTAGCAAAGAGTGAACTATATGTGTTTGCTTCATTCTCCGAGTTAATGTCCAAATGCTCATTCTTAGTATCTCTTACTGATTGGCATGGCGATCACTATACCATACAAGGTGTACAAGTTGTATCGACTTTCTTATGCCCTTTAAAGTGTTTGTGACACATTGACTGATTTTAGTGATTTTGTACTATGATAGTCTTGTGTCCATATTCAAAACACCTTATGAATAAGTCCTCTTAACACAATCACATAAGCACATGTAATACTTTACTCTAGTAAGATTTGCATGCATGAAAACACTACTAGAATATTGATAAAATAATTATTAACATTTCATTAAATAACAACAATAACATTTACAACCAATATCCCTTAAAGTATCCCTTATTGATAATTTAGCATCAGAGAACATATCATAAATAATCTCTCACTTGCACTTTAGCATCGATAACCCTAATGTCAAATGTTATGGTATCGAATACCCATCTTCTCAAGATGGCAATCTGGCTGTTCTTAAGTCGTTGGTTTGTGAGTAGATTAGCAACATTATCTACTAAAACTATCTTCTGCAAGGCGATATCACCCCTCTAATGATTTCTCTAATGATATGATATCACCTCTCTATATGTTTGAACTTTTGATGATACTTTGGTTCCTTTGTTTGCACAATAGCATTGTTATTATCTAAATTAAGTGGCAATGGCTAATCCATTCCTAGAACTGCTTGAAGCTCAATATTGAATTTCTTAATCCAAATAGCCTTCTTTATAGCATTGCATGTCGCAATTGTTGGTGATATTCCCTTTATAGCTAATAGAAAATGAGGGACATTAGAAGGGTATTGGTTGTATATATACTTTTCACATTAAGTAATAAAATATTGATTTCTATATTAATATTGTGGGAAATCTTCATGCATATAAATCCTGATTGGTATGAAGTATTGCACGCATCCATTGGCTTGAGTTAGGAAGCCTTATTCACAAAGAGTCCTCATAAATATGGACACAAGGCTTTCTTTGTACTTGACTACTAAAATCTATCTATGAGTCACAGATATTCTAAAAGGCATTAGAGAGTTAGTACGAATGACACACTTTGTATTTGTATAGTGAGTGCTATGCCGTGAGGTATGAGATATTGAAAATACATGTGTGTGGATGTGTAATTGGAAACAAGACATTTAGGCAATGACTTGCAGCATGAAGTAATGCATGAAGCTTACTCTTAGCTATCAAGATCCTACTTCGTGGTTGTGCTACATGTGTATGTGGACATTAGAACTGACATAATATGATTGTCTTGTGCACATGAAGGTTAATGTGTCACGAGGATAGTATGAGCTAATATCTATCCTATTATGAGATAAGGTTATGAGTGCAATGATGCAGGTCATTGTAAGACATTAAAATTAAATTTTAATAACTAGTACCGGTTAAATATGAGTGTCGTGTCCTCAAATAGGGTATGAATTGTATCTATTGCTACGATTAAACCATCTTAAGCGAGAGAGACAATAAGAGCAACAAGGGAAAACCAAGAAAACATAAATTTCTTGAAACAATCAAGTTAGTTGAAAATTAAAGAAGATTTAATGGTAAGAAGGCCTAGGCCCTTGTGCAGTGTGGAAATTCAACAAAGAACAGATGGATTTGCAATCAAATTCAATTGGCTTATTATGGTGCATAATCTTTTAATCTTTGAGATATTCCCTTGAATCATCCCAAAGCTTTAACCTAACAAGCATGTTCCCATGTCCCACTTAAGTTGAGAATATGAATATTAACACTTATCCCATGTAAATTCCTCAATTTCACTTCTGCTATTCCTTTGAAATTTACATTTGCAATCGATGTCTAACTTATGAGTTTCACTCCCATTATTCCCTATGTAGTCACAATCAGATGAAGAGTCACTAAGCAGTTGAAAACATGAATTTACAATTGCAGATAATAAGAACAATGAAAACAAATCACACACACGTATTTGTTAAAAGTCTTCAACTGACACAGGGTTCTACGGTAGAAATCTAGCAATCCATAAAAATAAATGCAAGTGTAATAATCAAATCCATAATCTTATTATCCAAGAAAACAAGACAAAGATAAGAAAATCTTAGTCCAAGGTCTTGAACAATTGGCTAGATTATGTCTTTAACACTACAAGAATTCTTCCAATTTGCTCTTGAATGATGTAGCCTCTTTGAAGTCCAAGTTTTCAACTTTTTTCCTCAGCTACCACCATAATTTTCATCTAAAAATATAAGGGAGAACTAGGTCAAGCCAACGGGTGCATGAGAAAAGGCAAGAAAATCCAATTTCTAAAAACACGTATTTGTTCGTGCCATCTCCCACAATTGCAGATCTTCTTCTTGCATCACAGCCTCCTCAACCATGGTTGCAGCTCTAACCGTGATAATTCCAGTGAACACCACAGTCTTCACCCATGGCCGTACAGCTCCTTCTTGCAATCGCAGATCCCTCAACTGTGGTCATGCTTCTAAACACGGAAAAACCAATGCATGGTGTGATCCTCATCATGGTTGTGGAACACCTTACCACGATTTCCACTCTGACTTCTGTGATCGCAGCCCTGACCGCATCCGTCGAAGGTTTTTAGCTATTCTAGCAGTGTTCATACATTTTCATGTAATTTTCGTGTCTAATGTTTGATTGACCTAATGTTTAGGCTGTTGGAAAGCTAATTCATTTTTATTTTATTCCTCAAAGTTTCAAGTTAATCAAATATTCCATCTCAACTCAGCATCCTTCCAAATTTGTTGCTTGATCCCTACAACCATGAAAACTTTCACAAGCATCATATTATTCAATGTCATTCATGCTAAGATACATTCATGATAACATTTAATGTAATTCATGTTTGATTTAAGCATTTTATTCCATCATAAGGTTTGTTTGACACAATGTCCATTTCACACAATTTAACGTTACCATGCGCAATATACGTCACCAACCTTGTTAAATATACTCCATAATTAACTATTAATTTAGGCAACATCATCTAACAAGCCGTTGTCTGAGTGCATATGGAGGCATGTGTGTTGTCAATGAAAAATTTGTCTCCTTGAAAGTGAGCAAGGCATTTGTCCTATATAGTTAGTATTCTATGAGCTGCAAGCTCTCAACAAAGGCAATGTATGTTTAGAAAGGAGTCTTCAATGGGAACATTTATCTCATTTGGAAATGCCAATTGTTCATATGACAGAGTTTACACATTTGACTGTATCTATGATTCTCACTCAATTGAGATAAAGTAAGACAAAAGGTCTATGTGGCATAGTAGTCACGATCAGAATGGTTCATTATGATCCCAATCACTTCATCTTAATTGGGCTACGATATGTGCCATAGGCTAGACGTTATCCATGTCTTTCAAGCTGTGCTCATTGCTTAGTAAGAATGACCCTAAAAAGTCACATACATAATATTGAGATGTATTGTGAGGGTTAAATTGATGGGTTCTATAATTTATTTTGTTGAAAATGGATTGGATTAAATAAATTGCCATGTTACTTGTTAATGATGAGATCATTAATTAAGAGTACAATGAAAATTTAATCTAATTAATGAGATTCATAAAATTAAATTAGTTGGAATCATGGACTTTAGTTATTAATGAGATTAATAATTAATGGACATATGGGTTGATTTATTGATGAGATTAATAAATAAGAGTCCATAGGCTATTTAATTAAAATAGGTCCATGAAAAGTGGCCCATGAAGCCTATGCACTTATCCTTAGTGTTTAGGGTTTAGGGTTTAGGCCTATGAATCCTATGCAATTGGAGTCTTGAAGAGCTCAAAACGTGATTCCTAAGCCTAAAATTCGTGTGCCCCATCAAGCATGGGAGAGAAGAAACCCTAGCCATTCTCTCATGCGTCTCTCTTGTCATAAAGCCCTCCTAAACAAAAGAGTTTGTGTTAGAGCTTTACAAAAGGAGTTTCGTAGAGTTTAGGAGGAGCTCACAAGCATCTTAATCGTGTGGAGAATCTATAGGTTAAGGTTCAAGGGCTATGACTCAAAGGATCACACATGAAAAGTTTGAAAACTTTTCAAAGGAACCGTCTTGATCCTTATGCTTGCAAATTCAATTTTATGTGTGTTTTGTTACAACAATAGATAGGGTTTGTCCTATTGGCTTCCATTGTGTGTTTGTGATTAATTTATGCGATAACTTTTTGATTTTTGTGGCCAAACTCCAATGAAATTCAATAGTAATATACTCAATGTCAATGGTGGAATCTGTAGTGGTGCTTTGTTAAGAAGTCTTCCAAATTCCTACTCCTCCATTGAGGGCTAAAAATATATCTAGAAGTAGATTTTCTATTGTTGACATCTGACTAAAAGTTAGAGTTTGTATAGCTATCAACTTTCAATTCCCCATCTTCATATATAAGTATCTTATCGTCAGTCCTTATGTACTTAAGGGTACACTTGACAATAGAAACTTGCTTATAACACTTATGGTGTACGTGACATCTACCATCATAGATGGAATTTCATATATTAGGCTTCCAACTGTTAGAGCATATGGAATGGTAGCCGCTGACCTCCTCTCATCGTCTGTTTGCAGGCACATAGATTTTGAGAGATAGATGGTATGCTTAATTGGTAGCAATCCTCTCTTAAAGATTTACATCCTAAACTTCTTTACATCTTGTCTATGCACATAGCTTGGGAGAGACTCATTAATCTTTTCGCTCTATCCCTATAGATGTGAATCCCCAAGATATAAGCCCCTTCTCCTAAGTCTTTCATGGAGAACATACTGGATAACTATGTTTTAACCGATGTCATCATCCCAACATTATTCCTAATGAGAAGCATATCATCTACATACAATACTAAGAATATGATTGTGATCCCATGACCTTCTTGTAGATATAAGGCTCATCCTCATTTCTTATGAAGCCAAACCATTTGACTACACTATCAAAATAAAGATTCCAACTCATCCATGCCTACTTAAGGCTATAAATGGACCTCTTAAGCTTTCATATTTTATAAGACAAGCCTTAGACCTCAAAACTATGTGGTTGTATCATATAGATATCCCCCTCAAGAATCCAATTGAGGAAAGTGATTTTGACATCTATTTGCCGAACCTGATAGTCCAAGTGGCAGCTATTGTGAGAAGTATTTGAATGAATTTGATCATAGTTGCAAGCAAAAAACTCTTCTCATATTTAATACCCTTTTTTCAACTATAGCCTTTTGCTAAAAGCCTAGCTTTATAGGTCTCCACCTTACTAGTCAAACCAATCATCATTTTATAGGCCCACTAGTATCTAGTGGGAACTATTCCCTTTGGCTGATCTACTAAGGTCTAAACTTGGTTCGAATACATTAAATCCATCTTGGACTACATTGCCTCCTACCACTTAGCATAGTCACTATCTGTCTTTGCCTGATCGTATGTAAAAGGATTATCCCTATGATCATTATCTCCCATAATGAACAACTTTAGTCTATTCCTTAGGAAATAACCATATCTCCTTAGTGCATGAGAGGCTTTACTTGATCATTGCAATGGTTATGTCATAGGAGGTGCTTCTTGAATATGTAACTGTCGTATGGGTTCCTTGCTTCAACCCTTATGCTCAACTTCCTTGAGCATTATAGTCCTATCAGCATCCTCTTTCGAGATGAACTCTTTCTATAAGAAGCATGCTTGATAACTGACAATAATCTTATGGTCATCAAGGAAGTAGAATTCGTATCCCATAGAGTCCTCAGGACACACTACAAAGTGACCCAAAATGAACTTTGTCTGTAACTTACCAACCTTACTCTTCTTAAGTTAAGTTGAACATCCCCAAACCTTAACATGCTTCAGGTTTGGCTTCCTCCCACTCCACATCTTATGTGGGGCTGTAAGAATAGTTGTAGAGGGAATTCTATTCAAGATGTGGATAGCTATTAGGAGGGTGTGTCCCCATAGAAAATGGGTAAATCAATGAAGTTCATCATAGATTAAACCATGTCCAACAAGGTCCAATTCCTATGGTCCACTACACCATTCAATTGAGAAGTTATCGGCGGTGTGAGTTGTATAATGCTATTTTCCTTAAGAAATTCCACAAGCTTAGTGCTCATGTATTCACCACCACTATCCCATCATAGTGCCTTTACATGCTTTCTAGTTTATTTCTCTGCTTTAGCCTTGAATTTCTTGAACTTTTTGAAGGATTCATGTTTATATTTCATCAAGTACGCATACCTACGCTTAGAGAAATTATCATTAAAAGTAATGAAGTAGTGAAATCCTCCCCCTCAACATTTCATTAAATGGCCCATAAACATCAGTGTGGACTAACTCTAACAACAATGTCACTTCTCAATGTTCCCATCAAATGGGTTGTTGGCCATTGTGCCTAAGATGTGAGGTTCACAAGTCAGATAGAGCTCCTCTTCTGTTGGGCCTATAAGCCCATCTTTTTTCAACTTGCTAATCTTAGCCTCCATAGTATGGCCTAGTATGAGATACCACAATTTCTTAGGATTCAAACCATTCCCAGCATGTTTGTTTGTTACATCATAGGCTTATCATCTAAATTTAAGTAGCGTAAGCCATTTATCAATGAGGCAGTGCCAACAAATTTATTAGAATAATAAATTTGGCACTTATTGTCTCTAAAAGAAAATTCATAACCTTTTTTACTAGTAATGGTGTGGAGAAAATATTCTTGAGCCCATTTGGTAACAATTGACAATCTCTTAGGTGTAAAATATGGCGGGATGATAACTTAATCGAAGTGGTGCCAATTGTAGTGGCTGCAACACTTGCCCTGCTATTGACTCTAGTTACTACTTTTCATTTATAAAGTGACTTAATCTTAGCCAAGTTCTAATCAAGGTGCAAATGTGGGAAGAAGCAACCAAATCTAAGATCCAAGATGTAGAGAACACACCAACGGAATAGTGTGTTTCATAAACATGAAGGTCTATGCCTTCTTCACCATCTTCTAAACTATCGAGGCTCTTAGCACAATTCCTCCTCTAATAATCCTTATTAAATTAGAAACTTTTTTTTGTGTTAACTTGACCATTAGATGCTACACCCTTCAACTTGCATTTCGGCCTATGTCTTAACAAAAGCTCACACATACAGTTCTAGGCATTGCAGGTCCATTGAAGTCATACTTAATAACTAACAACTCATCAGATTTGTAACCCTACTAGTGGCCATCAAACTCTTAAAGTGAAGCATCCTTTGAATGCCACATCCAATGCACTTAAAACTTAAAATGTGCCGTTGTAATGTGACCCCATGATTGTGATGATGTCACATGCTAAGACTACATTAGGAACTCTAAGCTCGATGGAGGGCCATGAAGAAACAATTTTTATGTTGTAACTTAATATTGTCGAGAAGTTTTCGGTCCATGCATTTTTCTTTCACTTTGCACATTAGCCATTTTACATACACATATCTCATACATGCAGTGAAACATAGGATAGAAATGACATGGATGAGTATGGACTTTCTAAATCTAATTAGAGCTAACAACCAAATCGTGCACATGTGTGTGCAGCCTCATACTATTACAAGGCTTTTCAAATTTTTCTTCATTTGTTTTGGACTCCTTTTTCTTCATAAGCTCACCACGCTTGGACTATTGAATAGATTCCAACTCTTGCCTCAAAATGACCACCAACTCAGCTTTAATGCAATCACCAACTTTTAGTCTTAGAATTACAATTAAATTGTGGCATATCACAGAAAGATAATTCCTATTCTATTTCGGAAAAACTTGGACTTATGCCCTTACAATCTATGGGAAAATAGTTTATACATCCAAAAAAATCAAAACCAAAACAATAAAATTCATCCACTTGTGTCCAAAGTTCATAACTCATCCTCACATCCATACACCGCATGTATGGAATAACAAAATACTTAGAACAATCATTTTATTACTTACACATATCATGCCTTAGTTTTCATTTGTGAAAAATCCATTTTCCTGATGCCTTGAATTTGAAAAAGCACAAAGTAGCACTTGCAGGACCTTTGTGTAGCCATAGGAATAGTTCTTGTAGCTACAGATTGCCTTGGTGCAGTTGTACAACTTGAAGTGGTAGAGAACACTTCTCTGTAGTAACCAGTGTCATGACCACGAGAACTAGCTATGCCAATTCCAAAATATGTTACAGCCTCACTCTATGGCCACATGATCATACCTTGTAGGCACGCCTCCTTGTCCTGCAGCTATGAAGCCAACCATAGGGATTACATAACTCCCGTGCACTGCGTTATAGCTGCAAATAGCCACATGATTGCTGCAAGATCTCATCTGACAGCTATGGCACTATTTGATTTCTTGACATTCAAAGCTCGATTATTCTTGCTTTTCTCAATCCAAAACATGCATAAAATACTTATTTAGGTATATACAAGTTTCAAAACCATTTTTATATAATTTTCAAACAAGAAACTACCATAAATCATAAAATGAAAGTATATGGATTCGTTTTATGCAAAGAATAGCGGCAGTTATGCTACCACTATTAGATTTCGTTGGGTATTGGATGCTAAAACTTCAAATTTGATCACCAAATAATCGAAGAACATAATAGAATAAGTTAAATCCCAACCCAGTCCGCTTTTCATTGCATGAAATGCATAAATATTAAATACTAGAAAGCTATATGGATAATTACCTAGAAATAAAGCTCTTCGTTTTTGTCTATCATCCACAAGCCGCAATGAAGTCCCAACCTCTAGTTTGTCAACACGAACAAATCGTTAGCTGTGACTCTCTAACAAAACTCCATGAAGTCTTTCAAGAAATTCTACAACTCTTGCACTTAGACTATTTCCCAATAGAAAATTAAGCTAGGTTAGAAACTAATTATCTCTCATGTGCACGTGGTGAATAGTGTCCAAGTGAACAATATTAGTGGATGCAGAGTAGCGACAGCAGTATTCACATGAATAGTGTCAGTCTCTTTAAATTCTTCTAAGTGATTTATTCTCTAAACACATTCTTATTTATACTGACATTCTTAGAACTTGTGTAATGGGCTCCATAGGCTTTCACATGAATCTTAAAATTATCTCAAGCTTATCCAACTTTAGTTATTAATCTAATTAATAATTAAATCCCATTTGTATTATTTTCATCAACTTAATCAACCCCATTAGTTAAATTAAAGGCCTATTAAGTTTCCAATTAATAATCCCTATTATTAATAAACATAATAGGTACAAAATAATTTTCTTTTGCTTTGTATCTTTAATTTAATTAATGCCATTAATTAAAGTAAAGGCTTATCCTGTTTCTAATTAATAATCTCATCACTAATAAATATAATGAGAAATAAATTATTCTAATTTAGTTCAATCCAAGAGCCACCAAATTAAATCATCCATGAGTTATCTCAAGCCTTATTCACAAGTCTCATGGATGATTTAATTGGAATGATATTGGTAACACTTAGTTTGTGGCCTATATCGTAGCCCTCCAAGGTGAAGCAAATGGATCACAACGAACCCTTCTAATTGTGAATACAATGCAGTATGGACCTTTAGTTTTGTTTTGTCCCAACCTAACAAGAGTCATGGAATTAATTAAACTCACAAACTCCATGTGTTAGCTTTGTTTTGCAAGTCAATGTCCAAATGCTCATTCTTCAATGAGACATCTGCACACATGTAATCACAATATCTTATATTAAATAGCATTGTACTCACCATAAGAATACAAGATATGCAAGTTGTATAGACTTTGTAATGCTCTTTAAAGCGTCTATAACTTGTGAACTAGTTTTAATAATTGTGTATGAAGACAGCTTCGTGTCCATATTTATAACTTTTTATGAATAAAAACTTTTAACACAATTATATGGGCACATGCAACACTTTATACCATTCAAGATTTACACATATGAAAACACTACTAGAATATTGAGGACTTTGGTAGTTCTAAGAGGACAAAAAAATGGCATTAGAAAGTTAATACAACTTGTACATCTTGTATTTATATGGTGAGCGCCATGATTTTTAGTATGAGAAGTTAAGAATACATGTGTGTAGATGTGTCAATAGAGAATAAGTAATTGGATATTAACTCATAAAATGAAGCAAACACACTTTTTTTTATTAATATCTTAATTCGTGATCATGTCAAGTGCGTGTGGACCATAGACTTGAGACAACATAGTTGTCTTGCATGCATAACAATCAATGTGTCATTAGAGCATTAAGGATCAATATCTATCTTAGTATAGGATTGGGTCATAAATCTAAAGCTCCATTACTCAAGTGTGTATGGAGGAATGTGTGTGTTTAGTAAGGGATTTGGTTCCTTGAAAGTGAGCAAGGCATTTGTCGTGTGTAGTGGATATTTTATGAGATGGAAATTCTTAGCCAAGGTAGTATGTGATAGGAAAGGAGTTTTCAATAGAAACATTAGTATCATGAGAAAATGCTAAATGGTCATATGACCGAGTTTGTAAGTTTAACTAACTCTATGACTCTCACTCAATTGGGATAAAGTAAAATAAAAGGACTATATTGCATGGTATAAATGATCTAGAGAGTTTACTATGATCCATTCACTTCACATTAGATGAGCTACAATATGAGCCACAAGCTAGGTGTTACCCATATTCTTCGAGCTATGCTTGTTGCCAATTTAAGAATGAACCTAAAAAGTCATAGACATAAAAACAAGATGATGAATTGAGGTAATTGCAAAATGGTGATCACAAAGCTTGATAAGACTTGTGGATGAGCCATGACCAATGACTTGTTCATGTGGACAAACTAGAGACTGAGACATCTTAATAGCTTGTGGATCATAAATAAAAACTAAAGGATTATTTCGCAGTATTTATCCATACAACTTTCTAGTATTTAATGTTTATGCATTTTATTCCACGAAAAGCAAAGCAAGTTAAGATTATCCTATTCCTCTGTGTTTTCTAATTATTTTGAGATAAAAATTTATAAAATTGGGTGTCCCACACCTAGTGAAACTTAACACAAATGGATCGATCTAGAATAGGAAGTAATAATGTGATCAACCTAGAATAGGTGTGATTAATTTGGGTTGCAGCAATCGAACAAGAAATACACCACAAGATGTGTCATTAATTGAGCAAGAACCGAGGATAGGTTTCATGAACTAATCAATCTAAACTCCAAAAATTTACTCCCAATTCAATATCTTTTGATTTTTCAATGTTTTCGAATAACTAAGGAATAATCTGGTGTCGAATTTCAATTAAAGATCACAACTTTTCCCATGTTTCTTACAATGCAAAGTTCTACTCCTTTTTTTCACTCACACCTAAACAAGGAGTGAAATACTAGAAAAAAAAATTAACAGAGATTTCTACAACTTGTGTTCCTTCTAACTTTGATAAAGGGCAAGAAATAGGGTAGAATTAGTACTTAAACCAGTTTTTAGATAAGAATCCAAAACAGTAAGCTCTGATGCCAATTGAGGCATGTGCGGAGCCATAAATGAAACGAATTTGGCATATGCTAGAACTAACTAATATCCTACTTATGTGAATCAAAACGAATGACCTAAAAATGCAATGTTTATGTTAAACTATAATGAAGGATGGTCATAATTAACACACCTAGTTAGTTGATATAGTATGAATCAAGCCAAAAAAACTAGGAATAATTTAAGCTAGGTTTTCATAAACGTTCTTCTGCCTGCAAAAGTTATTCTAAACACCTAAAAGCTTCTCTAAGGTCCTTCATGAGTATCTACATGATTTCCTTAAGTCTCTTAGCCTTAGCTTGTTTCATTAGACCTCTTGAAATCCTTCGATACTCAAGTTCAACTCTAATGCTTGCGTTAAACCTTCTAGTTAATAGTAGTTTGCATAAAGCCATGCAAAGAGGTTTGAAAGGTGTAGGAGGTGCATGCTATCACACCAAATATGTGGACAAACTAGAGGTCGTGGTTTGAGGTTCGCGCTCAAGGTTTGCAAGCCCATCGATTAGAAAATGTTTCCAAATAAGTATAATTCATTCTTTCTTATACCTATGATATCTTACATGTTATATTCTACTACATGTTTTGTGCATTTTAAAGTTTTAAAGTTCAAATTTTTATGTGCTAAGCGCCAGCGAAACCCTACAACTATTGAGTTCTCATCTCTAATTTTTGGTGGACCTTCTTGTGTATGTAATACACTGATGAACCTGCCTTCTCCTATCATCTACACTAATCAGTTCATTTCTAGATAATGGCAATAGATGCATAGTAGTCAAAAGGTTTAAATGATACACAAGTTCAAATGGAGAAAATAGTGTAGTAGCGTGTTTGCTCCTATTATAAAGGAATTCTAAATGTGGTTGAAAATCCTCACAAGACTTTAGATTCCTAAGTACAACACATAGTAATATCCCTAACATTTTGTTAACTACCTCAGTCTGTCCATAAATCTAAAAGTGGAAAGTAGAAGAAAATAATAATCTAGTCCTTAACTTCACTACAGTGTCTTCCAAAAATAATTAAGAAACCTATTATCATGGTTAGACATAATGGTTTTAGGAATCCAATGTAATTATACTGTCTCCCTATAGAACAGATTAGCTACGTAGCTTGTGTCATTAGTTTTGCGACATGGAATGGAACAAGCAATCCTAGAAAACCTATCTACTACAACAAATATAGAATCTCAACCATTCTAACCTATAGGCAAGCCTAGAAAACCTATCTACTACAACAAATATAGAATCTCAACCATTCTAACCTATAGGCAAGCCCAATATAATGTCTATGGATATGTAAGTCTAAGGGGCTTGAGGAATAGGAATAGGTGTATACAAACTCAATGAGTGTGTACATGACTTCATCTCTTAGCACTTCAAACACTGGTCAATAATCCCAATCATGTCTCTCCATAAAGGAGGCTAGTAAAAGTGCTCTAAGAATACACTCACTATCTTAATGACACCAAAGTGTCCTATCAACCCACCATTTTGAGCCTCTTTAATTAATAACTCATGTAATGAACACTTAGAAACACGCAACCTCACATCAAAATACAAATATCCTTTCTTCTAACAATATCTATCTTGACATGTAGCATGTGTTAAAGTATACATGGTACCAAATCAACATCATCTTTACACGAATCATAAATATGCTGAAATCCCATCATCTTAGTGTCTAAGGTGGATACTGAAGTGTGCCTATGTGATAATGCATAAGCTACAATGTTTTCTTTACCTCTCTTATATTTAATCACATAAGGTAAAATGTTAATAAAAGTAACCCACTAAGCATACCTCCTACTTAAGTTACCTTAGCTCTTTTAGTGCTTTAGGGATTGATGGTTGCTGTGTATCACAACTTCTTGGACCTCAGGTAGTATTGCCAAATCTGCATCACCCACACTAAGGAGTACAATTCTTTGTCATATGTCGGGTAGTTGAATGCTGCTTTTATGCTGAAGTACACCACAGTCCTCTCTTGCACTAACATGGCTTCAATCCCTATGCAATAGGAATTGCTCTTAATGTCAATTGTCTTAAAAAAATCAAGTTATGTATAGGTGTATGTGTAAGTTTTTGTGTTAAATTTTCAAACGTCTCTTGTAAGACTTGGAACGATTTGAAGTTCTTATTCTTCTTGATCATTGCTACAAGTATGCTAGCTAAAGTGTTGAAACCCTTCATAAATTTTTAGTGAAAGCTAGCTAATCCATGAATGCTTCAAACATTTGTAATAGAGTAAGACGGTGGCCATTCCTCAATAGCCTTCAACTCGGCCTCATCGACCCGTGTTCCTTTTGTACTAATAATAAAACCTAGGAGCACACAATGGTTAGCACAGAAAACACACTTCTTCATGTTCACATATAGACAATCATGTCTAAATGTAGTCATCATAGGATGTAGATGCTCCAAGTGCTCATCTAATGTCTTACTATACACTAATATATCATCAAAACAGAAAACAATAAATCTGCCAATGAAGACATGCTAGACATCGTTCATTAATCGTATGGATGTATGAGCAACATTCGCAAGGCCAAATGGCACCACAGTCCCCTTGTAAAGCCTAAACTTAATCTAAAATGTTGTTTTCCACTCATCCATTTCCCTTATCCTAATTTGATGGTACTCACACTTTAAATCAATATTAGACAATACATAAGCACTTTGTAACTCATCTAACATACTATTTAGATGAGGTAAAAGGTGGCCATATTTTACTATAATGGCATTTATAGCTTGGTAATTACTGCACATATGCCACTCACTACCTTTCTAGAAATGAACAAGACCAACACCACACACGAGTTCATGCTTTCTTGAATCCAACCCTTTTATGGTAACCCCTCTAATTACCTTTGTATGTCCCTAGCCACCTCCAGGTTAGTTTTATGCTGGCTTATTTGAGATGGAAGCTCTGAGCACTAAGTTAATCTGATGTTCTATCCCTTGAAATAGTAGCAACATACTTAACAACTCCTCCCAAAACTTGTCCTCAAGCCCTTGAGAAAGAGAACAACACACTCAGAGAGGAAGGATGCAATATCATCAAAAATAACCAAACTTTCTTTATACATCTACAACATCATAGGCCTCTCAAAATCAAATGATCTCCTTAAGTCTCACACCTTAGCTAGTAAGCACTCTTTCTCTCCTTCCTTACCATTCTCATTTTCCCCTAGAGCTACACTCACTGACATTCCCCAACTCTACTCCTTTTTTACTCTCTCCTCTCTTCTTCTTATTTCTATCTAACTTATATAGTCTTTATAGATAAATCTAGTACTGGTGTACCTACCTTGGAGGTAATGGCACCAAAGTGATCTTCTAGCCATCAAGTAGGAATGAGTATCTGCAAGTGACACCATCAATGCTCACCTCACTAATCAAACTACTAGGCTGTTCTAGTAGGATGTGATTAGCCTATATCAGAATTACAACATAAGTAACCTCGTTGGCATACCCTCCAATACTAAAGGCTACCAACACCTACTTAGTCACTTTCTCCTCTCCACTATAATTCAACTACTACAAACAATATGGCTTGGGGTGGGTAGTAGTAAGCAACCTTAACCTCTTCACTAAGGTAGTGTTAGCCACATTGGTGCAATTAACAGTAACAACATTCAAAGAGAAGGTTTTCCCCTACACTTGGAACTGGGTATGGAATACCTTCTCCCTTTTCTTATCATTCAACTCCTCTTTAGCTTGGGTTCTAAAGGTTCTCATGTTCACCAAATTCTCTCCCTTTAAGCCCTTACACAACTTCTCAATAACATTGTTATCAATTCCAACATGCCCCTCACCTTTACTCCTTCTCTCCTCATTCATCAATATTTCTCTAACATCATTCAACACCATTGTCCTCTTGTTTGGGCATTAATTACTGAAATGTCCTCAGCTGTGACACTTAAAATGAGCAAAGTTAAGATTATGAGAAGTACTAGAAGATAGGATAGTATGTTGTACCTTCACCGAGAGACCCTTCTCATGCTTCTCTTTAACTTTGGTCGAACTAGCTAAAGGATCTAAGTCATGCATCACAGGAAAACTCTTAGGGCCAACAGTACTCAGTTGAAATCGATTGTAATCCCTTCTCTTATGCTATTTCTACACTTTGATGGCGAATCATCTCATCTAAGTTCATGTAATGTTATAGCTCTACCACATCAGCAATGTCTGGTGTAGTCCACTCAAGAATCATGCTGTGGTCAGATATTAGACTTCCACCACATCGACCTTCAACATCAACCATTCCAAGTCCTTTTAATAGTCCTCTACGCTTTAAGATCCCTAGGTAAGACTCTATGGCCTTTGATATAACACTTAGTGGTAGTGGAATGGAATGGAATGAAACACCATCTCATGGCTACCTTTAACTTACTCTAAGTTGAATAGGCCTTTCGTTAGCTCTTCTCCTATTCAATGTCAGCCAATCTCACCAAACCACAACGTTGTCTATAAACTCTACCATAACCAACTTCTATTTTTGACTCTCTAAATACTGATAGCAATTGAAAACCATCTTAGCTTTATACTCCTACAATAAATATAGTTTTGGATTTGGCTTACCATGAAATGGTGGTATTTTCAATTTCACCCCATGAACGTTATCATCCTCATTTGTCTATCTCCTTTTGGGCCACCAAAGATAATCACCAAATTGGTCATCATTAAAATTAGAAAAGTCATCTAAGGATTATCTCTCTACTGACAGTGTTGCACAGGTAATCTAATAGAATCCCAAGCTTAAGTAGCTAGCAAGAATGCAGAGAAAAGTGTAAAAATTAATTAAAAGAAAGGCAGCATAGAATCAACCTTGAAATTAAACAGATCGATCAAGGTGGAAACAACAAGATATGATTGATCTTAGGGAAAATAAGATCATTTGATAGGAAGCAAACGTAATCGATCTTTCAATTGAGAAATGCAATTGATTTGATAGGGGAGTTGTGATTGATTGAAAATAGGAATGACTACTAAGGCGACCTTAAACGTGATGGCACGTGATTGCATGCTAAGAACTAGCCAAAAATTATTTCACAACCCTAGCCAACAATGACTTGTCTGAATCTTCTATTAGTTGTTGCCTTTGTATTGATTCGACTTTTATTACTAAAAAACACACAAAAATTTTCTACAAATTTCAACACTAAAATCAATAGTGACTCATGCCTTAAACAACAAAATTTCCTCCAAATTCCAACAATAAATTAACAATGCAATTTTCACAAAATATCCCATAGAATGATCCTGATAACAACTATACCACAATCACAAATATGGCCACATAGTATTCCCAGAGAATGAGAATAAATTTAAATTATTTTTGTATTTTGAATTTTGGGAATAAGAAGGGAAGAAGAAATGAAGAAGGAGATGGAAAACATAAAAATAAAAAACTAAAGAAGGATAGAAAAATGGGTACCTTAAACAATCAATCAGATTAGGAAATTTGATCAATCGGCTCCTATGCCAATTGATGTGAGCATAAAGCACATGGATCAAAATCACAGTTGAGATAGATAGGACAACAAAGCTTGAAGTCATCTTCAACTGATCAAAAAACCTTACCAATAAAGGAAGACCTAAGAAAGTGTTAGGTTACATTGGGATTGGCATGTAAAAATTTAAACTTTAAAACAAGTGTACTAGAGAATACGTGGTAGAAATAAACACACAAAACCCAAGCCATTTTCATCACATAACACATATATAAAAATTCAATCAAGTAAGTGCATAAGATATACCTTTGGAATCCTTTCCAATATAAGCGTCTTGTGATCCTAGAGTTGTGATCTTTTAACCTTGAACTCTAGTTTGTCCATATGATTAAAGCATCGACAAGTGCCTTCTTAATTTTGCAAGTGCCTTTGCGAAGCTCTTACTTAAAACCTTTTGGGCAAACAGGCTTTTGGACAAGAGACAGAATGAAGAGGGTGGCTAGAAGTGTTTTTCTCTCTTGCTTGGACGGGTTGCACGAAAATTATGCTTAATTTTGTGATTTCATATGATTTAGATCTCTTCTAAATCTATTTATTACCAAGTCACAACATCCTACACTTTATAAATTTCTTATTTCCATATGAAGCATAAAGGTTATACAAGTTGTGAGTTCTATGGGCTTCCTACATGGACCTTTGATTATTCTTTGCTCATAAACTATTTAATTATTAATTTTCACTAATAATTATTAATAATTACAGCCCATATTACCTTTAATTATTAGTCTCAGTTAGTAATTAAGACCTCATGAAATTATATTCTTCAATATAAATAATCTTATTAATCAAATCAAAAGCCTCCTCATATTTCTAGTTAATAATTATATTATTAACAAATATGATAGGAACGAAATAATTCTATTTGTGTCTTACCCTATAATTTAACTAATTCCTATTAATTAATTTAAAGGCTTGTTGTGCTTCTAATTAATAATCTCATCATTAACAAGTACCATAGATAATCTATTTGATCTAATCTAATTGCAACCAAATCAATTCATCCTCAAGTTTTCTCAAGACTTGTCCATAAAACTTTTTAAGTCTCATTGACATCCTACCCAATTTACCACTTATCATATGTTCTAACTATTGTGTGTGACTCTCTAGGTTTAGCCTTAATTGACAATGAGCGCAGCTCGAAAGATATAGGTAGTACCTAGCCTACGGGTCATATCATGGCTATATTATGATAAAGTAAATGGATCATATGAACCCTTTGATCTTTAGTACCATGCGATATAGGTTTTTATCTTGCTTTGTCCCTACCAAGCGAGATTTATGGACTTTTTCAAACTCACAAACTCAGTTATATGACCAAGCAATGTTTACGTCATGAGGTTAGTGCTTCTATCAAAAACTCATTTTCGATTAACACTACCTTGGACAAGGATTTTTATTTCATGGAACATGAATTGTATAGAACAAATGCCTTGCTCACTTGTAAGGAAACAGATCTCTTATTGAAAGCACATACCTCCATCCGCACTGGGGCAATGGCACTTGGGCTTATTATCCTATTTCATAGCAACATAAACATTAGCCTTCAATGGTCTAATAATATATTGATTGTTGTGTGCATAAGACAACCATATTATCTTAGGTTTAAGGTCCGTACACATTAATACAATTATGAAATATGATATTAACAGCAATAGGTGAACTTTATATGTCTACTTTATGCATAGAGTTAGTGTTTGAATGCTCATTCTCTAATGACGCATCTGCACACATGTGTTCTGAATATCTCATTTAGAATGGTATCATGCTCACCATACAAACATAAGGTGTGTAAGACATATTGACACTCTAATGCCTTTTAGAGGGTTTTTGCTTTGTAAATTAGTTTTAGAGATTGTGTATAAAGATAGTCTTAGCCCATATTCATAACCCTTTATAAATAAGGCTTACAAGGGCACATATAATATTTTATGCTATTTAAAATTTACATGCTTGAAATACAACCACAATATTGATATAAAGAAATCAATATTTTATTAAAATATGAAAAATGTACATATACAACCAATTTGCCTCTAGTATCCCTTATTATCTATTGGCATTAGAAGGCATATCAATAACAAAAAGAACTAAAGAAGGAACAAATCGATTGATCTTACACCTACGCCATATGGTGTTATCCTTGAACCATCAATAACAAAGCCAAATGACCAAATTTGATCACTTGAGTTTGAGGATTAAAATCCCCACACATAACCAATTGAAGAGAAAATACGAAACTGTATTGATTCAATATCTAAAAGTGATAGAAGTCATCTTCCAAGACATAAGTTTTTATAAGATAAACCCTAGTTACTAATGAGCTCTAACTCTTGTGTGGCTATGCATCGCCCAAACATAAACTAAAAATGCATAAATGGAAATGTATTAGTAAATCTTCATGTAGTCTTGACGCAATTAATCGAGATAGGCTTATGATTGATTGTGCTCTATATAGATCAATTTGGATCAATTTGCTCTGTCGCGATCGTATTTCCAAAACTTTAGTCAATTGATTGCACACTTATGCAGTTGATCCTATCACCCTATAATCGGCACCAATGAAGATTTGAACTCCTTGTGATCAATTTGCTTCATGTTTGATCTTAAAAACATAAAAAGTAGAACGTGCCTGAACCTCTTGGTTTTGCCATGTATACACTTGAAGCCAAGCTCCTATCTTGGGTTCCTTTAATTAGTCGTAGTCATCTCTTATGTTCAACTCCCGAATTAATTTCACCAACACTTTAGGTTGCAATATAAGGGAATCACTATTACCTTGATGCCCATGTCAATTTTATCATGACAAAGATAAGGGAAATCAAACATGATTATGTGACTAATGGAAAATCATATAAATACATGAACATAGAATTTTCTGTCATTTTTAATGGGTAGAGAGGAGCTTCATAATCGTTTTTTTGGTCATGGCTTGCAACAACTACTTGTAGAACACAATTACTTTTGCGGTCAATCTATTGTGGATGGATACGCTTCAATTTTAGTGAGTGCGTTTGAGCGCCAAAGTTTGATGACACATGCATTTTCAAAAAGAAACAATTTTGTTATTTAGATTGATATATTTTAGAGAATTTTTTAATGGATATTATTAAAATTATAATATTAATATTCAGACCAACTTTTTTTTATTTAGGCCAAATTTCAAGAATGACATTATGATTATTTCTAACATAAATGGAATGTTGCTCGTCAACTTTGAAAGAATCAAATTATCAATTTCTTTTTAACTAAAGAAAAATGACAAAGGGAAAAATAATAAATGATTACATAGAGTACTCTAAAAGGTAAATAATTTTTTACTACCCAATCCAAAAAATTTCTATGAGTTAGTTGCCTTGATAAAAAATCACTTACCTTATATTGAAGAATAATTTGCTTTCTTCAGATAGAGATCTTTAGTACACATGACCCAACCAAGGTTATTGTTTGGGGCTGTTTTTATGGGTTAACTACTAAGGTGTCTTATTGGTAAAAGGAAAAAAAAAAGGTTTGATGTTGAATTTCCTTTTAATCATTTTCTCCCTTTCTCTTTTTAAGAGAATTAATCCACCTATGATTTGACTAGACATCAAATCATCAAGACATAATCTAACACAATGGATGATTTTGAAAGTACAACACATTGCAAGAAGTAATACTCTTGGCCATTTTAAAGATATATATATATATATATATATCAAAGATGACAAGGTTCCTTGAGCGATTCTTTTTCATCCGACTGGGTGTAGTGTAGAGCAATTGCCATTACTTCACCACCTATAAATTGTAGCTCCTCGTAGGATATAGTAGCAACTCATCATCAAAGCCTCTCTTCTCAAACATTTCCCAGCATCTAATTGCTCATCTATGTTAGAGTCTATCAACATATATACTTATCTAAGAGTGAAGAAAAAGGTTATGTTGGAGCAGTAGCTAACTTAGAGACCTTTGTGGTATTTGATCTAATAAAACAGTGCCTTGCTACCATGTTATCACTTTTGGTAGTTTTGGGAGTTATTTGTTGATAAGTTAGCTTAGAACCTTTATGGTTAAGTTTAGTTGTTTTTTAGGAATAATTAAGTTAGGAATTGAATATAACTCAAGTGATGTACCTTCATTTCAATTAAGGAATGAAACTGATCAGCTTAAATTTCCCCTCAATTCAAGCTTCCATTGTTTGCTTTTATTTTCTTGCTTCCTTCTTGATTGTTTGTGATCAATTCTTCATTTCTTTTGATGAATTCTTAATGTCAAACACGGCATTAGAGCCTAGTTGTAACCTAGGGTTTAGTTCAATCTAAATCAACATTTTTCATCTGGCTTTCATTCATCACTTCTTTTCTAATTGCTCTTGAAATGGAACCATGTCTTCATAATCTAAATAAATCAACCAAGATGGTGCTGGGATATCACATCCTCAATTTGAAGACATCCATTCATCATACTTCATACACCCTAGTGACAACCACAACAATATCATCATATAACCAGAATTGACAAGACCAAACTTTGCTACCAAGAGCAGATCCTTCACCCTTGCTCCCTCCATTAGAAACAAAATTGGTTTCATAGATGGTATAATCATAGAACTCTCTAGGGATGATCCTCTGCATGTAGCTCGGAGTCAATGTAATGACCTTGTGGTGGCTTGGCTACTTAGATCAATGTCTAGCTCTCTTACATCCATAGTGCTTTATATCTAGAATGCAAGTCAAATTTAGGAACTGTTAACAAGGAGATTTTCCCAACTAAATGACAGCCTATATGTGTAGTTTGTAAGGAAACTTGCACAGCCTAGTTCAAAGAGAAAGATCTATGGATACATACCATACTAAGCTCATGGGAATTTGGGAAGAAATTAGGCAATATAGGTCACCTCCTCACCACCATTGTGGAAGATGCAACCCTTTGTGCTTCCAAAAATTTATGGCAAGAAAGGGATAAAGTCTACAAGTTCTTGATAGGTTTAGATGATAATTAGCTACCAGGTCCCAACTTCTTAAACGAAGGCCTTTTCTATCCCTTGATGAAGCTTATAATGCTATCATGGTGGAAGAAGGACAATGGAGTGGAAACAAGATGGATGTTTCAAGAACTAAAGCTTTAGCCTTAGCTTTACTTGGAAACATGAAGTGAGAGGTGTGCAAATATTGTGGAGAGAAAGGATACATCAAGGAGAAATGTTATAGAATCATAAGCTTTCCACCAAATTTCAAATTCACAAAGTCTAGAGTAAGAATATGGTGGAACTCAATTGATCATGCTACAATGGAAGAAGTTGCAGATTCAATAGATGGACAAAATAGTGAAAGTGTGATTTGACTCAAGAGCACATCAAGAAAATCATTGCAATGTCGGACTCTTATTGCATTAGTAAGCATGGTGTGGCTTGCACACAGAAGAAGCTGGAGACTGGCTTAGGAAATGCATAAAGAATTGCTGCAACTATAACCTCACAACCATTTAACTGCTCATGAAATGAACTGCCATGTCGTGATTAGCCTTATTTTGTTTTACCTCCTCACTTTCCTGCTTTGCACACACACAATCATGTGATTGGATAGTGGTCCTCAGACCATATATGTTGCTCACTCACATACTTTTATTCATATAAACCTGTCAGCAATATTTTAATCAACCTACTAAATAAAGTAAAGGTGCCAATAACACACATTGGTTCAATAAAGCTTTCTGATTATTTGATCATTTAAGATGTTCTATATATACCATCTTTCAATCTAAACCTCTTGTTAGTCAATAGTATATTTAGGATAGACAATTGTTTTTTTTCTTTTTGACTCCCATTCATGTCACATCCATGGCTTTTCTCCATGGATGATGATTAGAACCGTTATTTTAAAGCAAGGTCTCAACATTCTTTATTAGAACCTCACCAAGCCAGGAATGATCAAGTCACCTCCAGCTTAAGTTAGTTAAAATAAATAAGCTAATATGAATTATACCTTAAAGCATGACATATGGCATTCTAAATCAGGTCGTGCATCTCATGATGTAATAGATAGGTTACATACCTCATTCTCTTTAATTGATTCCACTCCAAAAAAAATTTATGAGGTGTGTCCTCTTGCAAAACAAAAAACGAAGCCTTGTCCTAGTCATGTGATAAATACCTACAGATGCTTTGAGTTGGTTCACATTAATAGTTAAGGACCAAACTTAAATTTTGCCATAGGAGGATACCACTACTTCATTTCCACTATAGATAACTTTAGCAAATGTACTTAGACTTACTTGATGAAAATAAATTTGATGTTTCGTCGATCTTCCCTGCCTTCTATAATATGGTGCTTGCTCAATATAATGAGAAAATCCTATGCATAAGGACTAACAATGCACGTGAACTGAACAAGAAAAATTTTTTCATAGAAAAAAGGATCATGCATCAAGTGACTTATGTTGAAACTCTTCAATAGAATGCTGTTGTGGAGATGAGACATCAACACCTTTTGTGCATAGCCAGGGCTTTTCTTTTCCAAGCCTCATTGCTTATCAAATTTTAGGGTGATGCCCCACTCACTGCCATACACATCCTTAATAAACTAATTCCCTAGGAGAAATTATTCCGAAAGCCACCAAACTATAGTCATCTTTCAGTGTTTGGATCATTAGATTTTTCTTCCACTTTGAAAAGAAACAGATCAAAGTTTCAGCTTATAGTTAGAAAATGTGTATTCATTAGCTATCTTCACACACAAAAGGATACGAACTTTATGATCTTGAAACTTATGAAGTCTTCATTTCTAAGGATGTAATTTTCCATGCATAGGCCTTTGCCTTTAGCAAAATGTACCACACTTTATTGAACAAACATGAAGAAACAACTAATCACCCTATCTTCATTGATAATTACTCTTTCGATGAGCATGGTGGACTCCGGGCACCTGATCAAGCTCCATCATAGGAGACTATTGGAACTAATCCAGCTTCCTATCTTGCACAACTAGAACCTATCACACACTCACCATCACAAAGCATTAAAACCTAAGCCAATCAAACTCTCAGACTCACAATGACCTTAGGAGGTTAGCTAGAATTAGAAAAAATACTTAAATATCTTGAAGCATATCATCACAACCTACCATCAACTAACCTGAGCACGCTCTACACCATTGCACATCTAATATCTAATGACCTGAGTGCCTTACAACTCTCCTAGTCTTACAAGTGCTCTTGGCCACCCTAAATGATGTGCAAGGGCTAGCCTCATTTGCTAAAGTTGTGTGCAAACTACACTAGAAGCAAGCTATGCAAAAAGAGTTGCAAGCCTTGGAGGAGAATGTAACAACAAAATTGGTGGAGTTTCCAAAAGGAAAACATGAACTAGGGCGCAAGTGGGTGTATAAAACTAAGCTAAAATCAAATGGAGAGGTATAAAAGGTTCATGGCAAGGTTAGTTGCAAAAAGGTATAATTGAATAGAAGAATTATAAAGAGACGTTCAGTCCTATAGTAAAATAAGCAACAGTGAGGCTTTTCTTCTCTGTAGTTGCAATATGGGATTGGAAGATACAACAACTAAATGTTTAGAATGCATCCTTGAATGGAGACTTGATGGAAGAAGTCTACATGACATGGCCATAAGGATATGAGGTAAAAGGAGACTGTGTAGTAGGTCGCTCATAGCTGGTATGTAAACTTAAGAAGTCATTGTATGGACTTAAAACAAGCTTTAAGATAATGGAATACAAAGTTTACAGAAGCCTTCCTTTAGTATGGATTCAATCAATCTATGTGTGATTACTCTTTATTCACTAAAGGGATTATAGGAGGAGGAATGGTAGCCTTGTTGGTATATGTTGATGATGTGGTGGCTGATAGCTAAGATCAAGGTGAGAATGCTACAATACTGAAATTCCTTAATTTAAGGTTCAAGGTAAGAGACCTAGGAGCTCTAAGATATTTTATTGGCATAGGAATTGCTAGATTTAAGGAAAGGTCAGTGTTGAAATAAAGAAAATATACATTGGACCTCATAGATGCAAATAGATTGTTGGGAACTAAAGGAGTGGATACACATATTGAAATGAACCACAATTTGAGTTGATGTGATGAAGATGTTGGAGGATGCTACCATGTATAGACAATTCATACTGAGGTTGATATATCTAAAATTCACAAGACTATACATAAGCTATACAGTTAACATCCTATCTTAATTCATGAACAGGCCAACAAAGCCTCACTTAGATGCAACTTTCAAGAGTCTTGAAGTATCTAAAAACTTCATTTGGAAGAGGAGTTTACACAACCATATCATTAAAACTCAAG
Source organism: Avicennia marina (assembly GCA_019155195.1). Taxonomy (NCBI): domain Eukaryota; kingdom Viridiplantae; phylum Streptophyta; class Magnoliopsida; order Lamiales; family Acanthaceae; genus Avicennia; species Avicennia marina. Next base: position 6,179,345 of record CM032776.1, read on the forward strand.
ATCCATGGATATTTAGATAGTAATTGGGGAGGCTGCAAGGATACTAAGAGGTTTGTAATTGGATATTGTATCTTCCTTAAACATAATCTATTTAGTTGGAGGTTTAAGAGGTAATGTTTTTGTGTGAGATAATATGGCTACAGAACTTAGTAAAAGATTTTTGTGCAGGGAATAGCCAACCAATACTCTTGTATTGTGCCAATCTAAGTGCCTTGCAGATTTCTAAAAATTCTACACACCATGAAAGAAAAAAGCACTTTGATCTAGATCTTCATTTTGTTAGGAGGAAAGTGGCAAGAAGGAGCCATTGACCTTAAACACATAGGAATAGAAGAACAGGGTGTTGATGCTTTGACTAATAGAGTGTGTACAGGATAATTTGATAAGTTGATCTCCAAAATGAACATGAATGACATTCATGATCATCTTGAGGGGGGGGGTGTCAACATATCAATTTATCTAGGACTAAAGAAGAAGGTTAAGTTGGAGTAGCGGTTGACTTGGAGACCTTTGTGGCGTCTAATCTAACAAAACAACACCTTGCTACCATGTTGTTACTTTTAGTAGTTTAGGGAGTTATTTGTTGATAAGTTAGTTTAGAACCTTTAGGGTTAAGTTCAGTTAATTTTTAGGAATGGTTAAGCTAGGAACTAAATATTACTCAAGTGATGTACCTTCATTTCATTTAAGGAATGAAATTGATTAGGTTATTTTTCCTCTCAATTCAAGCTTTCGTTGTTTGCCTTCATTTTCTTATTCCCTTCTCAATTGTTTGTGATCAATTCTTCATTTCTATTGATGTTTAACAGAGTCACTCACTCTTAAACATGTCACACAAGTGTGGCAACTACAATTGCGCTAAAAGAGTGAGTGCGTGTAAGGCTTGTTTAGTCTTCTTTTCTTACTAGGCACTCTTATTTGCTCTCTCCCAATTCATGATCTTCTAGAAATTTTATGTTCATATTATCATTATTAACCTCAAAAATCCTTAGAAAGAATGATGGTCATATCGAGACTTAGGAGTCTGAACTTAACAAGAATATGATTTTCCATTATATATGACTATGAATGAATTCATATATGCTTATTGATCTATAGGAATAAGGGATACACTATGGACATCATTAAGATGGAGAAGAGGTGTCGTTAATAACTATAAGACATGTAGTTCTATATTTTGATTAGCACCATCAAGTATAGTGGAAAATTTAACAAGAAAGTTAATAAGCATATGATGAGATCCATAGGACATACAAAAATGAAGACCTCCATTACAGCTGATCTATTGTATAAATGTTTTTAACTGAATAATTGTGGTTTTGTTTTTGTAGCTACATGGTTGTGGATGCTTTGATAGTAGAGCATGGTGACAAGTGCAAGTGTAGCTCCAACTGCGCTTGCATAGATTGACCAATGAGCCCTTGTTAATAGAAGGGACACTTAATTTCGAGTGATTATGTCATAATAGTGAATAAGTATGTCACATGTGTGGTCCTAGAGTTAGGTTTAAATGTCCTTGAGCTTTGTGTTTTCACAACTATGTAGTGGTGTGTATTTCATTGATTTGCGTTGTTACTCTATGAAATAATATTTGAGTCCTGCACATATACTTGTGTTTTTATTTTCTTGCACATTATCTTTGGTTTTAGCTCATACAAAATTAGAGTCCACACCTTTAATAATGTTTATTAGTCAAAAGAACCAAATCGCATGGTAAAGGGAATGAACCATCAAATCCTTATATATGTTTTCACTACATTCCTTCTGTAGATCGAATCCAAAACCAAAAAGGTTCTAGATTTGATAGAGTCGTCAAATTGTTGAAGTGATTGGGAGTTGAAGAGTGCTACACACATACGGGAATTCATGTTGTAAACTTTTAGATTGAATGTGCTATAATCTTACATAATGATAGACTATGTAACAAGTGCATAAAATTGACTCTTAAAATTAAGAAGGGTGGACAAGTTCATAATTTTGTGCATTGATGAAATAACTGGAAGAAAAGTGCTTGCTTGATGACAAGTAAATGAGTAAATATAAGGATGTGATAACATGTGAAATTATAGTATATTTGTATCCCTTGTGTGCTTAAATTATGCATGTATCAGTTAAAAATGGTGAAAATATGTTGCCATCATGAATTATATTAAACATGATTTTTTTTCAAGTGGAAAAGTGTTGATATAGGGTTAACTATTAATGTTGTACATTTTCTACACTTAAAATACAATTTCATAACTACAGGTCAGGTTCGAAGTCGTGAAAGAAAGCATTGCGACCGTAGATACAACTGAAACACTCTTTGAATTTTTTGCAATTTTTGATCACGATCATAGAGGTATAGCTCACAAGTGTAAGCAGATTTGTTTCTATAGCTGAATGGGGAAGAGAGATATTTTGGAATTTTCACAAATGAGAGGAGCAATCACAGCATGAGGGTTCATGGTCATGAGGTGGTTTGGTGTGACCGTAGAATGCAATTACCAACTCTATGTAATTACAACACCTGGGTTTGCCCATGCAGGAAGAGAAAGCATGATTGTGAGACCAAACATGGCTGCCACAAGAGTAAGTGCAGTAAAAGTTTATACCACGATTCTGCATGTATTTTTGAAAGCTTTTTCACCTTTTCATGCATATACATGAACCTAAGGCACTATACAAGTATAAATATATGTTCTCCATGTCATATAGAGGAGGTTAGACTTAATTTTACTTTCCTAAATACTTAAACACATAGGAGCTCAAGATTGAAAGGTTGGAGAAGGAGAAATACACATCAAAAGTTGAAGAGAGTTCATTTCCCACAGAACACGGAATATATAGGCTAAGCTTTTCTAGACTTTTTCTAATGTTTTCATGATTGTATGGATGATGAAAAATTTTAAATTGGTTTTTCTTGAATTTAACATGAGTTTCTAAATTTATTTCGGGTTTCTTGTATTTGTGATTCCTAAAATAGTATGCATGTGTTGTGATTGATTATCCTTGTATGGTTATTCACAACTATTGCTTTGAATTGTAATTAGGGAAACCACTAATTATTCTATGGTTATGCAAAGAATAATAAAAATGAAAACTTGTGTACTAGACATACAATTATGAACATTAATTCTATTAAGAACAATAGGAGTGAAATTGAGGAATTAATGTGGGTAAAAATTGTTAATCACAAATTTGATCTCTTGACTCGATTTGGCCTTGGAAACCTGCGAGAATCTTGAGTTAAAGTTATATGAGAGTTTAGAAGAATACTCTATAGACTTTAGAATTAATAATTTATAACCAGTGCAATTAAAATAATAATTAATATAACTAACGTATATAGGAAACCTATACAATATATGTGGCTAGACACTTCAATTACTGACGCTCGATCACTTTTGTTTTGTGTGCTTTTTTTAAAATGCTCTCTTTTATTTAGTTATTTTATTGTTCACTATAGTTTTGCGGCCTAGTTAATATGAACTTAATTAAATCAATAGATAAAAAAATCCCTCCTCATGGTAATGACAGTGTACTGACCACAATACACTTTTTCACCTCAAAATCATCATGTGTAATATAATTCATACATGATAATATATTTTCTCTACTTTAACTCTCATGTGTGCATAATTTAAGTGAACAAGAGGTATAAATATACTACAATTTCATATGTTACACACTCCGATACATACTTGTTGGCTTGTCCTCAAGCAAATACTGGACGAGCAAACACTTTTGCTTCTAATCATTTCATTAGTCCACAAAATTACAAACTTGGCCACCCTTCTTCTAGAAATTAATTTATATGCACACATAACTGAATTTTCATCATCATTCAGTATCATGGCACTTTTAACCTAAATGTTTACGATATGAATTCCCATATGTGTATGGCATTCTTCAACTCGCAATCGCTTTAACCATTTTATAACTTTATAGAAATTCTAAGCAATCAAATCTAGGACTGCTCACTTTAGGCATTAACTTACTCTCTTCAAGACAAGTTCAATTAACATCAATTTTAATTGGAGGACTCGTGTGGGCTTATATATATATATATTTTCCATTTTCTCCCTCATACTTATTTTTCACATTCTTTTGTGAGCTTTAAATTCTTTCTTAAGTATTTAGGATTCTTTTTATGCAAAGGTAAACAAGGGTTACTGTGCACCCCTAGTTACTCAACTCATAACCATATTAAGATGCTTTGCATACATACTCTTAACTAGGAATAAATAGGTGTCTCTAGGCCATCTCGATTACTCAGTTACTCCAATCAATGGAGTAGAACTGATGTTTCTCATGCTCTCATGTATTTTTCCTATTCTTTAAGATTTTTTCTTTTTTTCATTTACCTTTCTTTTCTTTACCCTCACTCCCTTTTTCCTAATTAATTGTGCTCATTCGCTAGAGAATTTTCCAACACATATGGTAAGGCTTTTGTCCCTAATTCAATCTTCTCATTCTCACCATAGAACTTTTCAAAATGTGTAACGCTAAAGAATGGAGAGTGTGTGCTCAATCATATAGGAACCATATCTTCAACATTAAGTTTGGCATGCTAATCTTAAGAACAATGAAAAAATAAAGCAACACAAATTCCTTATAAGAAATTCATCACTAATTAAGTATAATGGCCATAGAGTCATGCTATCATGTAAACTATACAACTGCAAGCAGAAAATTTTCAACTCTCACATCACACATATTGACACAATTCTTATTCACAGTTTTTCTATACTTCTGCCCAGTGCACACTTACCTTACTGGCACAATCAATCATATTATCACAATTAGTGTAAGGCAACAATGAATGATACAACTTGGTAGGGTATGGTACCTATTCTTCTTCCTTTTTCTCCTAGCTTTGTCATGCACACTTGCCTTCTTCCACTCTTTCTAAACTCTTATGCTGAGACAAAAATATAGATGATCACCATGCAACATGAACGAACCAAACTAGGATCAAAACAAACCAACTAAAAGCAAACTAAAAAGCTTGGGTTACCTCCCATGAAGTACTGTATTTAATGTTTGTAGCTCGACATGATATTCATGGCCTAGGTTGGTTTAATTAAGGTTTTGGGGATTAAAAAACCGCTATGAGTTGTAAGTCTCTCCTTTTTTCATGGACTCTTTCTTCTCTTTCTTGCCTTCCTTCCTAAGCTTTGCTCTTCCTCCACTCCCCATGGTGGCTCATTCAACTCTTCCTCACACTTATCTTTAGTCCTTTATCTTGCACCTGCACCTCACCTTCCTTTGCAATTGATTTTTCACTAACTTCATTAGAAAACTTATCAAGCTCAAGCAACATTAAATCATCATCCTTTTTTTGTGTGTGAGTGATTATAGGTATTGAGCACATAAAAAATATCACCTTTTATACCCTAACATGGACTATCAAACTACCAAGTTCCATGCCTCTTATAGCCTTTCTGTGGCCAAGAAAGGGCGCCCAAAGATAATACTTTGCCCCTTTTCGCTCTCCATGTCTAAAACTACAAAATCTACAAGAAAAATAAAATCAATTACCTTCACCAAGACATGCTCAAAAAGCTTAAGTCATCTTGTCACCTATCTATTGGCCAGCTTTATTTTCATACGTGTGGGCTTCACAGATTCCATGCCAAATGCTAAAAAAGTCGAAAAGGACATTACATTTATACTAGCACCTAAATCATATAAAACATTTGCAAACAAGGTGCTTCCTAAAGTGCAAGAGATGGAAAAATTCCCTAGGACCTTTAGCTTTAGTAGTAACATATTTGCCTCATCCTGGTAGCCTTTCAAATCTCATAATTTTCTTTTCTTACTTATCACATTTTTTAGGCACTTAACCACATTTGGGTTATTTTTAATTTTTACCACTAAAGGAGCGTTTATATTCAATTTTTCAAAATCATTAAGCAATTTATACCTGCTCCTTTACCCTTATTGATATAAGATATGTAGATATGAAATTTTTGGTTTATATGGTGTTAGGATTTCTCTATTTTTCGTTCTCAATAATGGTAGGCCGCACATTTGCCTTCTCTTCCTTTATAAGAGAAGCTAGCATCTCTTCACTCTTATGGATAATTACTAGCACACTTTTGACATGTTCAGCCAAATTATTCTCAGTAGTACTAGGTAACATACCTGCAGGTCTAGAAGCCATCTTTTTTGCCAGTTGTCCAACTTGCACCTTTAGAATTCGAATGGAAGATTATATTCATGTAATCTTGCATAGTTTTTGCCAAATTACTCATTATCTCATTAGTTGACTTTGCAAGACTACCCACAATTTCCTCAAGTAATTACTTTATCTTCTACTACTGGCAAGGTACTTGGAAGCTTGGTGGATTTTGTGAATTTCTCCAAAAAGAATTTGGATGGTTCCTCTAGCTTCGATTATAGGTGTTTGTATATGGGTTATCGCCTTGTGTTCTTGTATTACTTGCCTTAGCCTATTGCTTGTCCTTTTTTTCTACACTTATGTGTAGGATGGGCCCTACACGTATATCACAATTTTAAATCATAGAAACTCAAGAGGGCTAAGGACTAGTTACTATGATATTGTTAATCCTTTTAGTACAAAAGCTCTACTTTTGCTATAAGTGCCATCACTATATCTATGTTGTGCACATCGGCAAACCTACATGAAGTGGACCTCTCAAATGGCCATTGTTAAGCATTAGGGCCATCTCGTCTATCAACTCCTAAGCATTTTTTGGCAGTTTATTGATGAGAGTCCCCCTATAGCTACATTTAAGACAACACATAACTGACCTAATATACCACTAAAGGAAGTTTGTACTTACATCTAGAGTAGATATCTATGCTAGAGTCACTTTCCGAAAAGCCCTTTAAATCTTTACTAGACTTCTGGCAAGATCTCAAACTGTAATTTCTTGAATGTTCCAATCTCCAATTTGAGTTGTACAGTTTTGTTTGTGGGAATTATTTAGCTAAGAATTTGATTATCATATCCTACTAGGTAACGATACTCCTTGGTGGTAATGATTGTAGCCATTTTCTAGCCTTATCCTTGAGAAAAGAAGGAAACAATCTTAATTTAATGTCATCATTAGAAACTCCATTGAATTTAACAATATCCCATAGTTCAAGAAAGGAATCTTAATTTAATGGCTCGAAGTAATTAGCATTCGCTAGTAGTCTCACAATTTCAATTATAGTTGGGTTCATCACTAGTTGGACGTAATCCTTTATAGCCCACTAGTTTGGTGGATGAGGAAATTTTTATGGTGGTGAGTTATTTTCTACCATTTATTATTCATGTTGGAAAGGTGCTATACTTCTATGAGGAGTTCGTTCAATCTCCAAATCAAAATCAAAATCAATACCCTTACTCTTGCACATACAATTGTCTCCACAACATAAATATTTAACCCATGAAATAGTAATGTAAATAGAATACAAAAGAAAATAAATGGCCTAAACTAGCAGTCCCTTAGAATTTTCACTAGCACTCGTCACCCTTCTTGACAATAGCGCCAAGATTTGATATGGTTTGTCACTACATTAAAATTAAATTTATAATCAAACCAGTACTGTGGTGAGTACATGCATCTTTCCCATGGAAAGAGATTTTGTGTCTATTGATTTAATAAAGTTCATATTAGTTAGACCGTAAAATTGTAACTAAAGGTAAATAGATCTAAATAAAAGTAAGTAGTTAAAATAAAGCACCCAAAATAAAAGTGATGGAGCATTAGTATTTGAAGCATCTAGCAGCTTCTGTTATGTTAGTTTCCTATGTATACCATTTATGTTAATTATCCATTTAATTACATTAGTTGTGGATTGTTAATCTTAAAGTCTATAGGATATTCTCTCGAACTCTCCTATAGCTTTAACTTAAGATTCTCATGAATTTCTAAGGCTAAATTGAGTAACGTGATCTAGTTTAATGATTAACAATGTTTTCTTGCATTAATTCCACAATCTCACTATTGTTATTCTCATATAATTAATGTTCACAATTGTATCTCTTGCGTGCAAGTTTTACTTCCATTATTTCTTGCATAGCCATAGATTAATTAGTATTTCCCTTAATTGCTATTCAAAACAACAATTACGAATAGCCATGCAAGGATAATCCATTACAACTGAAACATACATATTCCACTAATCATGAGCACAAGCAACTAGAAAGAAATTTAGAAACTTATATTAAATTCAAGAAAAACCAATTCTAAATTGTTCATCATCCAAATAATCATCAAAACACTAGAAAAAGTCCAAAAAAACTTAGACGATATGTTCTGCATTGTGTGGGAGAATGAACTCTCTTGAACTCTTGATGTAGATTCCTACTTCTCCAAGCTTTCAATTTTATGTGGCTATGTTTTTAGGTATTTAACCTAGGGTTCTCCAATTTAATGTTGCATAGCACTTAGGGTTCATGTATATACATGAAATAGATGAAAAAGCCCTAAAAAAATCCATGCAAAATCGTGGTCTAAACTTCTATCATGCTAACACTTGCAATCACGACGTTGGGTCTCACGGTTGTGTCTTCTTCTCGCACCCGCATTCTTGGGTGTGGTAATGTATCTAGTAATTGCGTTTTGTAGTTGCACTGAACCACCTTTCAATCACAAACCCTAATGCTATGGTCACACCTCTTGCTTGTAGAAATTCCAAAATGTTTTGATTTCTTGTTCTGCTACTATAACAACCTTCTCACTCCCGAGAATTGAAATTCTGTGACTACAACCAAAAGTTGTGAAAAATTCCAAAAAGTGTCTTAGTTTCATGTCATAGTTGCATTTCCAACTATTGCAGCCATAGTTCTTCCTTTCATGGCTGTGATGCTAGCTTGAAATCATGAAATTATTTTTTAAGTGCAGAATACATCCAACATTAATAATTAACCCCACATTTACATTTTTCCACCTCAAAATCATCATGATTAATATAATTGGTGCATAATAACATATTTTTTCGATCTTAACACACACACATCCGTAATTAAGTACAAAAGAGGTACAAATATACTGTAATTTCACATGTTATCATTTAGCGCTAGCTTGTGTCATTAGACCTCCTGAAGTCCTTGGATGCTCAAGTTCAGCTCTAGCACTAGTGCTATCCCTTCCGCTTGACAAGGAATTTCCCTTAATTCCAAGTCCCTTTCATCCCTTACATAAAAGGACTTAAATTATTATTTGTAATCTCAATTTGTAAGCATTATTATTTATGTATTCCACTCCTTGAAATGGTCCATATCCTCAGGGCATCAACTTAGATTTCTTTTGATCTAGTAATATCTCCTTTCACATATAAACCTAGACCTAATCTTCAGGCTTAAAAACAACTTTTTTAACTCCCTTGTTTTCTGGTTGTTCATATTACCCATTCCTCGTCTCAATATTTTGACGAACACGCTCATGTAGCTAATTTACAAACTTCACCTTGTGCTTTCCATTTGTATTAACTTGCTCACTCTTCCCAAGTTTTTTTTGTTTTTCTAATCAATGCATGCAATTGAGAAATTAAAGTCCTATTCGCTACCTTTGTTTGGCCATCAGTTTGTGGATGACTCATGGTAGAGAGTAGCAACTTCTTTCCTAATTTACACAATTTTGTCTTCTAAAAATAATTCAGAAATTTAACATCCCTATCAAACACTATCCTTTTGGGAACACAATGCAGCCTAACTGTCTCCTTAAAGAACAAATTAGCTATGTGTGTAGCATTATCAGTTTTGTTGCATGTAATGAACTATGCTATTTTAGAGAACTTAATGACAACCACAAATATACTATCCTTACTTATTTGAGTACATGGCAAGCCTAGCATAATGTCCATTGAAATAACTGTCTATGGCATATCTAGAACTGGTAACGACGTGTATAGCCTATGTGGTGGAATGCTTGATTTAGCCTCTTAGCAATTAATGCACTTATCAATTATCCTCTCTATGACTCTTTAGAAGTGTGGTTATAAGAAATGTACTTATAAAATAGCAAATGTCTTGGTGACATCGTAGTGTCCAATTAGGCCTCCATTATGAGCCTCTTAGATTAGTAACTCCCACAAAGAACACCTTGGGATACACAACCCAGATATATAAATTAAGTACCCATTATGTTGATAAGATTTGTCATGTATTCCCCTTTTTTTACAATTCATAGACTTACCCAAAATCTTCATCATTCGCATTGAATTCTTTAACATGCTCAAATTCTAATGGACTATCATTCAATATAGTAAGTAATGATTTCTCCAAGAGAATGCATCAGCTACCACATTCTTTACACCCTTTTTATACTAGATCACATAAGGAAATGTATCAATGAAAGATAACCACTCGATGACTTAACTTACCTTAGCTATTAAGGTGGTTTAAGGACTCAAAATCCATATGAATAACAAACAGCTTAGGCTGCAAATAAGTTTTCAAAGCCCTTACCAATGTGTACATTTCCTTGTCATATGTTGAGTAGTTTAGTTTAGCTCCATTCAAATTCTCACTAAAATCCCAAAAATTCTCAAAATTCCAGTAGCGTACCCTTAAATAGCTTGCAAGTATGTGAAAAGGTGGAAAACAAGAGGTTTTGAATCAATGTGGAAGCAAAGGGATAGATTCGGGTAAGAAAAATGATATGATGGGTTGATTCGGTATAAATGGATTGATTTTATCTTAAAAAACAGAGGTCGCGATTGATCTAAGAGCAAAAAAATTGATTTGGAATAGGAAGCAACAACATGATCGACTTGGAATAGGTGTGATCAATTAAGGTTATAGTAATTGAGCAGGAAATGCACGATCGATTATGCAAGATGGTGTGATTAATTACGCACCAGACTTGTGGTGGTTTCGCGATCTGATCAATCTGAACTCTAAAAATTTACTCCCAATTCAAATTTTTTTTTATTTTTCAATGTTTTCAACACCTAAAGATCAATTTAATGCTAAATTTTCGATTAAAGATCATGGCTTTTCTAATGCTTTCTACAATGCAAAGTTCTGCACCATTTTTTCAGTCACAACCAAACAAGAAGTAGAATACTAGAAAAACAAATTAATAGAGATTATTATGACTCGTGTTTTTGTTTTCTTGATTTTGATAAAAAACAAGAAATAGGGTACAAAAAACATGAAAGAAAATAGGATAAAATTGATACTTAGACTGGTATTCAAATAAGAATCCAAAATAGTGGCTCTGATGCTAACTAAAGCATGTGTAGAAGTGTAAACAATACGAATTTGGCATATACTGGAACCAAATGATAGCTCGCTTGTGTGAATCATAACATCGACCTTAGAATGCAACAATTACATTGAACTCTAGTAAAGGATGGCCACAACTAACATACCTAATTAGTTAATACATCATAAATCAACTTTGAAAACTTGGAATAAATTGATTTGGGTTTTCAGAAACATTCTTCTTCCTCCTTGAGCTCTTCCAAACATCCAAAGGCTTCTCGAAGCTCCTTCATGAGCATCTACATGGCTTTCTTGACTCTTCTAGTCCTAGCTCATTTCATTGAACCTCATAAAATCCTTGGATACTCAAGTTCAACTCCCGCACTTGCGTCAAACCTTCTAATCTATAGTAGTTTCTATTAAAACGTTGCAAAAGGGTTTTGCAAGATGTATGTCATCGCACCAAATGTGTGGGCAAAATAGAGGTCATGGTTTGAGTGCCATGCTTAAGGATCGCAAGTGCACTTATTGGAAAATGTTTCCAATGCGGTATAATTCATGCTTTCTTATATTTGTGATTTCTTGCATGTTTTGTAATGAAAATGGATGGGGTTTGTAGCATTATATTCTATTGCATGTTTTGTGCATTTTAAAGTTTTAAAGTTCAAATTTTTATGTGATAGACCCTAGTGAAACCCAATAACTATTAGGTCCTCTTCTCTAATTTCTAGCAAATCTTCTTATGCAATGCCTTGATGAACCTCGCCTTGCTCCTATCATTTGCACTAATCAGTTCATTACTAGATAATGGCAATACATGCATAAGAGGAAAAGGGTTTAACCATATACAATTTCAAATGGAGAAAATTATGTAGTAGTGTGTTTGATTCTATTGTAAAGAAATTCTATATGTGGTAGAAATCTTCTCAAGACTTCAAATTCTTCCTAGGAACAACACATAGTAATGTCCCTAATGTTTTATTGACTACCTCAGTTTGGAAGTGGCAAGTAGTACAAAATAATAATCTAGTCCCTAACTTCACAATAGTCTCTTTCAAAAATAATTAAGAAACCTAACATCATGGTTAGATGTAATGGTTTTAGGAATCCCATGTAATTGTACTATCTCCCTGGACGACTAGTAAGCTATGTGGCTTATGCCATCAGTTTCGTGACATGGAATGAAACAAGCCATCTTAGAAAACCCATCTACTACAACAAATATAGAATATTGACCATTCTAACTCATAGGCAATTCTAATACAATGTCCATGGATATATAAGTCAAGGGGCTTAAGGAAAAGGAAAAGGTGTATACAAACCAAATGGGTGTGTATGCGACTTCACCTCCTAGCACTTCAAACATGAGTCAATGATCTTGGCTACGTCTCTCCTTAACTGAGGTTAGTAAAAATGCTCCTAGAATATATCTATTATCTTAGTGATATCGAAGTGTCCCATCAATCTACCATTGTGAGCTTGTCTAATTAACAACTCACACTTAGGAACACCCAAACTAATACAAAAATAGAAATATCCATTCTCCTAACAATATTTATAATAACATGCAGAATGTGTTAAAGCATACGTAGTACTAAAATTAGCATCATCTTTATACAAATGACAAATAATCTCAAATCCCATTATCTCAGTGCTCAAGCTAGATACTAAAGCATGCCTACGTGATAATATGCCAACTACAATGTTTTCCTTACCTCTGTTATACTTAATCACATAAGGTAAGGTGTTAATAAAAGTAACCCACTTAGCATGCCTCCTACTTGAGTTACCTTAGCTCTTTACTTATTTCATGGACTGATGGTCAATGTGTATCACGACTCCTTTGACTCGAGGGAGTGTTGCTAAGTCTGCATCACCCACATTAAAAAGTACAACTCCTTGTCATATGTTGGGTAGTTGAATGCTGCTTCACTCAACTTCATGCTCAAGTACACTACAAGCCTTCCATCTTGCATTAATATTGCTCCAATCCCCACACAATAGGAAATGCACTTAATCTCAAATGTCTTAAAAAATTAAGATAAGTGTAGGTGCATGTGCAGACCTTTGTTTTAAATTTACAAGCATCTCTTATTAGGCTTAGCCCTATTTTAATTTCTTATTCCTCTTGATCATTGCTGCAAGTGTGCTAGCCAAAGTGTTGAAATCCTTCACAAAATGTATGTAAAAGCTAGCTAATCCATGGAAGCTCCAAGCATCTTCAATGGAGTAAGGTTTAAGCTACTCTTGAATAGCCTTCAACTTGGTCTCATCAACCTGTATTCCCTGTGTACTAACAACAAAATCTAGCACATAATGGTTAGCATAGAAAACACACTTCTTCACATTTGCATATAGACATTCCTATCCCAATGTAGCCATCATACTATGTAGATGCTCAAAGTGCTCATCGAATGTCTTACTATACACCAGTATATCATCGAAATAGAAAACCATAAATCTACCAATGAAGGCAAGTGTGGGACAAGGTTCATTATTCATATAAATGTCTTAGGAATAGTGTTAAGGCCAAACGGCACCACAATCCACTTGTAAAGCCCAAACTTAGTCAGAAATGTTGCTTTCCACTCATCTCTTTTCGTCATCCTAATCTAATGGTACCCACTCTTTAAATCAATATTATAAAATACATAAGTACTGTGTAACTCATCCAACTTATCATCTAGACGAGGTATAGGGTAGTGATATTGTACCATAATAGTGCTTATAGCTTGGCAAACGATGCATACATGCCACTCACCACCCTTCTGGGAATGAACATAATAGGCACCATGCACAGGCTCATTCTTTCCCAAATCCAGCCCTTATGGAGCAACTCTTGTAATTGTTGTTGTATCTCTTTAGCCTCCTCCAAGGTGGTTTTGCACACTAGTCAGTTTTAGATAGTAGCTCCAAGCACCAAGTCAATCTAATGCTCTATCCCTTGGAATGGTGGCAACTCACTCAACAACTCTACCCAAAACATGTCCTCAAACCTTTGTGAAAGAGGAACAACACACTCAGGGAGGGAGGATACGATACCATCAGAAATAACCAAGCTTTCTTTGTGCATCAACAGTATCATTGGCCTCTGAAAATCTAGTGCTCTGCTCAAGTCTCACACCCTAACTAGTAAGCACTCTTTCTCTGCCCCCTTACCACTCTCATTTTTCCTCTTAGAGCTAAACACACTAACATTCCACAACTCTACTCCTTTTTTAGTCTCTTCTATTTTCTTGTTATATCTTTCAAGCTCGAACTTACATAGTTCCTATAGATAAACCCGGTACTAGTGTACCTGCCTCAGGGACAATGGCACCAAAGCGATTTTTCAGCTGCCAAATAAGATTGAGCATATACTAGTGGCACCATCAAGGGTCACCTACTAATTAAACTACAATGGCTGTCCTAGTAGGATGTGGCTGGCTTGCATTAGAACATCGTCACAAGTAACCTCATTGGCATACCCTCTAATAATAAAAGGGTACGAACACCTACTTGTCACCTTCACCTCTCAGTATCATTCAACTACTATAAATGATATGGCTCGAGGTGGGGAGTACTAAGCAACATTAACCTCTGCACTAAGGTAATGCTAGCCACATTGGTGCAACTACCATGAACAACTATAAAAAAAGGTCTTTCGCTACACTTGGCACTATGTATAAAATATATTCTCCCTATACTTGTCATTTAACTTCTTATCTTGTGTTCTAAAGGTTCTCATGGTCACTAAATTTAGTCCATCTAGCCCCTCACACAACTTCTTAATAACATCATTGCCATCTCCAACAACCCTCTCACCCTCACTTTCTCTCTCCTCATCCATCAATATCTCACCAACATTATTCAACACCATGGTCCTCTTATTTGGGCATTAGTTAATGAAACATCCTCGATTGTGACACTTAAAATAAACAACATCACAATTGTGAGAGGTACTGGAAGATATGGTAGTATGTTGTACCTTCACTAAGGGACTAGCATCTCCTTAGCTTTGGTTGAACTAGCCAAAGGAGCTAAGTCATCCTTCATAGGAAAAATCCTAGAACCCATTGTACCCAGCTCTAATCTACTACAATCCCTCCTGTTGAGCTAGTTCTATACTTTGATGGTGAACCATCACATCTAAGTCCATGTAATGCTACAGCTCTACCACATTAGGAATATCATGGTGTAGTCCACTTAAGAATCAGCCATAATGGGCTCTCAGTCCTCCTCTACATTGACCTTATGATCAACCATCTCAGCTTCTTATAATAGTCCTCCATGGATGTAAGGAAATTTAATATTGCAAGTGTACAACAGTCGCACCAACTATTGTAGGGGAGTAAGGGTTGTTGTATCCACAAAGAGTAGGAGTGTTGTTTTTAATAATATTATGTTTTGATTAAAAATTTTATTTAAATTTAAGTTTGATATTAATTGATTAAACAATAATGCAATCTTTACAAAAGTTGATGGAATGAGATGAATATGGTAGTATTCATAAGAAAAGACTAATGACAATTATCATGCAAAAATATGTAAGAACTTTTATCATCATTTAATTAATTATCAAGCTTTAATTTGTTATTTAGGGGCTATTAATCCCTTTAGTCCTTAATACACTTTCCCAAGCTATACTAAGGCTTCAATTGATTTAATTTAATCATTTATGGAGTTAACTTAGTAAAGCATAAAAACAATGGATTAATAATTGATCCATTGTGAACGTAAGACCTTCACTTCTATTATAAGCCTATGATTCAAAATTGTGATCCATTGTCCTAACTTGTAGATTCACTCCTATTATAACCATATGATTGGAAGATAGAAAAATAAAAATAAAGAAGGATAAGTTTATCACAATTTTTGTTGCGAATGCTATCTGACCTTGACTTCCTTTACTTGTCCACTATTGTTGTCCACTATTTACAATTGTGAACAACTTATCTAACTTATAGATTCACTTCTATTATAACCACAAGTTAGGTAATAAAATAAAAATAGAACTAGAAGAAGAGAATTAATCACAACTAAATGAAAAAAGGCAACTAAATAAAAATGATAACATAAAAATTCTTACTCATTTTTCTCAATTATACCATGTATTAGGAATTAGGAATACAAAGGATAGCTATTTATTGCTTGTTAGCCTTCTTCCTATAGCGATTCCTCATCTCCAAGCCATTCCATTCATCATGTGAAAGCACAAAACTCATTCTCAATTCTTCCACTTATACTAAATTCATACTATAATGATATATTGTAATGCCTATAAGAATTCTAAGCTATGGATGATGATTTTAGCTTGTCAAACACTCCCCTATTTATAGGGTTGAGCCTCCACCACCCAAAGTCCTTAATTGGTTGCACATTTCCTTCATTTTCGTCCATTGGTCCAAGTAGTAGGCATGGCAAAAATTAAACTGTCGCCTCCTCTATCACCTAAGCAATGGAGCAGGCGATGTTGGTTGCCCTCTTGTTATCTAGGTGATAAGTAGGTGATGGTTCAAAGTTGAACTATCGCTAAATCATTTCTTAGGTGACCATTTAGGTGACAAATCTTTGCTTAAGTTATGCATTAGGCCTTGATTGAATTAATTTGGTTTGGTGCCTCTGGACAAGTTTCTTTCTCCCTTTTTACTTATTTTCATTATACAACAACAATGATACATAAGATAGACAAATTTCATTATTTTGATTGATAAATTGAACTAAATAACATAATTTGAACATAAACTATTTATATAAAGTCTTATTTTACTTAAGTTATCATCTATGCTCTAAGATCCCAGGGTAATACTCTATGGCCCCTCATATAACTCTCAGTGGTAGTGGAATGGAATCAAACACCACCTCATAGCTGCCTTCAACTCACTCTAAGTTTAAATAGGCCCTTCATTAGCTCTCCTCTTACTTAATGTCATCTAATCTCACCAAACCACTACATACTCTATAACCTTTACCATGACTAACTTCTATTTTTGACTCTTTAAATACTAATATCAGTTGAAAACCATCTCAGCTTTATGCTCCCACTACAAATAGAGTTCTGGGTCTGACTGACCCTGAAATGGTGGTACTTTTAGTTATACCTTATGAAGATCATCATCCTCATCTATCTATCTTTTCCTAGGCCATCTAAGGCAATCAATAAATTAGTCTATCATTAAAATTAAAAAAGTCAATGAGGTATTATCTCTTTGTCCTCTATCTATGTTCATGACCGCTATTCCTCTCATCTTAGGGTGAAGGTTCATCTTATGCTCTCATGGTCTAGAATGCCTCAACCCTCTCCAAATGATCATAAATCCTCTCTACAGTTTGGGAAGACCTTTGAATCTCCTTAGTAATTTCCTCAAACATTAACTTTATATTATACATCTCCTCTCTTAAACCTGCCTAGCTATTTGACATAGTGGAAGGTGAAAGTAGAAGTGTGTGTGTATATAAATATATATGTGAGAGAGTGAACTTCACACCTCCAAGTTCTCATGTATGCACTCCACTCGTGTATGTCGCTCAACACTCAAAATAATTTCACCAAATTCAACCCACAATGTTGCCTTCGGTAGTCCAACAAAATTCTTAAGCATGAGTGGCTACTAAGAACACGGAGAAAGGTGTTAAAATCAATAAATAAAAAAAGCAGTATAGAATCAACTTGAGAAGTAGACAAATCAATCTAGGTAGAAACAACAAGGCATGACTGATCTTGGGGAAATAAGATCATTTGGTAAAAAGCAAACGCGATCGATCTTACAATTGAGAAATGTGATTGATCGGATAGGGAATTTTTGATTGATTAGGAATAAGAATGACTACTAAACACAATGGCACAATTGATTACCTACTAAAAACTAGCAAAAAATTAATTCACAAACCCAGTGACCATTGTCTTGATCAAATTTCCTCTTCCTTTTTTTGGCCTTTGTATGGATTTGACTTTTCCCACTTAGAAATAAACAAAAGTTTTCCACAAATTTCAATACAAAAAACAGTAATGACTTACCCCCCAAACAACCAAATTTCCTCTAAATTCCTAGCAATTAAGCAATAATACAATTTTCACAAATATCCCACAAAATGATCATGATAACAACTATACCACAATCACAAATATGGTCACATAGCATGCCTAGAGAATGAGAATAAATTTAAAATTTTGGTGTATTTTTAAATTTTTGGAATAAGAAGTGAAGAAGAAAATGAATATGGAGATGGAAAAGAAATAAAATACAAATAAAGAGGGATAGAAAAATTACTTCCTCGGCTAATCAATCTGATTAGGAAATTTGATCAACTGGATCTTATGCCAATTAATGTGAACAATAAACCACACAGATTGAAAACACATTTGAGATAGACAGGACAACAAAGCTTGAAGTCATCTTCAGCCAATCAAAAACCTTACCACTAAAGGAAGACCTAGGAAACTATTGGGTTATGCTAAGATTAGCATGAAAAAATTCAAACTTTAAAACATAACATACCAAAGAATATGTGGTAGAAATATATTCAAACCTAAGCCATTTTCATTGCATAACATGCATATAAAAATTCAAATAAGCAAGCACATAAGATGTACTTTGGAATCTAATTCCAATGTGAGAGCCTTATGATCCTTAAATCGTGACCCTTGAACTTTAACCTCTTGTTTATCCACATGGTTGGAGCATTGACAAGTGTCTTCTTCACTTTGCAAGTGCCTTTGCAAAGCTCTTACTTTAAACTTTTTTTGGCCAAAAAGGCTTTAGGACAAGAGGGAGAATGAAGAGGGTGGCTAGAAGTGTTTTTCTCTTTTGCTTGGAAGGGTTGCACGAAAAGTATGCTTAATTTTCTGGTATCCTATGATTTAGAACTATTCTAAATCTATTTATTACCAAATCACAATATCCTATACTTGATAGGATTCTTATTTCCATGTAAAGCACATAGTCCATACAAGGCACAAGGTCTATGGGTTTCTTACATAGACTTTTAATTATTCTTTACTCATAAACTGTTTAATTATTAATTCCCACTAATAATTACAGCCCATGTTACCCTTTAATTATTAGTCTCAATTAATTATTTTGACCTAATGAAATTTTATCCGTCAATTTAAATAATCTTATCAATGAAATCAAAGGCCTCATCATATTTCTACTTAATAATCACATTATTAACAAATATGGTAGGAATTAAATAATTATATTTGCATCTTATCTTATAATTGAACTAATCCCTATTCATTAAATTTAAGGACCATTGTGCATCAATCAATAATCTCATCATTAACAAGTACTATAGGTAATCTATTTGATCTAATTACAATCAATTAAATTCATCGGCTAGTCTCTCGAGTCTTGTCCATAAAAATTCTCAAGCCTCATTGACTTCCAAACCAATTTACCACTTCTCATATACTCTAACCTATTGTATTTGACTTTTTAGGTTTAGTCTTAATTAACAACGAGCATAACTGTAAAAATATGGGTAGATTCTAGCCTAAGGCCCATATCATAGCCATATTAAGATGAAGTGAATGGATATATTAACCCCTCAATCCTAAGTACTATACGGCATAGGCTTTTGTCTTGCTTTGTCCCTGCCAAGCAAAAGCTGTGGATTTAGTCAAATTCACAAAGTTAGTCATATGACCAATCAATTTTACCTCATAAGGCTAGTGCCTCCATCAAAAACTCATTTTCAATTTTACATTACCATGGCCAACATGTCATGTGCCTTCATACGCACTTAAGCAATGGTACATTGGGCTCATTATCTTATTTCATACCAAAATAGATATTAACGATATTGTCTTAGGTCCAAGGGTACGTAATACAATCATGAAGTAAGATATTGATATCAAAAAGTAAAATCTATATATCTACATTGCTCATAGAGTCAGTATTTGAATACTCATTCTCTAATAAGGTATCCCCAAACATGTGTTCTCAGTTTCTTATATAGACTGGCATAACACTCACTATAAAGATACAAAGAGTGTAAGTCATATTGATTATCTAATACCTTTTAGAAAGTTTGTGACTCGTAAATTTGTTTCAGAGATTATGTACTAAGACAACCTAAGCCTATATTAAAAACCCCTTATGAATAAGGCTTATAAGGACATATATAATATTTTATGCCATTCAAGATTTACATGCCTGAAAGACAACCATAATATTAATTTGAAGAAATCAATATTTTGTTAACATATCAAAATGTACATATACAAATAATTTGCCTCTAGTATCCCTTATTATTTATTAGAATTAAAGGGCATATCAACAGTAGAAAGAACTGAAGAAGGAACAAACCAATTGATCTAACACCCACACCTCAATAATGCTATCCACAAACTACCGATAACTTTTCCAAATGACAGAATTTGATCACTTGAGCTTGAGTATTTAAATCCCCACACACAAGTAATTAAAGAGAAAATACATAATTGTATTGATTTAATATCTAAAAGTGATAGAATTTGTCATCTAAGAAATGAGATAAGTACTTATAAGATAAAACCTTAGTTACTAATGAGCTCTAAATCTTTTGTGGCTGTGCATGGCCCTAACATAAGCTAAAAACACATATCAAGAAATGCATCAAAAAATCTTCATGTAGTCTCTGGGTGATCAATCTAGATAGCCTTACAATTGATCATTCTCTATTTAAAACGATTGAGATCAATTTGCTCTGTTGTGATTATATTTCCAAAACTCTAGTTGGTTGACTACATGCTTATGCAATGGATCTTGTTACCTTATGATTGACTGTAGTGTCGATCTGAACTTCTTGTGATAGATTCGCTTCATGTTAGATCATAAAATTCATGTTGGGTCATAATAACATAAAAGTGAAACCTCCTTGAACATCATGGTTTTTCCATGTGCACACTTGAAGCCAAGCTCCTATCTTAGGTTCCGCCAATCAATCCTAATCATCTCCTACATCCAACTCCTGAATTAAGCTCGCCAATGCTTTCTTGAACTTTTGAGCTCGATCTCTCATCACTAGTACATGTGGCAAGATAATGGAATCACTAATGCCTTGAAGCCCATGTCAATTTGATCATCATAAAGATAAGGTAAATCAAACATGAATTATGTGACCAACTAATAGAAAATCATATATGAGTATGCAAACGTCAAATTTTCAATCATTTTTAATGGGTAGAGAGGAACTTCGCCTAAAGATCAGCATGTAATTAATTGCAAATGGATGTTTAAGACCAGACTAAAGGCTGACGGGATAGTTGAAAGGTATAAAGGCAGGTTGGCTATAAAGGAATATACTTCAATTGAAGTTTTGATTACAAGGAAACCTTTAGCCTTGTTTTCAAACAAGCTACAATAAGAGTATTTTTCTCATTGGCAAACTCACAAGGGTGGAACATGTAGCAGGTTGATGTTAATAGTGCTTTTCTAGATGGAGACCTTTTTAAGGATGTATAGATAGAGATTCCAACTAGATACAATTTGATCAGAAAGGATGTTGGATATAATCAAAGGTAGGTTTGCAAATTGAAGAAAGCACTCTATAAGTTAAAGCGTGCTTTAAGGTAACGGAATGAAAAATTTACAAAAATAGTATGTGAACATGGTTTTAGGCAATCAAGATTTGATTATTCCCTATTCATAAGGGATGTAAATGGAAGGGAGATGGGGGCTTTATTTATCCATGTAGATGACTTGATCATTAGATGCAGGGATCAGATAAAGCAGGACAATATAGTTAAGTTCCTCAAATCCAAGTTCAAGCTTAAGGTCCTAGGGATTCCAAGATACTTTCTTAGAATAGAAGTGGCCAAATCAACTAGTGGACCGGTGTTGTGCCAAAGAAATTACACATTAAATCTATTGGAAGCTTATGGAATGTTGGGATCAAGGACATTTAGCACACCAATGGATGGTAATCAAAAGCTGACAAAGGAGAAAGGAGATGTGCAGGAGGATAAGACATACCTTAGGCAGTTGGTAGGAAAGTTAATGTACTTGACTTTCACACAGCCTAACATTGCTTACTTAGTCTAAATGCTTTCCCACAAACAAGCATCTTGGGGGAGCCTATAGGATGTTAAGATATACACAGATAGTGACTAGGGTGATTGCTCGAATTCTAGGAGATCCATTGGTGGTTATTGCATTTTCTTAGGAAGTAGCCTTGTAAGTTAGAAGTCAAAAAAGCAATCAGTGGTTGCCAGGAGTTCTAAAGAAGCTAAGTACAAGGAAATTGGAGCTTGTACTAGTGAAAAAATGTGGCTTTACAATTTGCTATCGAACTTTGATGTAGATAACTATCGCATTGCTAATTTCCTTTGGAAGCTGATTTGATTTCCTTTTGTTGCTTGCTTCCTTTCTTAATTTTCAATCAGTTCAGTAATTGTTCTATCCATTTCTTGATATGTCTTCTTTTTTAGTGGGCACTGTTGGTTGCTTTCTCTAAATTCGTGATCTTCTAGCAATTTTATGTTCAATATAAATTTCATTGTTAACCTTTAAACTCTTGAATTCTAACACATCATGTAGATTTTTGCATTTAGATAAAGTGTTGGTCATGTTGGGAAATGAGAGTTTGAACTTAACAAGGATACAATCTTTCATTTTTGTATATGAATCAGACTAAATTAATTTACACCTCTTGATTTGTAGGAAGAAGGGATACATTGTGGGTATCATTGAGATGGAGAATAGTTATGGTAGTTTTGGAAACTATAAGACCTGCAGTTCTATATTTTGATTAGCACCATCAAATATAAGAGAAAATTTAACAAGAAATTTAGTGAGTTGGTGAGGAGATCCATAGGACATACAAAAATTGAGACCTCCATTATAGCTAATCCCTTGTATAAATGTTTTTAACCAAATAACTAGGTGTGTTGATCAAATCTAGAACTAAAAAAGTCCTAAATTTGATTGTTGTGCAATTGCAATAGAGTTATCAAGAAAAAATAAGTCAGTGCCTAAAGTGAGTTGTTCTAGATCTGATTGTCTTGAAATTGCTATAAAGTTATCAAATGGTCAAATTGATTGGGAGTTGAAGAAACATTTAGGTTGAAAGTGCTATAATCTTGAATGATGATGGTCTAAGTGACATGTGCATATAATTGATTTTTAAAATTAAGAAGGGTGCCCAAGTTCATAATTTGTGCATTAATGAATTGACTAGAAGAAAAAATGTTTGCTTGACGATAAGCAAATGAGTGTGGAGTGTGATAACATGTGTGCCATTATAGTATATTCGTACCCCTTGTGTGTTTAAATTATGCATGCATGTGAGTTTAAATAGGAAAAATATGTTATCATGAAGGACTTATATTAAACATGATGATTTTCAGGTGGAAAAGTGTATATATAAGGTTAACTATTAATGTTGGACATTTTCTACACTTAGAATGCAATTTCGTGACCGCAGGCTAGCTTTGTAGTTGTGAAAGGAAAAGCTATGGCCATAAAAGGTGGAAATGCAACCTTTAGATAAAATCATGACACTCTTTAGGTTTTTCACAATTTTTGGTTGCAGTCTTGGAGATATTGCTTACGGTGCAAGAAGGCTTTTTGCGGCAACGGAATAAGGAATCGAATCATTTTGGAATTTCTACAGGTTAGAGGGGCGATTGTGGCATAAGGGTTCAAGATTCCGAGGTAATTTAATGCAACTGCAAAATGCAATTACCGACTTTATGTAACTACCGCACTTAGGTTTGCAGGTGTGAGAAGAGGAGGTGCGGCCATGAGACCTAATGTTGTGGACACGAGAGTTAGTGCAACAGAAGTTTAAGCCACTATTCTATAAGGACTTTTAAGGGCTTTTTCATCTTTTCACATATATGCATGAACCATAAGCACTATATAGGTACAAATATAAGTTCTCCACATCTTGAAGAGGAGTTTAGACTTAATTTTACTTTTCTAAACACTTAAACACAGGGACTCAAGATTAAAAGGTTAGAAAAGGAGGAATCCATATTAAGAGTTGAAGAGAGTTCATTCTCCCATGCAATGCGGAACATATAGACTAACGTATTTTGAATTTTTTCTAGTGTTTTTATGATTGCTTGGATCATGGACAATTTAGAATTGGTTTTGTTTGAATTTAATATGAGTTTCTAAATTTCTTTACAGTCACTTAGGTTTGTGATTGGTGAAATATGAAAGCATGAATTGTGATCGATTGTTCATGTGCTTCGCAATTGTTTTGAATAGTAATTAGGGTAATTAATCTACGACTATGCAAGGAGTAATAGAAATGAAATTTGCATACTTAATATACAATTGTGAATATTAATTCCATTAGAGTAATGGGAGTGAAATTGTGGAATTAGTGTGGGTAAATAATGATAATCATCAAACTTGATCTTTAGATTTGATTTAGATTAGGAAAACCCACAAGAATCTTAAGTCAAAGTTATAGAAGAGTTTGGAAGATTATCTTATAGGCATTAGGATTAAAAATCTGTAACTAGTGCAATTAACCTAATAATAATGTAATTGGCATACATAGAAAACCGATATAACATAAGTGGCTAGATGCTTTGACTACGAATACTCCATCAATTTTGTCTTGTGTGTTTTGTTCTAAATGCTTTCTTTTGTTTAGTTATTTTAACTTTTCACTACAATGCTATGGCCTAACTAATAAAAATTTATTAAATCAATAGATACAAAACCCCTCCTCGTAGGAATGATACTGTACTCACCACAATACATTTTTCTTCCTTAAAATCATCATGTTTAATAGAATTCATACAAAATAATATATTTTCTCCATTTTAACTTATAGTCATGCATAATTTAAGCACAGAAGGGTATAAATATATTATAATTTCTTATGTTATCACACCTCCGCACTTAGTTGCTTGCTTGACCTCAAACTCATTTTCTTCTTATCAATTCATTGAGGCACAAAATTATAAACTTGACTACCCTTCTTAACTTTAGAAATCAATTATATGCATACGTTACTTGGTCCATCATAATTCAGGGTCATAGCACTTTCAATCTAAATGTTTACAACATGAATTCTTGTATGTGTGTGGCACTCTTCAATTCCCTATCACTTCAACCATTTGATAACTCTATAGCAATTCACGACAATCAAATCTCGGATAGCCTATTCTAGGCATTAACTCACTCCCTTTTGAGCAAGTTCAATTAATGTCTCTAACATAGGACTCGTGTGGGCTAATGATTTTTTTTCTTTTCCATTTTCTCCCGCACACTTATTTTTCACATTATTGATGATCTTTAAATTCTTTTTTAAGTAGTTTGGAGTCATTTTACTTGAAGATAAATAAAGGTCACTGGGCATCCTTGGTTGCTCAACTCACAACTAACTTAAGATACTTTGCATATTCTTAACTGGACATTCTTTTTACACGAGAATGAATAGGAGTCTTTATACAATCCCGGTTATTAGTTGCTTTAATCAATATAATAGAACTTATGTTTTTCATGCACACATATATATTTTTTTATTCTTCAAGATTTTTTTCTTTTTTCCATTCACCTTTATTTCTATGTCCTCACTTTCTTTTTTTCCATTTAGTTTTCCTCATTCGCTAGACAATTCACCAACACCTAAGGTAAGGCTTCCATCCTTAATTCAATCATCTCATCCTGGCCATAGAACTTCTCAAAATATCTAATAATCAAGAATGGACAGTGTGTGCTCAATAAAATAGGAACTTTGCCTTCAACACTATAGCATGGTAATCTTAAGAACAATGAAAGAACAAAGCAACATAAATTCTTTGCAAGACATTCATCATTAATTAAGTATAGTGGCCACTTAGTCCATGCCATACTCATGCTATCACGTAAACCATATAATTGCTTGCATAAAATTTTCAACACTCACACCACATGCAATGGCATAATTCTTATTCAAAGTTTTTTGATACTTATACCCACCCCCATAGTTGTCCTATGGCCACAATCAATCATATTATCACAAGTAGTGTAAGGTAATGAAGACTGAGATAACCTAGTAAGGTTTGGCACCTATTCTTCTTCCTTTTTCTATGAGCATTGTCATGCACACTTGCCTTCTTCTACTCTTCCTAAAATCCAACATGTAGATAAAAATTTAGATGATCTCCAGGCAACACAAACAAAACAAACCTAAAACAATATAAACCAACTGAAAGGAATGTAAAATGCTTATGTTGCCTCTTAAGAAGCGCCATATTTAATGTTTGTAGCTTGGCATGATACCTATAGCCTAGGATGGTTTAATTAAGGCTTTAGGGATCCACAACTCCCCATGAGCTACAAGTCTCTCCTTCTTTTTTCTGCGGTCTCTTTTTTCTCTTCCTTACCTTCTATATTAAGCTCAGCTCTTCCTTCACTCACCATAGTGGTTCATTCAACCCTTCCCCTACACTTATCTTTGGTCTTCTATCTTGCACCTACGCCTTACCTTCTTTTGCAATTGCTTTATCACTGATGTTGTTAGTAAACTCATCAAACTCAAGCAACATTAAAACATCTTCCTCTTTTTGTGCATGAGTGATTACAGGTCTTGAGTACGTAAAAAATGTTACCATTTCTATTCCAACATCTAATGTCAAACCACCCCATTCCATATTTATTATAGCCTTCGTGGTGGCCAAGAAAGGGCAGCTAAATATAATACTTTGCCCATTTTCACCTTCCATGTCTAAAATAACAAAATCCATAAGAATAATAAAATCACTTATGATAAGATTCAAGAAAACCATGCTGATGCTTGTGAAGGAGTTGGAGAATCGTTTGCATGTTTGGAAGAGCTTAAAGAGGAGGAAGAACATCCGTGGGTGCCTCTAAGGCGAAATGAGCTTGCAACTTGGTTGGAGATAGGATACGAATTAATCTCAGCTATGCCCTGATCGATAGCAAATCCACTAAATCAATCCCATAACATGTCTAAAACAACAAATCCATTGAAAATATAAAATCACTCATGTTCCTTCACCAAGACATCCTTAATAAGCCCAAGCAATCGTGTTACCGACCTATCTACCAACTTCATCATCATGTGTGAGGTCTTCGAAGATTCCATACTAAGTGCCTGAAAAGTAGAAATGGACATCACATTTATACTAGCTCCTTAATCACATAAAGCATTTTCAAACGAGGTGCTTCCTATAGTGCTAGAGATGGAAAAACTCCCCAGGTCCTTTAGCTTTAGTGGTAACACATTTTCCTTATCCTGATTGCCTTCGAATCTCTTAATTTCTTTTTCCTACTTATCACATCTTCTAGGCACTTAACTATACTCACGTTTTTTTTTTCTACCACTGAAGGAGCATTTACATTTAATCTTTTAAATTCGTTAAGAAATTTACTTACCCACTCCTTGACCTTTGTTGGTATGAGCCTTTATGGATATGGAATTTCTACTTATATGGTGCTAGCCTTTTTCTATTTTCCTTCTCAACAATGGTTGATTGCACCTTTATCTTCTCTTCCTCCACAAAAGAAGTTGGCACCTCTTCATTCTTATCTATAATTACCTACACGCTTTTAACGCGTTTAATTGTGTTAGTCTTAGTAGTGTTAAGTAACATACCTACAAGTCTACAAGCCATTTCTTTTGCCAGCTATCCCACTTACACCTCTAAATTTTTTATAAAAGACTATTAGTTCTGTTAGAGAGCATTAATTCTATTCATGTAATCTTGGATAGTTTTTGCTAGATTAACTATGATTTCATTAATTGACTTTGCAAGACTACCCACAATTTTGTTAAGTGACTACTTTTTCTTCTACTGCTAGTAAGGTGCTTGGAAGCTTGTTTGCATACGAGTTGTTATCTTGTGCTCTGGCATTTCCTACATAATTCACTTACACCTTTAGCCCATTACTTGTCCCTTCTTCTCTACACTCATGTGCAAAATGGGGTCATGCACATGTATCATAAATTTGCATCATAGAGAGTGGAAGGGCTGAGAACTACTTACTATGACATTATCAATTGTTTTTTTAGACAAAAGCTCCACTTTCGCCACAAGTGTCATCACTGTATCTACTTTGTGCAAACTAACCTTATGTGAAGTAGACCTCTCAAATGACCATTGGTAGTTAAAACCATCTCATTTATCAACTCTTAAGCATCTTTTGGTAGTTTATTCATGAGAGTCCCTCTGTATGTGCATCTAAGATAGTGTATGGCTAACTAAATATACCACTATAAAAAGTTTATTTGCATTTAAAATGGATATCCATGCTCTAAGAACTTTTTGAGAAGCTCTTCAAATCTTTCCCAAACTTTTGGAAAGGTCTTAGACTTTAACTATTTGAATGTTCCAATCTCCAGTCTGAGTTTGGCAATTTTTGTTGGTGGAAAATATTTAGCTAAGAATTTTTTTACCATATCTAACCAAGTGACAATACACCCAAGTGGCAATAACTATAGCCATTGTCTAGCCTTGTTCTTAAGAGAAAAAGAAAGCAATCTTAATTTATTGGCATCATTAGAAACTCCTTTGAATTTAATAGTATCATGTAGTTCAAGAAAAGAAGCAAGATGGGTCTTGGGATCTTCATGTGGGGCTCTACCGAATTGGTTCAACTACATCATATTAATTAATATAGGTTTCAGCTTGAGGTTATTAGTATTCATTGATGGTCTCACAATTCCAATCATATTTAGGTTCATCACCGATTAAACGTAGTCTTTTATAACCTACTGATTCGATGGTAGAGGAAGTTCTTGTGGTGGTCGGCTTCACATTGTGAAAGAGCTTTATACTTGTGAAGAATTCATGCAATTTTTGGATTAAAATCAAAATCAATGCTCTTACTCCTACTTATACAATTGTCTCAACAACAAAAATATTCAAGCCACAAAATAGTAATGCAACCAAAAAATAAAATGGCCTAATCTAGCAATCCCACAAAGTGTTTAATAGTACTCATCACTATCCTCAACAACAGAGCTAAAATTTGATGTGGTTTGTTACCACCTAGCATTAAATTATAATTAAACTAGTACTGTGGTGATTATAGGTGTTGTTAAAATAAGTATACCAACTTAGAACAACAACATAAAGTGGAAAATATGATGGACAAGGAGTTGACCAATGCACTACTGATGTTAGTGATATGTTGGAAATTTAGTTAGCTAATTAAGTAGTTAAAGGCTCTGTAATTTAGTTAATTAACTGTTCTAGAAGTAGTTAAAGTGTGGAAGTTAAGTATAGCAATTGTAAGTTGGTGAAGAAGGAGGAAAGATGTATAAAACCAATGTAACAGTACAGATTTGCTTCTAGAATATTAATTGAACTGATCAGATCTTTCTATAGATCATTCCTCTCTATTTCCTCTCATTTTCATCCCTTATTACTCTCATTTTAGAAACTTTTATGGCTTAAAATCTCAATTCTTGACATGGTAACAAGGCCACAACCATTCAAGAATTGACCTTCTTTGTTTCTTCCTCAAACTCACAGTTCTGAACCCTCAACTCAATAGCCTCAACTTCAAGGTCAATCAATTAGCCTAACCACTAGCAAACCTCTCCATCACCAGATGATTCAAATTCTCCATTCTATATTCATATAAAAAACAACAAAAACACCATCCTAGTGTATCCAGAACTTAACGGGCAGAACTTTGTAACCTGGGGCAGGTCATTCACACTAGCATTGTCCATAAGAAATAAGTTAGGATTCATTAATGGAACCATCATTGAACCACCTGAGGAATACCCTCTTCATCATGCTTGGTCAAGGTGCAATGATCTAATAATTACTTGGTTTCTTAGGTCCATGAGCCCTGCGAGTGTGGACACTTACTATGCAGAGATGATAACAATTTGGGAAGAATTAAGAGTATACAAACCTCCACCTCACTGCTCTTGTGGCGATTGCAACTTTTCCTGTTTCCAAACAAGAACCGCTATGAATGTGACAAGGTGTATAAATTCTTAAATGAATTGGATGAGTCATTCTCCATAAATAGGTCTCAACTCCTATAGCAGAAACTATTTCCTTCACTTGATGAGGTACATAATGTCATTATAGTTGAAGGGAGCTCAAAAGGGAATGAAACTCTCACAGTAGTCTTGGAATGAATCCTCTACACTCCTCACAAAATCTGGTAGAAAGGAGAAATAAGAAGTTGTTTTTACACATTTTGGGAAGAAAGGGCAGAGTAAAAATAAATGCTATAGAATCATAGGCTTTCCTTCAAATTTTAATTTCACAAAGCCAAAAGCTAGAATGACATCAAGTGCTAATCAAACTTCAATTACCTCAGAAAAGTTTGCAAGTTAGAGTGGTGAGGAATCAAGGGAAGGTGCTAGAGGTTTTACTCTCTCTCAAGATCAATTTAAAAGACTAATACACCTATTAGAGGTTTATCACTTCTATAATGCAACTCATTCACAATGACAACAGTCTTAGGTTAATGCTTAAAGAAATCTAGACCACCAACCCTTCTCAAACTTTGCTAGTGAGACGCTTTCATCTACACCCTTGTATAACCCTCAACCCCTATCCTTAATGTCACAAAGTTTAACATCCCATTCAAATACATCTAAGAACATGACATCTAGTTAAACTTTAGGCTTATTGGATTAGATTGGATTGTAGACACTAGGGCATCAGATCATATGTGTGGCTCCCTTGATCTCTTTTTATCTTATCAATCTATTTATAGCTTATATGTTAACCTCCCTAAAGAAACTAAAGTTCCAGCTACTCATATAGGTACTGTAATGATTTCTCAAAGCCTAATAATCAACAAGGTCTTATATGTTCCTTCTTTCATGCTTAATCTTTTGTCAGTAAGTAAACCAAGCAAAACTCATTCATGTTACTTTCTATTCAATTCAAATTCATACATCATTCAGGCTCTTTCTCCTTGGATGAAGAATGGAGTTGCTAGGCAACAATCTTGTCTTTACATCCTACGTCAAACTATAGTTGTCACCCGCCATGTCTCTTGTTTAGTTGATTCAAATTCAATAGCCAATGCATCACCTATACTAGAATTTAATACTTGGCACTTTTGCCTAAGACATCTCTCTCACGTTGTAATAGACAAGTTACATGAAAGTTGTTGCTTCATCAAAGCAATGTCTCATAGAGTTTATGAAATATGTCACAAAGTAATGCTAAAAAAGCTACCTTTTTCATACATCAACTAACAATTGATAAACCTTTTTAGCTCTTTCATATTAATACATGAGGTCTAAATTCCTCACCTACTATTAGTGGTTTCAAATTTTTGCTAACTATTGTTGATGATTTTAGAAGATGTACATGGACACATCTAATGAAACACAAGGATGAGGCCAAACAGATCTTGTATGCTTTTCATAACCTAGTTCAAACTTAGTTTGGTTGTAAATTTCAGATTGTGAGAACTGATAATGCTCTTAATCTTAAGATGTTCGATTCTTTACTAGTCTGGGTATCATCCATTGACAAACATGTGTTGAGAAACCACAGCAGAAACTTGTGGTAGAAAGAAAATACCAACATATCCTAAATCTAGCTACTCCTCTTTCAAGCCCACATACAAATTAAATTCTAAGGTGATGCAATGCTAACATAAGCACATATCATTAATATGCTCCCTTCAAAGGCCTTGCACTTTAAGTCTTCCAATTAGATCTTATTTGGAAAACCATAAAGTATGACCATCTTAGAGTGTTCGTGTCACTTGCCTTTACAGCCACTCATAAAAGAAATATAATAAAATTTGATCCTAGAGCTAGGAGATGTGTCTTTGTTGCCCTTTTGGAACCAAGGACTATAAGCTATTTGATCTTGATTCTCATGAAACTGTTGTATCTAGAGATGTTAAATTTGTAGAGCATGTCTTTCCCTTTAGTCCTCTATGCTCTAAGTAGCTTAACATCTCATCTGATTCAACTCTAGCTCCCTATCAACCATAAAATGCCACATTCTATGATCTAAACCTCACAAGAAAAAATCTACTTGATCAGACTTTAGTTGAATCAGGAAGTCTTTCCCTTATAACACCTAATGAGCCTGTTACCCCTGCTATGAGCAATAATCCCAACCAAACTCCCATTCCACTTAGATGATCCACTAGAAGCAGTAACTACCCAAATGTCATGATGTGTACCATAACAATCTAAAGCTGCAACAACTTATCACTAACCATCTTATATCCAATTTCCTAAGCACAACCAACCTATTAAATAAATAATAACTAGTCTAGATAATGTACAGGAGCCAAAGAGTTTTGTTGGAGTTGTGGGAGAGACTTTAGAGAAAGGCTATAATTGAGGAGCTGCAGGCATTAGAAGATAACAACATTTGGAAGATTGTGAAATTACCAAAGGGGAACATGTTGTTGGATGGAAATGGGTGTACAAAGACAAGATGAAATCTGATAGCTCTATAGAAAAGTACAAACCTAAACTTATGGCCAAGAGATATAGCCAAAAGGAAGTCTTTGACTATCATGAAACCTTTAGTACAGCAGTGAAGCAAGCAATTGGCAGGCTTTACATGAGCATAGCAGTGACAAAAAGTTGGTACTTAAAACAACTTGATGTACACAATGCCTTCTTGAATGGGGAGTTGGATGAAGAAGTGTACATGGATCTTCCACAGGGATACAATTTGATCAAAGAAAAGAGATGTAATGAGGGTGGAAGGTATGCAAACTAAAGAAGTCACTATATGGTCTCAAGCAAGCACCTAAAAAATGGAATAAAAAATTCACTAGGGTGCTTAAGGGACATGGCTTTAATTAATCAAAAATAGATTACGAAAAGACTACTTTGTTGGTATATATAGATGATCTAATCATTGGAAACTCTAATTAAGAGAAGGTTAACATGATCATCAACTTATTAAGCTCAAGGTTCAAGATTAAAATCTAGGTGCTCCTAAGTATTACCTTAGGATTGAAATAGCAAGGTCTGTAGTAGGAATGGTGTTGTGCCAAAGGAAGTATACTTTAGATTTTCTTGAAGCTTATGGTTTGCTGGGAGCTAGAATAGTAAACACTCCTATAGAAACCAATCATGGATTCACTAGATCAAATGAAGAGGAACTAAAGATATCAAATGTTACAGATAGCTAATTGGAAAACTTAAATATCTCACTTTCACTAGACTAGATATAACTTAAGCTGCAAAAGTTCTATCTCAATTTATGAGCAAAGCAACTAAGAAGCACCTACAAGCAGCATTTCATGTACTAAGATACTTAAAACTTTCAGTAGAAAGGAAATTTTCCTAAGTAGCAAGCTAGACCTAAAGTTAAAGGGAGTTAGTGATGGTGACTAGGATGCATCTCTATTCATGGGAAGGTTAGTTATAGGCTATTATGTCATCATTGGAGGTAATCTTATCAGCTGGAAATCCAAGAAATATAAACTGTAGTGGCTAGAAGTTCTACAAAAGTTAAGTATAAAGCTCTAAGATCCTACATTTGTGAGGTGCTATGGCCATTTATATGCAGAAGGAGTTTGATATAAGACATAATGAATCAATTCTAGTGATATGTGACAACAAAAGAACCACTCAAATCAACAAAAATCCAACTCATCATGAGAAAATAAAACATTTTGACACTGATATGCAATTTGTAAGAGAGAAAGTTGCTGAAGGGATCATTAATGTGAAGTATATTGCAACAATGGACTAACCAGTTAACATGCTGACTAAAGGGTTAAGTGTTAAACTATTTAGCAAGTGTATGGCCAAGATGAGGATGAAAAATATCTATACTCACCTTGAAAATGGGTGTTAAAATGAGTATACCAACCTGGATCAGCAACATACGGTGGAAAACAAACTGGACATAGAGCTGACAGAGGCATTGCTAATGTTGGTGACATGCTAGAAGTTCAGTTATCTAATTAAGTATTTAAAGGCTGTGTAATTCAATTTATTAATTGTTCCAGAAGTAGTTAAAGTGTAGAAGTTAAGTGTAGTAATTGTAAGTCGGTTAGGAAGGAAGAAGTATGTATAAAACTAATGTAATAATGCAAACTTGCTTTTGGAATCTAAATGCAATTGATATGATCATTCTGCAAATCATTCCACTCTATTTCCTCTCCTTTTCATCCTTCATTACTCTAATTTTAGAAGCTTTCATGGCTTCCAATCTCAATTCTTGACTTGTTCCCATGAGGAGAGATTCTATGTCTAATGATTTAACTAACTTCTTATTAGTTAAGCCAAAAAATTATAGCAAAAGGTAAAAATAACTAAATAAAAGCAAGTACTTTAAATAGAACACACAAGAAAAAAGTGATGGAGTATCAGTAGTTGAAGCATCTAGTTACTTAAGTTGTGATGGCTTCCTATTTATGTAAGTTACATTAATTATTAATTTAATTGCACTGATTGCAGATTGTTAGTCCTAAAGTCTATAAGATATTCACCCAAATCTTTGATACCTTTAACTTAAGATTCTTATGGGTTTTTTGAATCAAATTTGATGATTAACAATGTTTACCTACATTAAATCCACGATTTTACTTTAGTTATTCTCTCAAAATTAATGCTCACAATTGTATGTCTAACATACAAATTTCACTTCCTCATTCCTAGCATAAGCACAATTTAATTAATTGCTCCCCTAATTATTATTCATAACAATAATTGTGAATATGCATACAAGGACAATCAATCATAACTCATAACATATATATATCACTAATTATGAACACAAGTGACTAGAAAGAAATTTGGAAACTCATATTAATTTTGGCAAAGCCAATTATAAATTATTCATCATCCAAAAAAGCATGAAAACAATAGAAAATGTCCAGAAAAACTTAGTCTATATGTTTCGTGTTGCATGGGTGAATGAACTCTCTTCAACTCTTAATGTGGATTCCTCCTTCTTGAACCTTTCAATCTTAAGTTCCCATGTGTTTAAGTGTTTAAAAAAGTAAAACTAAGTCTAACCTCCTTTCCAAGACATGGAGAACTTACATGTGTGCTAGAATAATGCCTAGGGTTCGTTCATATTCATGAAAAGGCCAAAAAAAGCCTTTAAAAATCCATGCAAAATCATGGTCTGAATTTTCATTGCACCGACCCTCCTAGCCTCAACATTAGGTCTCACAATCATGCCTCCTCTTCTCACATCTTTGAACCCAAGTGCGCACGTAATTATGTTTTACAGCCATGCCGAACCACTTTGCAATAGCGAACACTTATGCTACAATTACACTTCTCGCCTGTAGTAATTCAAAAATGTTTTGCTTCCCATTCCACTAACATGACAATCCTTCTCACTCCTTTGAGCTATACCTCCGTGACTACAACCAAAACTTGTGAAAATTCTAGGTAGTGTCACAGTTTCTTCTCATGGTTACATGTCCAACTTTCGTGGCTGTGACGTTGGCCTACTGTCATGAAATTGCTTTTTAAGTGTAGAAAATGTCCAACATGAATAATTAACCTTATATCTACAAGTTTCCGCCTCAAAATCATCATGTTCATTTTCTCCATTTTAATACACTTGCATGCATAATTTAAGCACAAAAGAGGTATAAACATATTATAATTTCACATGTTAACATTTAGCCATAGCTTATGTCATTAGACCTCTTGAAATTTTTGGATACTCAAGTTTGACTTTAGCACTCGCGTCATTCCTCTCCTTTTAAGAAGGAATAGCTCCCAATTCCAAGTCCCCTTCATCCCTTTCATCAAAAGGATTTAAATCGGCAACATTAAAGGTAGCACTAACACCAAACTCGCTTGGAAATTGCAATTTGTAAGCATTAGCATTTATACGATTTAATACTTGAAATAGTCTATCTCTTCGGGCATCAACTTAGATTTCCATTGATCTAGAAACCTCTCCTTTCACACATGAATCTAAGCCCAAGATATTCCTATTCCTCTTTTTATTATTATGTTGAACACGTTCATGTGGTTGCTTTAGAAACTTCACCTTGTGCTTTCCATTTACATTAACTTACTCAATACCTGGTAATAATAGTTAATCTAATGGAGTTGGTGGATTAAAACCATAAATTACCTTAAATAGTAACATTTGTGTGGTAGAGTGTATACTCTTATTATAAGCGTATTCAACATGTGGCAAGCGCTCTTTCTGAGTTTTTATGTTCTTCCTAATCAACGCACACAGTTAAGCAATTAAAGTCCTATTCACTAGCTCTGTTTAACCATCAGTTTGTGAATGACGTGTGGAAGAGAATAACAACTTTGTGCCTAATTTATACTATAGTGTCTTCCAAAAATCACTCAGAAATTTAATATTCATATCAAACACAATTGTTTTGGGTACACCATACAACCTATCTCTTAAAAGAACAAATTAGCTTTGTGTAGCATCATCAGTTTTGTTGCAGGTAATAAAGTGTGTCATTTTAAAGAACCTATTAACAACCACAAATATGTTTTCCTTATTTTTCTAAGTATGTGGCAAGCTAGCATAAAGTCCATTGAAATATCGATCTATGGTATATCTAGAGCTAGTAACGACATGTATAACCTATGTGGTTGAACCTTTGATTTATCCTCCTCACACTTGATGCAAATATCAAATACTCTCTTTATGTCTCTTCACAAGTGTGGCCAAAAGAAATGTTCTTACAAAATAGCAAATGTTTTAGTGGCATTGTTGTACTCCATTAGGCCTTCAGCATGAGCCTCTCAGATTGATATCTTCCATAAGGAACACCTTGGGATACACTACGTATTTACATAAATTATGTATCCATCATTCTGATAATATTTGTCATGTACTCCATTTTTTAGTCAATTCATACACATGTCTTAAATTTTCATCATTTGCATACAATTCTTTAACATGCTCAAATTTCCAGTAGCCTAGTAACCAATATAGTAAGTAATGATTGTCTCCTATATAATACATCTGCTACCACATTCTTTACACCCTTTTTATACTTGATCACATAAAGAAATGTATCAATGAAAGATACCCACATGACATGTCTATGACTCAACTTACCTTGGCTCTTGAGGTGCTTTGAGGACTCATGAGTTATATGAATAATGAACTCCTTGCACCGTAAATAATGCCAAGTTTCCAAAGCCCTTACCAATGCGTACATCTCCTTATCATACATTGAGTAGTTCAACTTAGCTCCATTCTACTTCTAACTAAAATATGCAATTGGTCTTTTCTCTTGCATTAGTATTACTCTAATTCCTATACCTCAAGCATCACATTCAAGCTTAAAAATCTTAGAAAAATCAAGTAAAGATAATACAAGAGCATGAGTATGCTTATCCTTAAGTAGTTCAAACGGCTTTTGTTGAGCTTCTTTCCACTAAAACTTCTCATTCTTCTTGATAATTGCTAGTAATGGTACCTTGATTATGCTAAAATCCCATACGAAACTCCTACAAAAACTCAGGAGCCTATGAAAACTCCTACCTTAAACACATTCATAAGGGTTGGCTGTTCTCTTATTGCCTTCACCTTATTTTGATCCACTTGGATTTCTTGTGTACTTATAACATAGCTAAGAAACACATAATGGTCCACACAAAATGTATAGACCTACTGTACACAATAATAATATCAAAGTACACCACTCCAAATCAACTTATGAAAGCATATAAAACATGATTCATAAGCTTCATAAATGCACTTAGTGCATTTTTCAAACCAAGAGACATAACTAACCACTCATATAGTCCATGTTTAGTTTAAAGGTCATGTTCACTCATCTTTCTCTTTCATATTCTTTTGATGATAGTGGCTCTTAAGACCAGAAAACAGTAACACCTTGCAGTTCATCAAGCAAATTATCAAGTTTAGGAATAGGATGACGATACTTCACCATTATGATGTTTGCATCTCTACAATCCATGTACATCCTCAAACACCCATCTTTCTTCGATACAAATAGCACAAGAACTGTGCATGGATTCATGCTTACTCGGACCCGTCCCTTACTAATCAACTTCTCCACCTGTCTTTGGACCTCCTTAGTCTCTTTCGGATTTATGTGATACTATGAACGATTTGGGATACCCTGGCACAAAATCAATCTAGTATTCAATCCTCCTAATTAGTTACAATCCACTAGGTAGCTTCTTTAGTAATACATCCTAAAAATCTAGCAAAACAGACATAACAACTTCCTAAAAATCTAGCAAAATAGATATAACAACTTTGAGGAAAAATGATGTGACCTCTTTAGATAAATAGTAGGATTCTTTGTACATAAGTGATAACTACTTATTTTTCACTCCCTACAACTATTCTCACATCTCTCACTTTTGCTAACAAACACTCTTTTTGCCCTTTTCTTTCTCACTTTGTCTTTCTTCCCATTCTTTCTATCTACCCATCCCCTCTCTAATTCTTTCTCATTCTCTTTTTTTTCTTCTTTTTCTTCTCCACATCTAATTCGCATTGCTATTACAAGTAGCGCTGATCCTTCTACACTTTCTTTAAAGAAAGCAGAATGAGGGTCACCTTCTGGTCCTTATGCTAAAAGGTGTACTCGTTTGAATTTCCATGGAATACAACATCTTTGTCAAATTTCTAAGGCCTCCATAACAAAATGTGACTAGCCTACATAGGTACCACATCATATACAAAGCTCCACTACTAACCTATTTTTCTTCAATGACTATCTCTCCTTTATCTATTAATATCATGGTCCACTGATTTAGACATTGAGTGGTAATATGTCATTTCCCTTGGCACTTAAAACACATAACATCTTAGTTACATCAAGTAGAATTATTAGGGTTCAAATTTTATACCTTAGATGTTTCTACCCTTGATGTAACCTTAGCTTAAGACCTCCACCTGACATGACTGGTGCTTCTACTCCTACTGAGCAAACTATTGTGACATAATATAAAACGACAGTTGTTGCCTATCCCCTCCTCTTAAACTATTTCTCAACCTTGATTGCTCGCTCCACTAAGTCCTCTATATCCATATAATAATCAAGCTCAATTATGTCTACAATCTCTCAATTCAAGCCTCCCGCAAACCTACCCATGGTTGCCTCCCTATCTTACTCTATGTTTGGTCTCATTAACGCTATTTTCATCTCTTTATAGTAATCTTTTACACTCTAGATTTGTTGCATTAATCTTTGTAGCCTATAATGCACGTATCGATGATAATGTTTAGGAATAAATCTTTTCCTCATCAAAATCTTTAAATCATGCTAAGTGTCAACAAGTTAGTCACCATTCCACTTGTGATTAGTATAGATTGATCCCACCATATGATAGAGTAATCGGTGAACTTTACTACTGTCAACTTCACCTATTGTGCCTTGGTATTGTAGTGGCAATAAAAAACTAACTCCACCCATCTCTCCCAGTCTATATAAGAATTTGGATCAGACTTACCCTAGAACATCGGTATGGTCAACTTAACACCCTACCAGACCTAATCAACCATCGATGCTTATTCACCCTTTTAGGACTACTAAAATCCTCATAATCATCAACGTAACCAAAATCATTATCACTGACATACCTCCCTCTACAAGGCTGGCCCATATGTAGTCCTCTTATAGGTACCGATTCTTCTTAAAGTGCTAGACTACCACATGTGGATGCCTACAAAGCCTCCATTCTCCAAACACCAATTACTACTAGCCAATGTGTCTGTGAGTTGCTTCATGTTAAAGGTGCTATCTCCAACTACATCTTGTAAAGTGTGTGCAATATAGAGAAAAAAATAGTAATGTGAAGTGTGTGCAAGTGTCCTCCCGCCTCACTAAATGTAATTCACACTACTTTTACCTCTCACTCATACATCACATAAAATTCACTTGATCAATGCACTCATGAGCTCAATTTCTTGTGCACTCTTTCTAAAATCCCAAGACTTTTCAAAATTCAAGTGATGTACAACTAAATGGTGTATAATTATGTGAAAAAGGTTGAAAACTAGAGGTTTTAAATCAATATGGAAACAAAGGGATTGATTTCAGTAAATAAATTTGACACAACTGGTCAATTTGGCACAAATGGATTGATCCTAATTGAAAAATCAGAGGTTACGATCAATTTGAAAGGAAATAGATCGATCTGGAACAAGAAGCAACAGTGCAACTGATTTGGAATAGGTGTGATTAATCAAGGTTGTAGCAATTGACCTGGTACTGCACTACAAGATGCACGCTCAATCAGGTAGGATGGTGCAATTGATTAGGTAGGACTTGAGGTGGGTTATCACAAAATGATCAATATAAACTCCAAAAATTCATTCCCAATTTGATTTCATTTGATGTTTTAATGTTCTTTAACAGCTAAGGATCAATTTGGTGTCAAATTTCAATTAAAGATCACAACTTTTCTCGTGCTTCTTACAATGCAAAGTTTTACACCTTTTTTTTTCACTCATAGCTAAATAACGAGTAGAATACTAAAAAACAATAGAGATTACTATGACTTGTGGTTTTTTTAAATTTGGTAAAGTACAAGAAAAGGATATAAAGAACATGAAAGAAAATAGGATAAAATTTGTACTTGGACCAGTGTCCAGATAAGAATCTAAAATAGCCAGCTCTAATGCCAGCTGAGGTATATGCAGAAGCGTAAACGATATGAATTTAGAATATCTCAGAACTAAACGATAACTTGTGTGAACCATGATGAAAGACCTAAGAACGCAATGATTACATTAAACTTTAGCAAAGGACATTCACAACTAACACATTTGATTAGTTGATACATCATGAGTCAACTTAAAAAACTTGGAATAATTTGATTTAGGTTTTCACAAAAATTCTTCTTCCTTGATAAGCTGTTCTAAACACCTAAAACCTACTCCAAACTCCTTCAAAGGAATCAACGTGGTTTCCTTGAGTCTTTTTACCTTAACTCATGTTACTGCACCTCCCGAAATCCTCAGATACTTAAGTTCAACTCTGGTTCTCATGTTGAATCTTCTAGCTTATAGTTGTTTATGTTAAAGCCTTGGAAAAAGCCTTGAAAAAGAGGTTTTCTAAGATGTAGAAGGAGCTCATCATCACACTAGATGTGTGGACAGACTAGATATTACAATTCTTAGGCCACAACTTAAGGATCGCAAGTGAACCAATTGGAAAACATTTCCAAAGAGGTATAACTCATACTTTCTTATATCTGCTATATCTTGCATGTTTTTTAATGAATGGGGTTTAACGTGTCAATACCTTGAGGAGTCTTGCCCTGCTCTTGTCATCTGTACTCATAAACTTAATAATAGGTAATGGTAATAGATGCATAGGAGTTCAAGGTGCAATTTCAAATAGAGAAAACTATGTAACAATGTGTATGCTCCTATTATAAAGAAATTCTATACGTGGTAGAAAAAACTCACAAGACTTCATATTCTTCCTAAGTACAACACACAGTAATATCCCTAATGCTCTATTAACTCCCTCAGTTTGTCTATCAATCTGGAAGACACAAGTAGTAGAAAATAATAATCTAGTCCTTAACTTCACCATAGTGTCTTCAAAAAATAACTAAGAAACTAAACATTATAGTTTAACATAATGGCCCTAGGAATCCCATGTAATTGTACTATCTCCCTAAAGAACAAATTAGCTACATGGCTTGCACATCAATTTTATGACATGGAACGAAACAAGCCATCTTAGAAAAGCCATTTACTACAACAAATATAAAACCTTGACAATTCCAGCTCATAAGCAATCCTAATACAATGTCCATGGATATATAGTCTAAATGGCTTGAGGAATAGAAAAAAGTGTATACAAATCAAATGGGCTTGTACACGACTTCACCTCTAAGCACTTCAAACACTAGTTAATAATCCTACCTACATCTCTCCTTAAGTGAGGCTTGTAAAAGGGCTTTTAGAGTACACCCACTATCTTAGTAGCATCGAAGTGTCCCATCAATCCACCATCATGAGCCTCTCTAATTAATAACTTATGCCATGAACACTTAGGAACACACAACCTACCATCAAAATGCAAATATCTGTTCTTCTAATAATATCTATCATGACATGCAAAATACATAGCACCAAAATCAACATCATCTTTACACAAATCCCAAATATGCTCAAATCCCATCATCTTAGTGCTTAAGGTGGATACTAAAGTGTGCTTATATGATAATGCGTCAACTATAATGTTTTCCCTACCTCTCTTATACTTAATCACAAAGGGTAAAGTGTCAATAAAAATAACCCACCTAGCATGCCTCCTACTTAAGTAACCTTAGATCTTTAGGTGCTTCAAGGATTCATGATTGGTGCGTATCATGATTCCTTTAGCCCAAGATAAAGTTGCCAAGTCTATATCACCCGCACTAAAGAGTGCAACTCCTTGTCATACCTCTGGTAATGAAACGCTATGTTACTCAACTTCACGCTAAAGTACACCATAGGCCTTCTTTTTTGCATTAACATGGCTCCGATCCCTAAACAATAGGAATCATGCTTAATCTTAAATGTTTTAGATTAATCATGTAAGTTAAGTATAGGTGCATGTGTAAGCCTTTGTTTTAAAATTTCAAACATCACTTGCTAGTCTTAGCCTCATTTGGATTTCTTATTCTTCTTGATCACCACTACAAGTGCATTAGCCAAAGTGATAAAATCCTTCACAAAATGTCGATAAAAGCTAGCTAATCCATGGAAGTTCCAAACATCTCCAATGGATTAAGGTGTAGGCCACTCTTAAATAGCCTTCACTGTCACCTCATCAACTTGTATTCCCTATGTTCTAACAATAAAACTTAGGACCACACAATGGTCAGCATAAAAAACATACTTCTTCACATTCGTATACATACACTCCTATCTCAGTGCTATATAAATGCTTAAAGATCTCATCTAATATCTTACTATACACTAGTATGTCATCACAATAGATAGCCATAAATCTACCAATGAAGGCATGCAGGACATGGTTCATTAATCATATGAATGTACTAGAAATATTCATAAGGCCAAATCACACCACAATCCACTCATAAACCCTAAACTTAGTCTAAAATGTTGTCTTCCACTCATTCCCTTCCTTTATCCTAATTTGATAGTACTCACTCTTTAAATTAATAATAGAAAATACATAAGCACTATGTAACTTATGTAATCATCTATACAATATATAGGGTGGTGATATTTTATCATAGTGGCATTTATAGCTTGGCAATCGATGTACATATGCCACTCGCTACCCTTTTGGGAATGGACAAAATAGGTAGGACACATAAGCTCATGCTCTCCTAAATCCAGCCCTTCTGTAGTAACTCCTCCAAATGCCACTGTATCTCCTTAGCTTCCTCTAGTTTGGTTTTGTACGCTGGCCAATTTGAGATGAAAGCTCTGAGCACTAAGTTAATCCAATGGTCTATCACTCAGAATGGTGGCAACTTACTCTATAACGCCTCCCAAAACATGTCCTCAAACTCTTGCAAAAGAGAAACAACACACTTGGGGAGGGAGGATATGATATCATTAAAAATAACCAAACTTTCTCTATACATCAATTGTGTCATAAGTCTCTCAAAATCAAATGCTTTCCTCAAGTCTCACACCGAAGCTCATAAGCACTCTTTCTCTCCTCTCTTACCACTATCATTTTTCCCCTTAAAGCTACACTCACTGACATTCCCTAACTCTACTCTTCTTTTACTTTCTCTTATCTTCTTGTTTCTCTCCAACTTTAATTTATATTGTTTCTATAGATAAATCTGGTCCTAGTGTACCTGTGTTATGGAAATATACATGAAAGCGATCTTCTAGCAACAAAATAGGAATGAATATCCACCAATGACACCATCAAAGGTCACCCACCAATCAAACTACCACGACTGTCCTAGTAGGGTGTGATTGGCCTACATCAGAACATCACAAGTAACCTTATTGGCATACCCTCTAATACTAAAGGCTACCAACACCTATCTAGTCACCTTCAACTCTCCACTATCATTCAATTATTGCAAATGATATAACTTGAGGTAGGTAGTAGTAGGCAACCTTAACCTCTCCACTAAGGTAGTGCTAGCCACGTTAGCGCAACTACCACTAACAACAATTGAACAAAAGGTCTTTCCTAACACT
Organism: Avicennia marina; assembly: GCA_019155195.1. Taxonomy (NCBI): domain Eukaryota; kingdom Viridiplantae; phylum Streptophyta; class Magnoliopsida; order Lamiales; family Acanthaceae; genus Avicennia; species Avicennia marina. Next base: position 6,223,453 of record CM032776.1, read on the forward strand.
TGGCACTGAGTATGAAATATGTTCTCCTTTTACTTATTGTTCAACTCCTCCTTAGCTTATGTTCTAACGGTTCTCGTGGCCACTAAATTCACTCCCTCTAGCCCCTCACACAACTTCTCAATAACATCACCATCAACTCTAACAATGCTTTCACCCTTACTCTCCCTCTCCTTATCCATTAATATCTCACCAACAAAATTCAACACCATTGTCCTCTTTTTCGGGCACTAACTAATGAAATGTCTTCGACTATGACACTTAAAATGAACAATATCAAGATTGTGAAAGGTACTAGAAGATAGGATAGTCTGTATACCTTCACTAAGGGACTCACCTCAAGCGTCTCCTTGGCTTTGGCAGAACTAACAAAGGAGCTAAGTGATCCTTCATTGGAAAAGTCTAACGAGCCACTATACTTAGCTAAAATCTATGGCAAACAATCTCATCTAAGTCCTCATAATGCTATAGCTCTACCACATTGGCAATGTCAAGGTGTAGTCCACTCAAGAACCATGCCATAGTAGGCTCTCAATCCTCCACCACATCGACCTTCGTCATCAACCATTTCAACTCCTTATAATAGTCCTCTATGCTTTGAGTTCCTTGGGCAAGACTCTATGGTCTCTAATATGACTCCCAATGGTAGTAGAATCAAATGCCATCTCATGGTCGTCTTTAACTCACTTCAAATTCAAATAGAGCTTTCATTGATTTTCCTCCTACTCAATCTTAATAGATCACTCCAAACTACTACATAGTCTATAAACTCTACCATGACCAACTTCAATTTTTGCCTCTCTAAATATTGGTAATAGTTTAAAACCATCACAACTCTACACTCCCACCACAAATTTAATTTCAATCTGACTTACCCTAAAATGGTGGTACTTATAGTTTTACCCCATAAAGGTCATCATTCTCATTTGCCTATCTCCTCCTAGGCCATATAAGGTAATCACCAAATTAGTCATGATTAAAATTATAAAAGTCATCTAGAGACTATCTCTCTACCCTCTATCTATGATCACGACCCCTATTCCTCTGACCTCTAAGTGAAGGTTCATCCTATGCTCTCACGGTCTAGGATGCCTCAACCCTCTCCAATTAATCTTGCATCCCTTCCATTGTTTAGGAAAGTCTCTAAATCTCTTCAATAATTCCCTCACATATTAACTTCATTCATATGTCTCCCTTCTTAAACCTGTTTAGCTATTCGACATAGTGAAATGGTGAAAGCAGGAGTGTGTGCATATAGAAATATAGATGTGAGAAAGCAAACTACACACCTTAAAGCTCTCATGTATGCAATCCACTCAAAATAATCTCACCAAACTCAACCTACAATGTCACCTTAGGTAATCTAATAGAATTCCTAAGCTCAAATGGCTACCCAGAATGTAGAGAAAGGTGTGACAATCACTAAGAAAAAAAAAGGGAGTATGGAATCAACCTGGAAAGTACACAAATTGATTTGGGTAGAAACAACAAGACATGATTAATCTTGGGGAAAATAGGAACATCTAATAGAAAGCAAATGCGATTAGTCATATAATTGAGAAAGGTAATTGATTGGACAAGGGATTTGTGATCAATTGCGAACATGAATGACTGCTAGGGCTACCTCAAACACAATGGTGTGATTGATTACACACTAAAAAATAGTAGAAAATTAATTCACAAACCTAACTAGCAACGTCCTAACCGAATCTCCTCTTTTTTTTTTGCCTTTGTATGGATTTGACTTTTAACACTTAAAAACACACAAAAAATTTCTACAAATTTCATCGCAAAAAGCTAAAATGGTTCACACCTAAAACAACAAAATTTCCTACAAATTCCCACCAATTAAGCAACAATCTAATTTTCACAAAATATCCCATAGAATGATCATGATAACAACTATACCATGATCACCAATATGGCCAATGGTATTCTTTGAGAATGAGAATAAATTCAAAATTATTATGTATTTTTGAATTTTTGGAATAAGAGGTGAGGAAGAAAATTAAGAAGAAGATCGAAAAGATAACAAAAAATGACTAATGACGGATAGAAAAATTGGTACCTCAACCGATCAATTGCATTAGGAAATCTAATCAATTAGCTCTTATGCCAATTCATGTGAACATAGAAGTTCACAGATCAGAAACAAAATTGAGATAGATAAGACAAAAAAAGCTTGAAGTCGTCTCCAATGGATCAAAAACCTTACGATTGAAGGAAGACCAAGGAAAGTATTGGGTTACGTTGGGATTGGTATGTAAAATTTCAAACTTTAAAACAAAACATACCAGAGAATACACTGTAGAAATAAATTCAAACCTAAGCCATTTTCATCACATAACATGCAGATAACAATTCTAACAAGTAAATACATATGACATAGTTTGGAATCTTATTCCAATATCAGTGCCTTCTGATCCTTAAGTTGTGGCCCTTAAACCTCAACCTGTCATTTCTCCATGTAATTAGAGTAATGACAAGTGCCTTCTTCACGTTACAAGTGACTTTGCAAAGCTCTTACAAGTTTTTTGAGCAAAATGGCTTTAAAACACAAGAGAGAAAAAAGAGGGTGGCTAGAAGTGTTTTTCTCTTTTGAGTGGAAGGGTTGCATGAAAATTATTATTAATTTTCTGATTTCATATGACTTAGAACTCTTCTAAATTTATTTATCATCAATTCACAACATCCTACACTTGATAGGGGTCGTATTTCCATGTAAATCATAAATAAGTCATAAACTCTATGAGCTTCCAAAAAGAACCTTTAATGTTTCTTAGCCCATAAATTGTTTAACTATTAATTCCTACTAATAATTACAACCTATATTACCTTCAATTATTAATCTCAATTAATTATTAAGACCTAATGAAATTATTATTGGATTTCATTGGGGTCTGGCTATAAAAATCAAAACTTCATCATATAAAATAATGACACATACATAGTAAAACATAACAAAGCAAAACCCATCTGTTTTTGTTGCAAAACACGCAAGAAATTAATCAAACATACACAAGAATAAAAACGCCATCTTTAAAACATTTCCAACATTTTCATCCATGATCCTTGGAGTTGTGGCCCTCAAACCTTGACTTCAAATTGTCCACATGATTAGGATGATTGTGAGATCCTCCTATGCTTTGTGAAACTCCTTTTCAAAACTCTAATGCAAACATCTTTGGGCTCGGAGAATTTAATGACAAAAGAGAGATTGAAGAGGCTAGCTGGGATTGTTCTCTCTCATGCTTGTTGATGCTTGAATTTTTTTGAACACTTGAAGACTCGTACAAATAGTATAGACATTAGGATTTAGTGAAGGGCTCCATAGGCCCTCGTACATAGATCCCTTTTAATTAAATAGCCTATGGACTCTTACTTGTTAATCTCATAATAAATCAATATGTATATGTCCTTTAAATATTAATCTCATTAATAATTATAGTCCACTTATGTCCAACTAATTTAATTTAATTAATCTCATTATTTAAATTAATTTTCCATCATGCTTCTAATCTAATTGCAACTAAATAAATTATGTTTATTCTTCATTAGCCATGAGCATAACTCGAAGGGCATGAATAATTTCAAGCTTATGGCTCATTTTGTAGCCCAATCAAAATGAAGTGATATGGATCACAATGAACCTTTCCAATCGTGATTACCATGCCATGTTGACTCTTTCTCTTCCTTTGTCCTAATTAAGTGAGTGCCATAAATTTAGCCAAACTTATAAATTCAATTATATGACCAATCGGTGTTTACTTATCAGACAAATGTTCCTATTGAAAACTCTTTTTTGATCACACATTGCATTGGCCAAAGACATAAATCCCTTATTGAATGCATATATGTCTCCACATGAACCTAGGCAATGATATTTCAGGCTCATAAACTTATCCCATATGAGGATAGATACTAGCCCTCAATGCCCTAATAACATGTTGATTGTCATGCATACTAGACAACCACATCATCTCAAGTCTGAGGTCTGTGAACACTTAACACTATCACGAAGCAAAACATTAACAGCTAAAAGTGAACTTCATATGTCAACTTTGTTTTGCAAGTCATTGTTCGAATGCCCTATTCCCTAACGGTGCATCCGCATACATGTATTCTTGATCTCTCATACCCAAAGACAAGCCACACATTGTATAAATACAAGGTGTGCAAGTTGTACCAAGAAGGCCTTGTGTAGATATTTACAACTCCTTATGAATAAAGCTTTTAGACTTAAACACATGGATACATGCCATAATTTATGCCAATCATGATATACATGCATCAAAACTTGCCATTATACCTACATAGAAATCAATATTTTATTAATTATTATGAAAAGTACATATACAACTAAATGCTTTCTAGTATCTGTCATTTTTCTATTGACATTAAAAGGCATATCACTAACGATCTCCCACTTGTATTCTAATTCCAACACTATTAATTCTAGTTGTTATGGTATCTAATGCCCATCTTCTCAAGGTGGTATTGTAGCTACACTTGAGCTATCGACTTGGTAAAAAAGGGTTAACACATTATTAGCTAAAGTCTTATTCCAATGATTTCCTTAATAATGTGGTAACACCTCTTTATATGTTTGGATTTCTGATAAAACCTAGTTCCTTCACTTGTGTGATTGTGCCATTATTGTCAAAATAAAGTGGCAACGACTGATCCACATCTAAAACCACCTAAAATTTTGTCATGAACTTCTTTAACCAACCAGCCACCTTCGCTACATCACACGCAACAATATACTTAGCTTCAATGGTGAAGTCTATAGTCATACTCTATTTAGAATTCTTTCAACTTACGACATAGATGGTATCTAGTCTCATACATAGCATTGTGTACATCAAGCTCCCACTAGCTGAAGTATATGGAATAGCTTCCATGCTTTTCTTCTTATCATTTATCTTTTGGCACATGGATTTCGAGAGATAGATGTCATACCTAATTGGTAGCAATCCTTTCCTAAAGGCCTCTATATTGAACCACTTCAACACTTTGTCTATGTACAAGGCATGGGAGAGACCTAAAAATCTTTTAACTTTATCACTATAGATGCGAATGCCCAAGATGTAGGTCACTTCTTCCAAGTCTTTCATGGAGAAAGTTCTCAATAACTAAGATTTAACTAAGCTTAACATCCCAACATTATTCATCATTAGCATTATGACATCCACATATATTACAAGGAATGTTATAGGACTCCCACTCATCTTATTATAGACACAGTGCTCATCCTCATTCTTGATGAAGCCAAATAATTTGATTATACATCAAAAATGAAGATTGCAACTTCTTTATGCTTGCTTAAGGCCATAAACGGGCCTCTTAAGCTTGCAAATTTTATGAGATTTGTCTTGAATCTCAAAACCACATGGTTGCACCATATAAATGTCCTTCTTAAGTATATTGTTGATGAAAGCAGCTTTAAAATCCATTTTCCAAATCTCAAAGTCCAACTAGGTGGCTATTGTAAGTAAAATCTGAATAAATTTCAGGATGGAAACTAATGAGAAGGTTTTCTTTAGTCAATTCCCGTCTTTTGACTATAGCCCTTCACTACTAACCTAGCCTTATAGTTCTTCACCTCACCAATCGATCTAATCTTTCTCTTGTCAACCCACTTATATCTAATGGGAATAATTCCCTCAGGTGGATTTACTAAAGTCTATACCTGGTTTGCATGCACTAAATTCATCTTAGATTTCATAGCCTCTTATCACTTGGCGGAGCCTCTATTTGTCATTACTTTATCATTTGTAGAAAGACCATAGCCATAATCATTACCTCCTATTACAAACAATTGTTGTCCGTTCTGTAGGACATAACCATATCACTTTAGTAGATTGCAACAATTGTATCTTAGAAGGTTCATTTTGAACAAGAATATGAATTGTGGGCTCACTACTTTGTTCCTCGGGCTTAACTTCTTTAAGCACTATAGTTCTACCAGCACTACTTTCTTTAATGAACTCTTCCTTAAGGAAGTGTGCATGATACCTGATGACAATCCTATTCTATTTAGGTATGTAGAAGTCATACCCCATGGTATCTATGAGATATCCAACAAACCGGTGTGCAACAACCCTTATCTCTAACTTTTCCATTTTAATCTTTTTAAGATAAATTAAAAATTTCTAGATCCTTAAGTGCTTAAGGCATAGCTTCCTTCTAAACCACATCTTGTGAGGGGTGGAGGGAATGAACTTGGAGGTATCCTATATAAAATATATGTTGCGATAAGTAGGGCATGCCCCCATAAAGAAATGGGTAAATTAATGAAGCTCACCAGAGATCGAACCATGTCTAATACAGTTCGATTACTACATTTTGCTACACCATTTAACTAAGAATTTGTCAGTGGTGTCAATTATGATACAATATTATTCTCTTTGAGCAACTTAGCACACTCTACACTCATATACTCGCCTTTATTTTCTAATCATAGCACTTTGATATGTTTTTCTATTTGCTTCTCTATGTAATCATTAAATTCTTTAAACCATTCGAAGGATTCATACTTGTACTTCATCAAGTACACATGGCAATAACATGAATAGTCATTGATAAAGGTCATAAAGTAGAGAAATCCTCTCCTTCTCATTTCATTAAATAGCCCACAAACGTTAGTGTAGAGTAGCTCTAACATTTTATTAGCCCTTTTGATATGTCCATCAAATAAACTTCTAACCATCTTGCTAAGGATGAAAGATTCACAAGTTGGAGAGGATTCCTCTTGTAATAGGCTAATTAGCTCATTTTTTTTCAATTTACTAACCCTTATGTCCTTAGCATTGCCATGTCTAAGCTGCTACAAGTATATGGGATTTAAGCCATAGCTTGGACATTTGTTCAATTTGGTGTTGATCATATTACTATCATCCATGTTCAAATAATATAAGCCATTCATAAGAGATGTTGTGCTAACTAATTTATTACAATAATAAATAAGGCACATATTGCTTCTAAAAGAAAATTCATAATTCCCTTTTATAATAATGGAATGGAAATGGCAAGGGTTATTACTACTCTAAAATTAAATTTATAATTAAATCTAGTACTGTAGTAAGTACATACATCAATCTCATTTTATGTCTATTGATGTAACCATGTTCTAATTAGTTAAGCCCTAAAATCAGACTTAAACGTAAAGAACAACTTAATAAATGCAAGTACTCAGGACATAGCACACAAGTTGGAGGTGATAGAGTACCAATAGTTGAAGTATCTAGCTACCTATTCTGTGTTTGTTTCCTATGTATGCCAAATTATATTAATTATTATTTTAGTTACACTGGTTATGAATTATTAATTCTAAAGTCTCTAAGATATTCTCCTAAACTCTTTTATAGCTTTAACTCCTGATTTTAGTGGGTATTCCCAGGCCAACTGGAGTCAAGAAATTTAGGTTTGATGATTAACAATAGTTATCCACTTTAATTCCACGATTTCACTCCCATTGTTCTCATGGTATTAATGTTTGCAAATTATATGTCAGGCGTGCAATCAATTAGGGGATCCCCTAATTACCATTCAAAGAAACAATTGTGAATAATCATGCAAAAATAATTAATCAAAACTCAAGCCTATATATTTCACTAATCACAAACACAAGCAACTAGAGAAAAAATTAGAAAATAGATTACATACCTAACTAGGGGGTGAAATTTGTAGTATTTAGGGTCGTTAACCTTCTCAGCCTAAACTGGTCACTTTGTCTTGGGCAACTTGATGAGGTTTGTTTTGTGTAGCTCATTGAATATCGTATAAACATTAGAGTCAAGAAAGAGATATGTTTTAGCTTACATCTCCTTCAAGATTGGTCTCTTTAGCTTTAGTGGAGCCTCTTTCTTCTTGGCCAACCTTTCACTTCTTTGTAATATGAGATGCTTTGCCTTAACTACCATAAACTCTTTATTTAGGGTCTTAGTGGAAGGCTTCCCTCCCTTTTACTTTCTTTGAACTTTTCCTATATAGGTGACCCATAAACTCCACTGCTATCATGCTTAATTCCATATCATGAGCATGGGTGGCCAATTCTTCAATTGACTTAGAGAAACTTGAATGTTTTTGCAAATTTCTTGAAGTGTGGATAGTTTTTGTCTTCCTTAAAGCAAGTTAGGTTTCCAGGAAATGTAAATTTCTTAGTTTCACACTATGTTCCTAAATCGAACACCAAAATTTAATGAATTTTTTGAAGAATGACATGAATATTGCAAGAACATATTTAAATGTCACTTGAAGAACACAATTGGAGATGCAAGATCTTTAGGGCTTTAATCTTTTTGGAAGCTAATAAAAATTCCAAATAATATTAATTCATAGGTTTAACGACCTAGATGTAAATCAAACATTAAAATTTGATGGGACTTCACGAAGAATGCCTAAGAACACCAAAGAACTCATCCAAATGCGGTGGAGAGCACTTTGGAACTTTTTTTAAGGCTTCTTTGCTTGATGGGTGTGTGTCATTGTTAATATTAATGCCACCCCAATTTACAGGGGTGGGAATGACATACCTGCCATTTCTGTTTGACAAAGTGGCAACATTTAATTAGTTGAAAATCTTTGATTTGGTACTATTTCTTTTAATAGAAGATCATGATTTGACCTGCCAAATCATCAATATTCGCCTTCTGTAATTTGAGAGGATTTTATTTTGGCTACTGAATTGCCAAGATTTGACACATGGTGCAATTTGATTGGTTGTGTTTGGCATTTATCACAATTTGATTGGTTGGCTATATTTGTATCAAAATATTAATTTATTCTATTATTTAATTTTAGGAATTATGTTTAGTTAAATTCCTAAACTATACATAATTGATTTTTAATTCAATAGCCACATGTCAACATTTCCTTGGGTGAAAAATTTGTTTGCCTACCTCAAAGTAATTTGCACTAATATAAGATTTTTAACTTTGTAGTTTGATATTAAGAGATTTTAAAGAATACATAATCAATAATAGATATTATTATAATCGCATAATTATATTTTAAAAAAATAAAAGTCAATATGTTGGAGGATATTCAATTTATGAAAACACCTAATAAATTTAAAATATATCAATTTGCTGAAAATTTATAAATATAAATATAAGTTGGTAACATCATGAAAGATAAAAGTAAAAGTGACAGAAGCAATATTATAATGAACTAAAATTTAATAAAAACAGAAAAATAAATAAATAATTTGTATATATAAAACATGATAATCTCATGAAATTAACATGTTATTACGTATTAAATGAGTAATTCTTTTGCTATCAATTTTATTAAATATGTGATAATTTTCTATGTAGTTTTGTTTTTCTTTCTAGATCTTTAATTCAATATCATGAAGATATATGGCAATGTAACATTAACAAAGATACAAACTTTGACTTGTAAGTATGAAATTTACTATTTCATGGACAATTAATATATTATTATGAAATATATTTTAAAATATAATATATAATATTGCAATATCAGAATGAAAAAACATGTTGAAACAGACTTTTTTTAATAAGTAAAAAGGTACAAGAGAGTGTAAATAAGGCTGCAATGAACAATCAAATATAACATCTAGATTTTCAATTTCAAAATATAAGTTAATAAACAAGAAATATATTTATAATATATAGTATAAAAAGAACTATGTAATGTTATAATGATGACTCAACAAAAGGAGTTATTTATTCTACTCAATTCACTTGATTTAATGTCAGAATACTTTAACTTTTAGACACTGTGTAACATTATTTGCACAGGTGGAATAATTGAGCTTACTTAATTTAAATGTTGCATAATGGTTAATATTTGTATTTTAATGATTATGTTTTAGGTTTGTAAATTTTTAGGTAATTTTGACTTGAAAGAATGAAAGAAATATGGATGGACCAACAATTCAAGAGGAAAGATTCAGCAGTAACTTAAGAAAGAAGTCATGTTTAGATGGAGTATTCAATTGATCAAAAATTTTACAGATTAAAATAAAATTGAATTGGATTTCAAATGATGCAAGAAGGAGGCCAATTAGACATTAGACGAGAAAGTTACATACAAAAAAATGACCCTCCTATGATTGCAACCCCAGAAGAAAAACAGTAGAAGGGGCTATGCAGCCATGTTTGGAGTTGTGAATGTGACTAGAAGACCCATAAGACTGACTGGCTGCACGAACCACAGTTGAGATACAATTTTAAAAGCATTTTTGTCCAATCCTTATTATTATTCAAACCCTAGCCACTTATAAAAACAAGTTCATGAGTTTTATGGACTTTTTAGAGAGTTTTAAAAATTGAAAACACATAGAGATCAAATAAGCAAATATAAAATAATCAACGAATGAGGAATCCACATCAAGTTGAAATGGATTCATTGTTTCCATGCAAACCACATACCTATACTATGTTTCTCTATTCTCTTTTCTTGAGATTTTTGCATTTGTTGAATGATGAATTATTTAGCTTTAGTTTTGTTTCAATATATCATGAATTGCTAAATTTATTTCTAGTTTCTTGTGATTGTGAATGGTGAATAATGGATAAATAGTATTATGATTAATATTCCTTTTGCTTGTTATTTGCAATTAATAATTTGTATGTGATTAAAGGACTTGACCAACCACTTAATTAATTCGTAGTTGTGCGGAGAATAACAGGAGTAAACTTACATACTAAACATCCAATTGTAAATGTTAGTTTTGCGAGAATAATAGGAGTGAAATCATAAAACTAGCATAAATTCACATTTTTTTCAAATAACTTAACAGTTCAAGATGGTTGTGGGAATACACTCAATTTAGAACTAAAGTGTTTGGAGGGTCCGAGAGGATTTCTTGACAACTTTAAAATTAATAATATATGTCAAAACACTTAAAAGGATAATTAACATTATTCAACATACAATTAGAACCAACACAAAGGGCTAGACTCTTCAGCATTGAGGCTTGGGGCTTCTCTATGTTTTGCATGCTACTTTGTTTTCAATGTATTCATTAGTTAGTTTCCTTTTTATATTTCTTATTAATATCTTAGATTGGCTTAACTAATAGATGCTTAGTTATATTGATAGATACATATACGCCTTTCTCGTAAATACGACACTCTTACTAACTGAATACTTTTTTTACACATTTATATATTTTGGACTAGTGAGTACACGCATCATATAAAAATAGAAATTAAGCTAAAATAGTCAATAAATATTAAGAAATTATTTTCTATGGTAAGTGAATGTGAAAAGTTCATGAAAAAAATTATATTATAATTGCACATAAACATACGAAATATATTGCATAACAAACAAAAGTTACAATTATGTGCCGAATAAATAAAATAAAAGAATAGTTATAATTAATATACAAAAGAGCATTTCTTAGATAAATAACATGAAGTTTGAAAATTTTGGGCAAAAGTTATGAAATAATAATTGCTATAATCATGAAAATAATAAGTCATAAATTTGCCCGACCCAAATTACTTGTAATAAACTCCAAAATAGGTACATTGATACTTATCATTTCTAATATAACTACTATAAATTTGAATAAATAACATATGAAATTTGAAATATGGAACTAATAAAAATTTAATGAAAATGTTAACAAAACCGTATTAACAAAAGTTGTGAAAACAAATTAAGAGAAATTATTAAATAATAATATGCAATTAATAGACGAAAAATATCATCTTAGAAACAATGTTTCTACATATAATAATATTTAATTAACTTAATATCAGGAATGAAATTGAAAAAATAAAAATGTAATTTTCAAGTACAATAACCTATACTTTTATATTTAATTATCATGAAATCATGAAGGCAATTATTTGAATAAATGATTTTTATTAATTGGGTTATGTTAATATCAACATTCTTTTCTTTTTGTGTATGGTTAGCTTGGGCTATTTTAAGAATTATTTTATATTTTACATTATCAAGGTAAAAATAAAAATAAATCTAATGTTTATATTTTGATTAAAGTTGATATACTTAAGAATGTGAACCAAAGTTTCATATAAATAAATATATTACATTATTAAGGAAATAAAATGCAATATTTGGCCATATAACAATTAGTTATTTTACATCCATTTTATGTTTAAATGTGTTTCAGATTTATTAGAGATAAAGTAAAAAATAAAGAAAGTTGACAATTTAGGTTATATTTATAGATATATCTTCTTCTTGGACTTTTCTCTTGAGATTTTAATTCATTATTAATCATCTCAATTAGAGGCCATATGAGATATATATATATATATATCTCATATGGCCTCTAATTGAGATGATTAATAATGAATTAAAATCTCAAGAGAAAAGTCCAAGAAGAAGAAGAAAAGATATTTTTTTTGAAAGTAAAATAACTATGCATTAAAATGATCTAGAAAGTCAATAGATCACGGTAAGCACACTCAGTCCCCATTAGATCGCATAACCTTCCCCATCCTTCCTAGCCAATAGATGAGCCTCAACATTAAACTCTCTTTATATATCTCATATGGCCTCTAATTCAGATGATTAATAATGAATAAAATCTCAAGAGAAAAGTCCAAGAAGAAGAAGAAAAGATATTTTTTTTGAAAGTAAAATAACTATGCATTAAAATGATCTAGAAAATCAATAGATCACGGTAAGCACACTCAGTACCCATTAGATCGCATAACCTTCCCCATCCTTCCTAGCCAATAGATGAGCCTCAACATTAAACTCTCTTTATATATCTCATATGGCCTCTAATTCAGATGATTAATAATGAATAAAATCTCAAGAGAAAAGTCCAAGAAGAAGAAGAAAAGATATTTTTTTTGAAAGTAAAATAACTATGCATTAAAATGATCTGGAAAGTCAATAGATCACGGTAAGCACACTCAGTTCCCATTAGATCGCATAACCTTCCCCATCCTTCCTAGCCAATAGATGAGCCTCAACATTAAACTCTCTTTTTACATTCCAGAATTCAGTCTTCTTAAATTACTAACTGATGTGAATATTGTCTTCAACTATTACACTATGGATAAATTGACGTAACTACACCTGAGTCTAGAAATCAATTCTAGGTAGTCCCCTTTTGGCAACACTCTTGAACAACCTTTAGCAATAGCCAAGCTGATGGGCTCCTGTATGGCAATTAATTTGGCAACGGAAGGATCCATGATATAGCCCACAAACTTTGATATTCTTTCCACGATCACCCCGTTCTTCTATCTAGTGACCACACCTGTGCCAGCTCGTCCTTAATGATTGCTTCATTGAAATTGAGTTTCACATCCTCTCAGTGAATGGAACTAGAGTTTGGACCAACCTGATCATATCACAATCCCATTTAATTTTTCGCAGATTCTTCAAAAGCTTCCAAGTACCCTACCACCAATAGGAAATGTCCCCAGTCTCTTGGGTGGTTCCTCCCCTTAAATAGCCCATTCAAGAATAGAAAGCAACTAAACTGGTCTGCATCAAAGTTGTCGTAGAGGTTTTCAAGCCATTGCAATGGAGAAGAATGCCATGACGAATGAATCCGCATGGTAGGACAGACAATGCCCACAATTGTCTTGTAAAGTTGCACTTGAGAAAAATGTGTCTTGAATCCTCTAGAATGATCCGCAAAGTATAAATTCCTTAGCTACCCTACAACCTCAACAAAATAAATTAACCAAGGAAGAATGTCACTCCCATATCGCCATACAATGAACTGAATCTTGCATGAGAGTCTAGTCTTCCAAATGAAAGTCAAATGAATATTTAATTATATACAAGTCACGATTTAAATAATCACACAAAAAAAATACATAATTCAACACCAACCACTCCAAAAATATCAAAGACTTTGATTTTATTTAAAAAAAATTAGGATAAGTCAATGTGTGTAAGAATAAAAAGGAAAAAACAAAAGGAAAGCAGCTTATAGGAGAGATTAGAGCAGGTCTTGTTGAAAGGTGAGCTTCACTTGGAATTTTTTTATTGTTATGTAAACAGCCACTACTAAAAGTTAGGAGGAAGAAAATTAAAATAATGAGGACTAGGAGACAAGACCCTCTCTAGTCTCTCCAATCAGCTTTTTCGATGTTTATGGGGGGGGGGGGGGGGGGGGTGGTGAAATTCATATTCTTTTATGATTATTTAACTCAAGACTTGTACTTAATTTGATGCTTGTTGAAGGTGATTGCCATATTACAACAATTTTCATGTACTTAATTAAATATTCATTTGGCATTATTGTCATTGATGCTTGTTGAAGGTGATTGTCATATTACAACAAGTTTCATGTACTTATCTTTTACTTCAAGAAATAATGGTGCCAAGAAATTAAGTTGAAGAAAATAAATTATCAAAACCACTTAACATTTTGATAATTTTTCCCTGGGATTATTAGTTGTGAATCTTTAATGTGTTAGGCTTCCCACATTTTTATGCACTTAGCTTTAATGACTAGGGAAGTGGCAATCCAGAAAAGGCCAATAAATTGACTTTGGATTATCTCGTTTTTGTAAAACTTAGGTTGGCCTAAGCTATCTTTCAAAATGCTTTCTTGGGTCATTTTTGAGCCTTAATATTTGAAGGGAAGGCATTACCCCTCATTATGACTTTTTCTTTGCAATTTGCATTCACCTTTGCTCTAAAAGTTTTAATCCACTCGAATAAGAATTTGGCTACATTTAAGGATGAAGTGAAAAAGAAATATGTGTGGAGATTTAAATTGGAAAGAAAAGAAAAGAAAACAAAAAATGAAGAATGAGTTCAAATATATTTAATCTACTCCATTAGTTTAAATTTCTTAGTAGCTCAAATTTTCTTTTCACTAACAAGTGGAGCTAGTTCTTTGGCTTTGGTACCAAAAATCTTTAACCCACTGGTTTTCTGCTAGCACATTGATGTGATCACAGAACCATTAAAGGTGTTGCAAAATAGTGGTATGATGATTTGTTATGTCATAGTATTTTTGAAGGTGGGTAAGTTGAATTCAGTTTCAAAATGAGGTCTAAATGGATGAATAAATTGGGATCTTGTGTTTGGAAGAAGTTAAAAGGTGAATCATGGCTTCAATTTTGGATTTTGAGTGGCCAAAGAGACCTAGAAGGGGCTGAATTTGCGATTTAGGCCACTTTGGATCAAGCTCATGGCCATTGAATTAACCTAGAGCATTTTAGGATATTCTAAAGTTATGAATGTGGGGTTCCCAATCAAGTGGACCAGCACAGGATCAGGCGAATCTTGAAGTTTTCTACAATTACAATTGCACACCCTAGCAATCAAGCACCAACAATAATGTAATCAACAACATAAAATGGACAGATGATCGTACATGCATAGATCGCAACCTGGATCGAGTGGACATGTCATGCTCAATCACGTGGTTAGGCTGGATCGATCGTGATGAGCGAGAAGACCAAAATCTGACCTTTCTTTTGAATTCTTAGCCATTGGAGTCCATTTTTTAAGGGCATTTTCATCATTTCAACCTACATTTTTAGATTTGGCATGTATTCCTTTATATATCTTATTGCTATAGCTTGTAAAGAACGGTTCTCCTTTTGAAATGAAAATGTATTGAAGAAGTGTTTCTTCTTTTTCCTCCATTGTTTGTGTTGAGAGTGTTGAGTGATTCAACATCTAAAACTCAATTATCAAATCGGGTTATTTGGCTTACTTTTCGCGGTTTGTGGCCAACGAATCTAAAGTGTGGTTGTTTAGATTTCATTAGTTGTTTTCATTCCCATTTGTTGTAAAGGTTTGTCCCACGTGAATTATATTCTTATCCGGTATTTAGGATTTAATCTCACCGTTCATCATTGATTTTTCCTTGTTTATTTCCTTGTTTTTATTTTCTCTTCATTTTCCCCATCTTCCCAACCATTTCCAATCCTCGCTTCTGTCGAGTCATATCAAAGTGGTATTAGAGTCAACTTAATCGAATTTCTAAATCTAGTTGGTTAGTTGGGTTCCATTGTTGTTCTCCATATTTTCTATAATTTTCCCCACCTCTTACACTTTCCTTAATTTGCTAAAAATTCCAAAAAAAATTTGTGCAAAAAAATGAAAATTTGGACAGTGACTTGTTTAGACAAGTTTGGTGATTTTGCTGGTGTTGATTATTTGCTTACATTGTGTTGGTATATTTGTCATAAAACTTTTGGAAAAAATACATTACGCTATCATGTTGCAAATATTTTGTGTTTGTGGTATTTGTTGGAAGATTGTATTTTGTTGGAGAAATATTGTTGGTGTTAGAGTATTCTATTGTTGAAGGCTTGCGTTTGAAAAAGAGAAAAAGAACAAAAAAAAAAGGAGAAGCAAAAAGTAAAAGAAACAAGAGAACAAAAAAAAAGAGGAGTTGAAAATAAAATCAGTACAAAAAAAAGAGAGAGAAAAGAAGAAAAAAATTGATGAAGTTCTGTTGTTGGAAGTTATTTGGGACAAAAAATTTTGCCTAACTTTACTATCAGATCGATCCCTGGAGAAGCTAAATCGAGTGCGACATCAAATTTTTTCCCAATCATATGCTGTTTATTTTTGCAATCAATCACGTGTAAACTTGCTCGATCACATTGTGAAAATATGCCAGGATTGTGTGCACCCTAACTCAATATTGTGCACCTACCTCTTCTAGATCAATCGCCCTTCATTGAGATTGATTGCCCAACCGTTCTTTTCACACTAGATCTATCCTTTTGTTTAAAGATCAATCCTAAAACCTATGTTTCTCAATTCCATACCATTCTACATGTATTTTGTTGGTCTTGAGCTTAGGAACCACCCCAAATCATCTAAGGCAACTTGGAGTTAGGTTGGTAAGATTTATTCAAGTGATTTTTACATTTTCTTGTTCATTTGTAAAATTATACACTTGCTCACACACACTCTACTTTATAATTTTGCTTCATGATGTCATATACCCAAATTAGCTCCGTTGATAGACATGATGTGTGGGCAACATTTGAACAATTTTCCAAAGCATTAAATGAACTCAATGAAAAATAGATGGCACACATAGAACGCTTAAGAGGGTTGAGGAAGCCAACAATATTCCTACCACGCACCCCAACAGATACAAGTACCTTGTGTCTTAATTGCTTCTGATGAGGACACATCATGAACAAGTGTCTGAATGTAAAGGTTGAAATTCCCTTTAAGCTTGGTGATTGTATGGAGACCAAACCAATTCTATCCTAGGAGTTGGAACCATCAAGTGGAATCATTCAAAAGGAGGGGAAGGCAAAAAAAAAAAAAAAAATGAAACCAAAGCAATTAGATTACAAGTTGAGGAAGTTGTGAAAGGGGTCACAACGGATATAAAATTGGGGATTGAAGATGAGCATGAGAGTGCAAGGAGAAAACTTGAGCAAGAAACATCCGAAGCAATTGACTTGGGAATCGAGAAGGTTAAGGAGGAAGGGCAAACAAACTTGCAATAGAAAGAGTATAGAAAATAATGCTATAGTTAAGGAGGGAGGAGCCATGGAAGTTGACTTAGAATTTGAATGCCCACACTTGGATAATGAACAAATAAATAAGTGGGAATTTGAACTTCTATAAAGCTATGTATATGTTGACCCCTTTGATTTTCCATTGCCATCTTCATCCACATACAATTTTCTAAGCTTGGAGCCCTTATCGGAATTAAAGCTTACATGTGCACATTCACACAAGATTTAGAAGGTAATTTTGTTCTCTGTCACTCACCAATTGCACATGATTATTATGTGGCATGTGTGATGGCAAACAGAGTTGCCATCCTTCTGTTTGATCCAAAGGTATTGGTAATGAATTATGGTGATATGGAAAAAGGCTTGCCTAGATTCATATTTGATCCTAATATACAAGGACGCAAATCAGGGTATGCCAATGAGGCTCTCTGTGATGTAGTTCCTACACAAGCATGTGATATTTTGCAAATTGGGATATTTTGCATAAGCAATATGATGATTTTTATGATTTGCATGCTATAATTTATCTTCTAGTTTATGACAAATTCTCTTCCTTTGGTGATCGTTTTTGTGACCTTGAGCACCCATTCAAAATACTAATGGTTAAAGCCATTACAATTTGTGGGAAGTTTGAAATTGTGCTTACTTATCTAATACATGACATGGAAAGTTTTGGAAATTTTATGTGCACCTTGATTTCTCATACAATCTTTGCCAAATTCCGTTTGGGTTGCAATTATTTGAAAATTGTTAGAACAACATCTGATTGTCCAAATTTTGAACATAATTGTCACTTGTATAATGTAGGCATCTTTTGGAAAGACATACGTACCTTGAATTGTTATACACCTCTTGACAATTTTTTTTGGGAGGTGAATATTTGCATCTTGTTGATAGGGCATGTGCTTGTCAATTTTTGGAGCATAACTTTGTTGAATTGATTCGTGTACTCTTGGCTGGTTAGGACACTTTAGTGTCATCAAAAGAACAAGTTTCTTGCAAGCCTATTTTCTTTGGTTTCAATTTAAGGAACATGAAGCCTTGAAGAGGCTTGTGCTAGAGTTGGGAATCTTGTTGAAGAATGCAAAATTGAGGCCTAAATAAATTGAGCATGTCGACAAAAGAGAAGTTATGAAGTGGGGAATAGAACTTATTGCAACTCATGTGCATGAGGACCCATTTTACCCCCCGACGTATCCTTCACCTGTTTGTGCCACATTTGGGTTGAAATTCTTTATGGCGAAGGAGTTACAAACCCAACAAAAATTTTTTAGATTCATTATCTTTATTTATATGATTCCTTGTTGATTTTTTGGCAATACACTTGTGAGGATACAAACCTAAAGCTCAAGTAAATTAATGGAACCATTCAAGCATTTTGTAGATTCATCTTTAAACCTAGAGGATAAGAGCAAATTGGGGACAATCCACCTACAAGATGAGGGGTTAGATGTGATCCCAGACATATTTAAATTGTTTCAAAACTAGGGTATGATGATTTGTTATGCCTTGGTATTTTTGGAGGGGAAAGTATGAATTTAGCTTCAAAAGGAGGGCTAAATGCATGAATGAATTGGGATCTTACGTTTGGAGGAAGCTAAAAGGTTAATGATGGATTTAATTTTAGATTTGGAGTGGCTAAGGAGACTTGGAAAGGGCTGAATTTGTGATCTAAGCCACTTTAGATTGAGCTCACGGTTATCAGATTGACTTGGAACATTTTGGGACAATCTGGAGTTATGATGGCAGGGTTCTAATTAAGCAAATCATCATGCAATTGACCTGGGTGAATCTTGAAATTTTCCTGCAATTAGGATCGTACACCCTTGTGATCAAGTGCAAACAGTGACATGATCGGTAGTATAGGATGGACAGACAATCGTGTATGCATGGATCACAACCTGGATCGGGTGGACTTGTCACATTTGATCACGTGGATAGGCTAAATCGATCGCAACAAGCAGGAAGACCAAAATTTGACCTTTCTTTTGAATTTTAACCATTGAAGCCCATTTTTTAGGGCATTTTTGTCATTTCAACCTATATTTTCAGATTTGGCATGTATTCCTTTATATATCTTGTTGCTATGGCTTGTAAAGAACAACACTCCTTTTGAAATTCTTTTTCCTCCATGCTTGTGCTGAGAGTGTTGAGTGATTCAACACATAAAAACTTAAGTGTAAAATTAGGTCATTTGACTTGCTTCTAGTGGTTCGTAGCCAACAACTCCATAGTGTTTGGATTTTATCAATTTTTTGCATTTTTATTTGTTATAACGTTTTTCCCCACGTGAGGTACATTCCTACTTAGTAGTTTGGATTGAATCTAATTATCTATCTTTGATTTTTCCTTGTTTGTTTCCTTATTTTTATTTTCTCTTCATTTTCCTCATCTTCCCAACCATTTCTGATCCTCACTTCCATCGATTAACATCACACATGGTGTCAACTATAACATTTCAAATGATTAAGAGTATTAAATTCATAAGGAGTGCAGTCATGAAATTGGGATGATAAGTTTATAATGAGTTTGAGGCTTTAAATACTAGTCGGTTGAATAGAAAAAGAGATGGGTTATGTTAATTTTAGTTTTAAGTGATTCAATTAACTTTAAGAGTCAAGTGAAAGTCTTTATTGGGGTGGTTAAGTTTGGAAGGATGGTTGAAGTCAAATTCAAAGAAGTTGGATTAAAGAAGACCCAATGATGAAGAATTTGATTATATTCTTGGGAAGACAATTTTTTTTTGGATGATAAAACAAGTAAAATGAACAAATTCTACACTCAATGGAACAATACTTCATCAATCACATATCTAGAATTTCAATTGAGCAATAAAAAATCTAGCATAGATTAAGCCATAGTTGGTTTGATTATAACTATACCTAAGTTAATCTAGTCTCCGTATTTAATAAATAGTATAGAAAATGTTGGAAATCCATATCTACCTTGTTTAGGGTGTTGGAGAATCCATTTTTTCATACTATTCTATTCATCTTCCTTGATTACTAGGAGGGTTAGCCCTAGAAACAAGATCATAGTGCAATAAATAAAGTAATCTATTGCTTTATATAAGAAATCAAGAAAACTAGATTGAAACGGTGTTGGAGAGGTTTGGAAAGGGGATGGAGATAAATGCTATTTATATTTTTTATTGCCTTAAATAACACACTATTATTAGTCTTTGGTAGCAAACACATATCTTCTTAAAAAATTCAACAAGGCTAAATCCATGATAAAAAAAAATTAATAGAAGAATTTATGCAACATCACATACCAAAAATTAAAAAATTATTAATAGATTATTAGAGTCATGACGCTGCATGTTCTATGCTATCTTCATGCATGAAAATAGTTATTTGAAATATCAACTAACGTTGATATTCAGCAATTCAATGTAAACCTATAAAAGATAGGAGCCTTAAGATAATTTTTTCCAAAATGACTATATAATAAATACAACATTGAATTTGCATCCCATAATAACATATATAAATCATGCTCCACATCTGTTATGGATTCACGTCATAAGATAGTAGTAATAGAGACAAAACATACACATAAGAAGCGTATAAATAAGCATTCCAACATAAGTTCATATTTTATCCAAAATATAATAATTTATGAAGTATATGAAATGAAAAAATCACTATGAACTAGGAGTGAGAATAATCATTGTAGTTTGTGACAATGAGGATGTGAAGTGGATGGATCTAATGATCAAACCTCCTTGTGAAGTCTTATAAATTGTTTAGTTCTCAGTATGAATCCTGATTCTTTTGTAGATGAGAGAGGTTAGAGGAAATAGATGAATATCTACTCCTCTATGGTGGTTGTACAGGAATTGACGTAAAGGATCACTAATGTTTTGGTCTGCCATAGACCTTAAATACTCAAGCAGTTGCCTCAAATAATGATGGTCCTCATGCATCCTAAAAGTATAACTAGGGTCTCGAGGTCACCTACTATGCTCAACATATAGATAAGATCATTTAGTTGCCCAAGTTGTGAATAACGTAATTTACCTTTGTATTGCATCACAGAGCCTTTGGCTATCCATCTGGTGATTCTCTGAGCTCCCCTATCTAAGTTGTACTCCTTTCAGGCCCGTTACTATACATCCTCATCTCCACAGTATACCTCTTACTGGGCCTCCAACTATCCTCACCAGCTTCTAATTTTCATCTTTGCCTCTTGCCCTCAATTTCCAATGCTATAATGTAATGAAAAAGTAAGTACTAATGTCTAACTCCCATTCCTCCACTACCACAGTGACTTGTGTGCACAAATTTGTAATTAGGTGTGCATGTGTGCACTCCCTCTAGTTCTCCACTATTGATCGAAGGCTACTAGAGAATAGAGACCATAGTCAATGGGTTTCTTAGAGACTATCTCTCACAATGGTTGCACACTCTCCTATAACTATAGTAACTATAGTAGTGAGTGACACTAGCCATATCCTCATCGTTAGTAGGAAAGTGCTAATAGACTCGGGCCACTTTCTTTGTACCAACTATCTTAAACACCATGCAATTACCTCCATGTTAGTTCTTGCTCACTGTATCTTATGAGGAATATTGCATTTTCTAAAATGTTGAACTTTGTCATCAAGTGGATCCTAATGACTTGCATCTTTGGCAATACAAATTAGGCTTACTTAACACCCCATTATTATCTTAACCTGAATAATCTACCATCTTTCTTTAACTATATTCTACTTGATTGCCACTTGATATGCACTCATAAAGAACTTGTGCACCTACTTAGATAAGGCACCTTCCCGTGTGCTAAACAATCCCATCCCACTATAATGTCTTGATCATGGGTCATACATGCTCATCGATCATAAGCTCCTCATTAATCCCATTCTCTAAAATGATCCTCTTGTCGCAAAAAGGTACACTAATATAGAAGAAACCCTAAAATTTCTTAAATAAAATTAAATCAAAATAAAATATCCTAGCTTTTTAACATTTGTAGCTGCTTCTATATAAATATTAGGGTCATAATTTATGTACCTTAAATTTACTTGGGCAATAATGGAAAGTTAATAGTAAAAAACACCTAGTCATTGAACTGAGAGTGCAATTTGTGGTTGAAAGAGTGACTTTGGTAGAAAGTGTGCATGCACTATTCTCGTCAAGTTACTCCCATTTTAAGTGTTATTCTATTTGTTTGCGACCAATTTTGTGGTAGTGGATTACGAATTTCACTTATCTGTGAGAGTGAATTTGTTCTAATAGTATCTTCAGAAGCTATTTTTCTCTTTTTGAAATTTGTAGCAACTAATATCATGGCTGTAGAATATTCAAAAAAAAAAATATTGTGGAAATTGTACACTTTGCATCAACAACATATCTGGTTAAGTGAAAATTAATTAAAGCCAAGAATTTTAAAAAATTACAATTAAATTTTTCAAAAGTTTTTCCAAACTTCTTCAGTCTTATCATTTCTCTTGGATTAACTTTTGGGGTACAAGGAAACTTTATTTTCACCCAATCTCTAACATGCTTGTCAAAAGACATAGCTACATTTTAATATTTTTGAGGAACATTTAGTAATGATTTGACCAATTTTATCATTAATCTTAATCAGTTTACCTTCTTGTTTGACTAGCTTATCAATTCTCTTCTCGAATTTCCTTTTTGCTTTCTTCATATAATTAATTGTCTCATACGAAGACTCTTCTACCTTGCATTAGTTACTACCCATTCCAGTGGAGCTATTGATTTGACTATAGAGCTTGTGGAGCTAGTATTGACCATTTGAATGGAAGTTCTACGTTGAGTTTTGTTTGTTTTTAGCTTTCGTTAGATGATTTCTGCCGTTAGGTTGTGGGTATGGGAGAAGAGGTTCCCTTATCTTTGTTACTTACCACCTTAGATGAAAAGCAATTGTTAAGACTCCATACCAATACCCATTTGGACTCATGCTCCTGTATATTAAGGTAAGCAAAATTCACGGCCATAGCACTTGCTTGCTATGCTATTCAAGTTTGGTGCGGAAGGTAGCTAACTTTTCAGTGTCATTAACAGAAACAACTATACTGGTCGTTTTTCTCTTAGAAGACCATTGAAAAATCTCTTCTAAACGATCTTTAGCTTTTAGTCCAGTTTTATTCATTTTGTAGGTGTACCGTGCAAAGTGAAGAAAATTGACAATTTGGAGCAACTCTGGCACCGACCGATCAATCATGCAATTCTTTCTCATTTTATCTCCATTTATTATGATTCAATACGACTACAATTTTCACTTGTGAATTTTGAAAGGTTCAACCAAAATGAATGCGAAAATTGAGATTGAAGTTGTCACACTGCATAAAGATGGCCAGAGCCTTGTGCATTGATAGGCTAAAAAAGTAGGAAAAACTCCAACAAGATTGAACACTAGATTGATTAGGGTCGCATTGCATCTAAATTTTGTAGATGAAGTGAGGTTGTTTCACGTGGGATAAAGAAGAAAAGACAACCATAACTTTTCAAATTTGAGTTTTAAAACCTCTTAGCATATGAAGACCCACGTTTCAGCTGTCCCTACGAGATTAGAAGGAAATAAAAAAAGAAAAATTATAGAAAAAAATAAAAACTATTATAAAAATTACTTAGAGATCCTTGGAGAATTCATGAACTAGGGAATCAAGTGATGGCCGGAAGATTCAACTTTTCAATTGAGTTTTTCTTCCCTTCATCATGTTTTTGTGTTGTAATTGCATTTGGACATGAATTTCCTGATTTTCATTACTTGTACTATGCTCAATGAGATTTCTTGTAGTTAGATAATCAATCAAACAAATCTGAATCATGTATTGAATTATTTTATTTAGTTTCAATGAGATATTTATTTTCAATTATTAGTTTTACTTGCCCTTAAGCTTCCATTATGTCTATGTGATGAGATGATTTGTTATGCTTAGGGTTGTAAACTTGATAAAACCAATTTTATGTATTAAAATCTCAGTACATACGTTAGGTGAAATTTAGATTCAAGAGACCAATGAAACTTAATAAATCATCAAAGGTTGGACTTCCATGCATGTGTTTATCTGGGGATGAGATTGTGTGGAGATTTCTTGTTGATGCATATAGATTTCCGTTTAACACTCATGACATTATTAGTGATACTTGGTACGGGTTTGGTCGATGATCCCTTTATGTGATATTTTTACTTGCCTAAGTACTAAAACTTTGAGTCAGTTCATGAAAGTCCATACTAAAGTGAGAACCTACATATTCATTAATTTTCTTAGAAATAAAATATTTAAAACAAAGAATTCTCTTAATATTAAATTCTTAATTATGCAACAATTATTTACATATTATTATTTTTATGTCATAGTTAATAATTAGCAGTACAATACCATAGAGGTAAAATTACTATAACTACACTACCAAACTTTTGATTTTGATGATAATATGTACTATTTGATTTAAAAAACTATTATACATAAATTCACATGAATATAATATTATAAAAATAGAATAAAAATATAAATTAACAATATAGTTACAAAATATTTGAGACAATTAAAAGATAATTTATAAAAGAATTTAACTATTGAAAAGTGAAAAAGGAGTAAAAAATTGGTTCGACAAACAGCCAAATAAAAGTAATTAATTTTAAAATATATAAATTAGAAATTAAATAAATATAAAATATAGTCTAATAAGAATAATATTAAAAATTTAAGAACAAATAAATATTACAGAATGATATGTTGTAGTAAATATATGCTTATTGACGGTTAAGTCATGTTATTCCTGTACAACTTAGTATGACCTGTAGCAAATACAAAATAGTACAATGCATTGAAAATAAAATATAAAAAAATTAAAAATATATATCAGAAAGAAAGTATGTATATCTTAGAAGAATAAGCTGAAGTTTGACAAAGATTAAATAATAAGAACAGAAACCTTTCCAATAAATTGCAGCAAACTTTATTAAGTTGAAATTTCTTGTAAAAATCAACCTGATTTCATGTAACTTGAATTACAATAAATGCAGAATATTAAAACGTGAATTCCCAAGGCAATAAACGTTCAATGAAAATATCAATCAAATTCGTATGAATAAGATATCATGTTGGAGTCAGAAGTTGAAGATAATACGGATAACATAAAAAGAATAAAAAAATTAAAATTTATATAAGAAATTTGAGATTGAATTTGATTAATATAACTATATAACCTTATAATATAAAATATTTTTTAGCAGTACGAATTTTTGAAGGACTTCTGTTGATATGTTGTCCAAGAAAGCATTTTGGCAAATAGGGTTGGAAAATAAGGATCTGGAGGTTAGCATGCCCACCTTGCCTGGGTTTTCCAGTGAGTGAGTCACCTCACAAGAAAGGATTTCTCTGCCAATGATATGTGGAGAAGAAAGTTCTATTCAAATTAGGATGATTCAATTTTACACGATGAGCATGCTCTACCCTTACAAGGTGATACTCGAAAGACTAGCTCTAGTAGCTTTCCAAGCAGTGGCTTCTCCTGTACACATGGCAATCAAATTCCCCACTCTTAACGGAAAGATAAGAGTAGTACGTGGTGACCAAGATACATCTTGTCAATGCTATGTGAATTGCATTAATCATTTTACATTGAAAACTATAAGAGATTCATTTGAAAAAGAGGTAGGGAGTATTGAGCCTTTCAAGGAGCTCTTGAATATCAAGTTGAGGCCAAGAGAACTTGAAACTAGTACTCAGATTAGATCCCAACTTCCAAAGTGCATAAGGGAAGACTTAAGGAGAAACATTCATGTCTTCACCTTCTTAGCTAATGACCTTACAGACATAAGTCCTAAGGTTACTAAACATAGGCTTAACATTGACTTAACAAAGGGATCTCAAACAAAAGTTGAGGTTTTTCAATGCATAGAAGACAGAGATTATAAAAAAGAGGTTGATAATTTGCTAAAAGCCAAACAAGTGGAGGAGATACAAGTTCCAGAGTGGGTTGCGAATGTGGTTATAGTTCTGAAAGTAGGAAGGAAGTGGCCTATATGTTTTGATTTCAGAGACCTGGACAAGGCTGTCTAAAGGATAGCTATTCATTACCTCGTATAAACAAACTACTTAATGCCATTATGGGAGTGGAGCTATTGTCAATAATGGATGCCTTTCAAGGATACCACCAAATCCCTCTTGCATCTGAGCAATGATAAAGTTCATCTAGTAGAATTTGATATGCCATTATAGGTTAAATCGAAAGATAATCATTAATAATGGAAGGCAATTCTAGAGTAAGAAGATTAGGGATTGGTGTCGAGGATTGGGAATAAAACAACTGTTCACATTCGTGGTTTACCATCACACCAACGACTAGGCAAAAACAGCCAATTGGACTATCATTAAAGGTTTTGAAGTGGAGGTAGACAAATATAAGGGATCTTGGGTTGAGAAACTTCCTAAGGTGCTATGGGCTTAGCAGACAATCCCTCACTCGGCCACAAGGGAATATCCTTTCAGTTAGGTTTATGGAGCTGATGCTATCATCTTTCCTGAAATTAGTCAGGTTCACTCATATTACATGGAGTCAAATGAAAAAAACATGTGGGAACCTCAATATGATGAGCAAAAAAGATAGAAGGTTTGACTAAGAACACTCAGATGCCAACAAAGGATTAATACAGCTTTCAACTAGAGAGTCACTCTGAGGAAATTTAAAGTGGGTGACCAAGTCTTGAGAAGGATTGACTCACTGAAAGCATGGGAAAGTTGGATCCCACTTGAGATGGGCCTCATGTCATAACAGAAGAATTGCCTAAAGATGCATATTGACTTAGAGATTTGAAGGGTCTTCTATTACCTAGGCCGTGGAATGCTCAATTGTTCAAAAGATTTTATGTATTAGTTATTTGTAATCTATTGAGATAAGCATTATAAATAAAGAATCATTTTCATTACTGTTAGAATATTTGTCCACTACAAAAGAGAGATAAAATGTGAAACATACTAAGATTAAGTAATGGGGGGAAATAGGGGAGGGGGTCCTAGCAAGGTCGTCTTCTGTAGTAGAGGTCACTTGTTCTCTGCAAGTTTGCTCCAGTATGCCTTGTAAGTCCCCTGTCTCTTCCATGGCTAGTTAGTGAAAGTACCTTTAGAGGGGCTGATGTCGGTGATAATGCAGGGCCAACTTGAGTCTAAGTGGCTGACTAGAATCATTAAAATGCATTCTAAAAACATAATTTTCTATTAAAAGCTCTTTCACAAGGAATTTTAACAAGTAGAACCTCAAATAGGCACAAAATCACTCAAGTGGGAGGCTAAAAATCGCTATAAAATCAAGTATTATTAACTTGTAAGAGGCTTAGAGAGGAATCTACCATGGAGGTTCAAGCTCAAGCTAATGAAGTTCTATATGCCAAGGAGACAGTAAATCCATGTGAATTGACACCATGTAAAGGCATAAGCTATGATGAGAGTGGTATTACATCTACCTCTCATTCTAATGAGGTGTTTAATGTTGTATTGTTTGCTAATCTTAGTATTAAGGATGATTTATACTTTGCCAGTTTAGGATTTAATCATAAATTTTGGATAGCTCATAGAGTTAATGAAGGTTTTGAGTTCCATGTCCATGTGTCTGACTTATGGCTAAAATTGTTTGAATTCCATGATTCTTGATAGGTTTCGGTGGAGCCTAAAAGGTGATAACTTCAAGCTTGAGAATTTTTTGAATAGTTAATGGTGTTGGAAGTTGCCGGTGGAACATGGGACACATAACATGTACCCTAGGATCATATGCAAAGTTGATTATTTTACAGTAGTAGTGTCAATTGTTGGACATAAACATAGTGCACTTTTTTCTTTTGATGACTATTGTGTGATTGAATCTTATATGTCTTATCCAACACATGTTCATAACTATAAGGATGTTCATGATGTTGAGTGCTTACAACACTTACATTCTTAGTCACTTACCATAAAGATGTTTGGATTTTGGAATGATCATCTTCGGCCAAAGGAATTTATGAGGCTTATGTTTAATATTGGCTTAAGAATTAGAAGTGTTGAATTTTCTATACGTGGCATGCTTAAGCATATGGATTATCATGAGTTTGAATTCTATGCTATTGCACACACACGAAGGCAAAGTGATATAGGTCCTACATATATTCTACATAAGTGCATGAATTGTGATGTTTATGGTATAATAGGAAATGCTAAAGAGCTACATTATCATTTACATGAGCAGCGAGAATGGAGATGGCATGATTATGTGCATTGATGTAATTGATTGACCATTATTTGAAGTGCATTATTGTGAGTTGATTTCTTGTGATTTTTGTGTTGGTAAGGTTGGACTATTGAGGTCTAAAGCTAGTAACTCATTCGAACACCCATGTGTTACCAAAGTTGGGTCCATTTTACAAGTATATTTCCCTAGGAGTTCTAAGACTGTTGCTAGGTGGGAAAAGACAGAAGAGATACTACGCTGTGTGTTTGAGTGAGGTTGCAAATGTTTGGCAAGAATTCATCTTAGTCTTGAAGAGAGGTTGTTCTCACTCAAAACAATTAAGAGGCCTTTCCAACAATATTTGACCTAGGGATTGAGTTGCAATCTAGGAGAATTTTATCTAAGCTTGCAACTCGTAAATGTGAAAAAAGCATTTACAAGCCTACAACAAAGCTGAGTTCCAAAACAAATACATAAGGTAAGAGTATTATTAATATTACATTACATTATTACTCATTAGGAATTTTGTTTTTAGAACTAGGAACCAAATGAATTGAGGATAATTCGCCTTTAAAAGGAGGGGAATGACATGAGCGTCAAGGTGGAACAAGGATCATTAGTTGGACCATGGACACAAGTTGAAGACTACAAGCTCAAAGAAGCCAAGGAGAACTTTGAGCATGAGTTTCAATGGAGTTTGGAACATTTAGAAAGGTCTTGGAAGCCAAAGAGGAGCTCACGGATTAATTTGGTATGAAAATGCCAAGAAAACAACCTTGGACAGCACTTGGATCAACATTAGGATTGATCACAAACGAGGCTAGACCAATCACAGCTACCTTGAATTGATTCAAAACATGGGAGATCAGTCTGGTGGAGATTCAAAAGGTTCTAGATTTATGATCCATCGAAACAAGATCGATCACAATATGCTAGATCAATAGGGATCTCAATTGCACTGTGCAGGATCGATCACAAGCCATGTAGTCAACAAGACAACATGGGCCAGAGTTGCTGGAATTGCAATTATGACTTTTTGGATTGAACTATATTGATCCAGCTAAAGTTGGATCGATAGCCAAGCCACCCAAATTGATCAGGACAGTAGGATTTTGCTCCAAATTTCCTAGTTTGTTTTGGATTCTTTCTTTAAGTTGTTTTATTCCTTTCCAAACATTCTTAAATGACTTTTAGGCATGTTTTGCCCTCGTTAGGACTTTAAATAGAGGGTCTTAGTTATTTTATCACAACATTCTCTTGGTATTTTTCACTAATGAAATATTTTCTGTTGGTTTTCCTTAGAATTTGAGTGTGCCTCAATTATTGTGATTCTAATTTCAAATTAAGTTATTCCGAGCGTTCCTTGAATTAATTCATGATAGACCAACTATTTTGGCATGTTAATTGTGGCCATCTATTGTTAAAGTTCAACATAAATCATTGCGGTTGGTCCATTTCTACATGGTTTATGCAAGCAAGTTTCAGTTGGGCTCAAGCATATACCAAATTTGTATCTTTACAATTCGCACATGCGTCAAATTGTACCCCTAACATCATGACTACAGAACAGGTATTTGCTAAGATTTTAATAGAAGGAGGTTTGGGTCATAGCCATGTTCATCAGTGTAATATGTGGATGGTTATTTGGGTCAAGATAATACTCATTATTCCAAGAGGAGAATATGGTTCAACACATCCAACAACAAAGCAAAATGTGATGAAGCATTAATCAAATGGATCATGACAAATAATGTTCAGTATAAAAACTTAGTTTGCTATTTTACTTATCCTAACTAAATATTAGGTCACTAGAAACTTCAACAAAAGATTTATTTAGTATACAACTTTCAAATAACCGAAGGATTTATTTAGCATACAACTTTCAATTAACCAATAACCCATGGTCGCCTTAAAAGAATATTCAATTATTTTTAATATTTGAATGAAATCCTAAAAATTGAGCAATTATACCATTCCAAAACTCACTTAAACATATTTTCTTCTTATTCATATTAATTTGAAATTGCTCTCAACACCATTATTTTGTTGAACTTTTTGGCTGAATACACATTAGGCTAAGTACTTTTCATTAATTTTGTTATTGTACCATTTCGAAACTCACTTAAATATATATGCTATGTTCCTTATTAAATTGAAACTCCTCTTGACACCTCCATTATATAGTTGAATTTTATGACACTGTAGATGTTTGACTAATTATTTTTTTCATTAATTTTGTTGTCATAGTAAGGCTTGATTATATCTATATATACAAAAAAATATTATTTGAAAGAGCACAAAGTTACTACAAAAAAATATAGGATAACACATGCACGAAAGTGTGAAAATATGTTTAATAGTGTAAGCTTAAACCCATCAAAACTTGCTTGTGTGAGCCATGTAGAAATGACCCAAATGCAATGATTTGCAAAGAACTCTAGTAATAGGTGACCATAGCTAATATGCCAAGTTAGTTTATATGTCACGAATTAATTCAAAGAATGCTTGGAATAGCTCGATTTGAGTTTTGGATCCATGAGAATTAACCAACTCTCAAATTCTAGAGAAAACCAAAGAAAATAAGTTCATTCATCAATATTCCAAAAACCAAAGAAAAAAGATCCAAGACATTTTATTTATAGTCCTACCTTGGGCTAAAATATGCTTAAATTTTGTATAAAAGTGTTTGAAAAAGAATTAGTTATGTTTGGTAAGGAATCCTAGTCAAACTGGGACAGATTTAGCCCTATTGCAATGTTTGGATCGCTATGGAAACCCATGGGATTTATCTGGCATCTTTTGGATCAATCTTGGTTGACCCCAACCATCCTTGATCACAATTCCAAAAGTCCTATGTTTTGCCATGTCGATCTAGATTTCTGAGATCAATCCTAAGATTGATCCTAGTGCTTTGCAATCAATTTTGGTGCATTGCAATCAATCTAAGTCCTTGAGATATATCCTATGATCGATGTAAGGTATTGAGATCTATCTTTCAATCAATCTAAGTGTACCGAGGTTGATCCAAATGTTGATCTGTTTGTTCCTTCTTGTCATTTCACCCATGTTTCACACCCCATTGATACATGAGCTCTTCTTTGAATTCCGAACCTCTCAAAATGACAAATTCCCACTTGACCTCAAGCAAAACTACCTTTTTGGACCACTAGAGCTTGTTACCTTCAACTTGCATATTGAATCCTCTAAGTAGCTCTTATCTTAACCTGGCACTCACAGCATTCCCTTCTTTTTGAAGGTAAATTGACCTCAATTCATTAAGATCCATGCTACCTATAAGACATAATCCTATGTAAGATTTAATATAGTATATACTAATAATACTCTTACCTTATACATCCGCTTTGAAACTCACCTTTGTTGAGGACATGTGATCACTTGTACACTTCCACAAGTTGCAAGCATGCTAAAATTTTCTCAATATTGTAGCTCAATTCCTAGATCAAATATGATTAAATGGAAGAGTCCTTTGATTATTCTAAAATCAATCTCCCCATCAAAATTATACTACTTCTTGATAAGTGGTTGCGAACACAAGTTGTAGTACTCCATTCGCCTTTTTCCTCCAAGAAACAATCTTAGTATTCCTATGGGAATGTGCCAACAAAATCAAAACAAATTTTGGTAACACTAACATATTCCAACAAGTTAGCACAATATCATTCCCATGGTCCAATGTCTCCAACATGATAATCACAAGGAAATAATGCATGATATTGCACCTTAAGTTACGAATGATCACCCATTCCAAGGTGCATCATCACATTATAATTCCCACAACCTGTATATGGCAACAAATTATTCTTGGGATTCTCAAAAACTTGTTTACATCTAGTTACACTCATATATAGTTCATGTAAATGATAACAAACTTCCCTAGCATTTTCTACAACATTATACACGTTACAACTTATGCACTTATGCACAATACATCCAAGTCCTTGTTAGGTATCAACAACTTTGGGCTGAAATTTTAAAATTGTAAAACCATAAAAAAATATTATAAATGCAATGTTGTAACATACTAAGGCCATTACATTTTCACCATGCAACATGCATTAACTGAGAAGCACTGAAAAGCATGCTAAGAACATACTTTTGAAATCCTATTACAAGATGAGCACATTTGTGATTCTTGAGTCGTGACCCTCAAACCTTGATCTTTAGTTTGTTCACATGATTAGAATGTGAACAAATGTCTCCTAAAACTCTTTAATTCCTTCACAAGACTCTTACTTAGAACCCTTTTGGACAAAGAGACTTTAGGACAAGAAATAGAAACAATAAGGTTGCTAGAGGCCTTTTCTCTTTCTTGCTTGGGAGGGTGGACGAATTTTTCATAATTTTCTAGGAATAATTTTGATATCTCTTGATTAAAACTCTTACAAATCAATTTATTTCCAAAACACAATATTCTATACTTGGTAAGATTCTTATTATTATATAAACAGCAAGGGCATATATGGCATAGACTCTACAGGCTTCTCATATAGACCTTCAATTATTCTTAGCCTATAGACTATTTAATTATTGAGCTCATTAATAATTAAAGTGACAATATCTTTAATTATTAATCTACATTGATAATTAAGGCCAAATGTCACAATTTAGTTAATCCCATTTATCAAATCAAAGGTTTGTCATATTTCTAGTTAATAATTACATTATTAACAAACATGACGAGAACTAAATAATTTGATTTTTTGCTCCCTTTAATTTAATTAATCTCTATTAATTAAATAAAAGGACCACTATGCTTCTATTACTTATCTCATGATTAACAAGCAAAATGGGAAATCCATTTAATCTAATCAAATTGCAACCAAACTAATTTCTTCGTGAAGCTTCTCAAGCCTCATCCTTGAGACTTCTCAAGTCTCAAACACACCCAACCACTTTACCACTTGTCCCTCAATCCAACCTTTTATATGTGACTTTCTAGGTTTACTTTAATTGCTAATGAGCATAGCTTAAAGAATATGGGTAGTGCCTAGCCTACTACCCATATCTTATCCCAGTTAAAATGAAGTGAATAGATGGCATGAACCCTCCTAATCGAGGATACCATGCAATATAAGACTTTTGTCTTACTTTGTCCTAATAAAGCAAGAACTATAAATTTAGTCAAACTAACAAACTTAGACATATGACCAGTTGTCATTACCTCATGAGAGAAACTCCTTTCTAATATCACATTACCTTGTTTAAGGATTTTCATCTCATTGAGTATCAACTGCATAAGGCGAAAGCCTTGCTCACTACAAATTCCTTATTAAACACTCACATACCTCTACATACACCCGAGCAACAGTACGTTGGGCACACAACCCTATCCCATACCAACATAGATATTGGCCCTTAATGCCGTAATGACACATTAATTGTCATGTGCTCGAAACAACCATGTTATCACAAGTCTAATGTCCATGTGCAATTAACACAATCATGAAGTAAGAAATTGATAGCCAAGAGTGAACTCCATCTATCTACTTTATTTTGCAAGTCAATGCTTGAATACTCATTCTCTAATAACATGTCTACACATATGTGTTCTTAGTATCTCATACTAAATGACATGACACTCACCATATAAACATAAAGCATGCAAGTCATACCAACTCTCTAATTCCCTTTAGAGTGTTTGTGAATCTTGAATTGTCTTTAGTAATTATGTACTAAGATAATCTTGTAACCATATTCATAAAACTCATATGAATAAGGCTTTCTAACACAATTTTAGGGAGACATGCAATACTTTACACCATTTAAGATTTACATATATGAAATACTTTCCATAATAGTGATATTAAGAAATTAATATTTTATTAATATGTTAGAGAATGTATGTATAACACCAATATGCCGCCAGTGTTCATCATTAGAGGACGGATCACTAAAAGTCTCCCACTTGCACTCTAACGTCAATAGTACCAATGCCAATCACTATGATATCAATTACCTATCTTATCAATATAGCAATCCAATTGCACCTGTATCATAACTTAGCAAGTAGGTCAACAACATTACTTGTTGAAGCTATTTTCCACATGTCTATGTTGCCCTTTAGAATGGATGGTCTCTCAAATAATATGGTGACGCTTCTCTCTGTCTTTGGATTTCTAATAAAACCTTCATTCCTTAGCTTGTTTAATTGTTCTGTTGTTGTCACAGTAAAGTGAAAATGACAGTTCCACATCCAAAACTTCCCTATCCAAACAACTGTCTTCACAACATCTCATGCCATGATGTATTACAGTGGCACACTATTTAGAACTTTTTCAAATCACTACTCCTCTCTTGAGAGTGAAAATAAATCTTGAGACAAAATTTCTATCATCCATATATTCATCTACTCTTAGATTCCCATCTCCATACATAAGTACTATATCCTTAATCCTTCTCAAATACTTAAAGATACATATGATGGCATTTCAATATTTTCTAACAGAATTCCCTAGAAAACTGCTCATAACACTTACATGTAAGTAATATCTAGCCTTATATATCATTATGTAAATTTGGTGATGCAAGCGATAGGTCAGAACAAAGGATGTTTGTTAAGCTTTAGATGCAAGTTGAAGTTTATGAGCTCCAAGAAGCCAAGAAGAATCTTGAGCATGAGTTTTAAAGAGCTTTTGGATGTTTTAAGTGGTCTTAGAAGTCAAAATGGAGCTTATGAATCAATTTAGTGCAAAAAGGTGAAGGAACAACATCAAGATCGACATTGAGATCGATCTTAGGCATTCCCAATCAAGCATAAGTTGGTGCCAAGCAATCATTTGCAAGCCTAAGGCCCAACATTCTACATTTAGGATCACTAGAATGAACACTCGATCAAGCAGAGCATGATCGTAAATTTTGAGAGGTGTGAATGTTCTGTTTTAGAATCCGAATGCCTAGATTGACATCTACATCGAGCGCAAATGATGTGCGTAGCATATTACCTTTCTAATTTATGTAGGATTCCTTTCCAAAGTTGGTTTATTTGCTTCTAAACTCTTGTATATGAATTTTAGGCATATGTAGCCTGAGGTAGGATGATAAATAGGAGGTTTGGTTATTTTGATGAGAAGATCTCTTTAGTATTTTGATAAATAAAATGCTCTCTTTCATTTTTCCTAGATTGAGTGTGCCTCAATTCTTGTGAATCCAACATTCCAACTTGAGTTATTCCAAACATTTCTTAGATTAATTCATAGTGTATCAACTAACAAGGTGGGTTAGTTGTGGTTGTATTCTTACTAGAGTTCACCAAAGATCATTGCCTTAGGTCATTCTTCAAAGTTTGCACGAGCAAGTTTCGTTGGGTTCTAGCATATGCTAACTGATGCGTACACAAAAGCCTAGAAATTAAAAGATAGCAATATATGCCAAATTGCTTGAGTAAACCATGAAAAATGACCAAACACAATAATCTTTGATGAACTCTAGCAAAAAGACAACCATAAGTAATGCACCTTGTTAGTTGATGCATCATGAATTAATCTAAGAAATACTTGGAATAAGTCAATTTGGAATGTTGGATTCACAAGAATTTAGCACACACAATCAAGGAAAAACAAAAGAGAGCATTTTATTTATCAAAATACTAAAGAGTTCCTCTAATCAAAATAACCAAGGCCCTTTTTATAGTCCTACCTTAGGCTACATACGCCTAAAATTCATATACAAGAGTATAGAAGCAAATAAACCATCTTTGGAAACGAATCCTACATAAATTAGAAAGCAATCAGCTAAGCACATCGTATGCGCTCGATCTAGATGTCAATTTAGGTGTTTGGATTGTAAAATAGAACATTCACACCTCTTAAAGTTTATGATCACACACTGCATGATTGAGTACTCATTCTAGTAATCATAAATGCATAACATTGGAGCTTAAGCCTATAGATGATCACTTAGTGCCAGCTTGATGATCACTTAGTGCCAGCTTGATCTGTTCAACTTGCTCTTTATTAGGAATGCTTAAGATTGATCATAACATTGATCTTGATGCTATTTCTTCATCTATTTGTACAAAATTGATTTGTAAGCTCCATTTTGACTTCCAAGACCACTTGAAATGTCCAAAATCTCTTTGAAACTCATGCTTAAGGTTCTTTTTGGCTTCTTGGTGTTCATAAACTTTAATTAACAAACATCCTTTGTTCCGACCTGACACTTGTGTCATTCACTTCCTTTTGAAGGCGAATTGACCTCAATTCGTTAGGATTCCTTTTAATTTGTTGTGAACACAAGACACACGTAACCTTGCACAAGTTAGAAGCTTACACAAACTTCCTTCAAGCTGTAGCTTAACTCCTAGAACATATATTGTTATGTGGAAGGTTCTTTAAGTAGTTTTAAGGAAAATCAACCTCCTCACCAAAATCATACAATTCATTGACACATGTTTACGCCCATGCTCATACACAATCCATAAAATCTCCTTAGATTTCCTCCTTTTAGAAGTGATTTCAACTTTCCCACGGGCATTCCTCTACAAAATTTCCATTCTATGATAACACTTATGTATTCCAATGGATTAGCATTAGGGTATTCCAATAATCTAATTGTACCAACACAACGATCACATGGAATCAACTCATGACAATGCACATCAAATAATAAATAATGAATCAAAACAACATACATCATCATGCCATCTTCAATCACATTTTGCTCGTGTAAATGATAGCACAATTCTCTAGCATTCCTAACTACTCCATTCATATCACAATTCATGCACTTATGTGTAATGTGGGTAAAACCTATGTGACTTTGCCTTTATTTGTGTGCAATGATATAAAATTTAACATCATAATAAGCCTTATGTATAAACATGACATGCATAGAAAACCCAACACATTCATGCCTTAAGCCAAAATTAAACACAAGAATCATAATCTCCTTTAGCCTAAGATAATCATGTTAAAATCTCAACACCTTTATCATATGTAACCAATAATACAAGCACTGTAACCATCTAACATTATGAACATCATGGATATCAAATGCATCACCAAACGAATGAAATTCATTATGCTTGAATTCATCAAGTGACACGACTGCAGCATAGTCATAACATGAACTTGCAAACTTTACTTGGGGAAGATTGATATATGATTCTAAAGTACATATTGTGTACGTACGATGCCTTACACATAACTCTAGATATCTCAACACAATCTACAAATTTGCATGAAGAATTATGGAATTTCGATTGTCCTCTTCTATGGTCACATACACACATGATGGAATGCAAATTTCCAATGTCAACCCAATTTCATACAAAGCACCAAGAATTGCACATACAAGATTCTCAATTCCATCAATTCCATTAATTCCCTTAATCCCCATAGGCTCACCATTGATTCTTAAACCCATTAAGTAAAAATCATCATCAAGACAAAGATTAGCAAATAATGCAACATTAGGCACCCCATATAAATAGTAACTCAAGAAATTACCAGAACCAAGGTTACTTGAATCTTCCCATGGCTTCAATGCTCTAGGATTCACCAACTTCTTTTCTTGTGGATATTCATCAATTTCAATTAAGGAACTCCATGGTTAGCTCCACTCCAATATCTCTGTGCTCTTGTAATAAGAAATTATCAAATATATATATGGCAATATAAGAAGTTAGTGTAAATAATCCTCTCACCACAAACCCTCAAATCTCTCTTAAACACTAAAGCACTCTTCTCATCTTTTGTTATAGTCAACTCATTCTCTTTTCTCACATTTTTTTTCTTCTTTCTCACTCTCCTTCTTCATTTCTTTTCTCTCATTTTCTCCTTCCACATGTTCACTCTCTAAATCTTGCTTACATAGATTTTCATCATATAGTGGATTATCAAATACCAATCCTAGAGAAATACAAAGTGCAAGAGTTTTGTCAACAAGATTACAATCATTCTCTCCCATGGATGTTGTATGTGTTTCTTCGTCCAAAGTTTCATCTTCATGCTCTATCACTACAAATTCTTCCACATCCTCACTACTAGCCTCATCATCTAAATCCAACTTATCCTTAATTTTGCAAACTTCTACTTCAAAAACATCATCTAAAGTTCCTTCTTTATTACCTTAGCATGCCTCTATCATGAGCGAATCCAACATTAGCATATCCCTCTCATGAACTACAGCATTAACAACACTATTGAAATGCAAATATGCACAATTTACCTCCTTTATTGATATCGATGTAGTGTTAATGGTAGTCTCCTTGAAGACTGCCTTATCTTTGGCCCTTTGAGCATCATGTCTCGTAGACCTTCCTACAATGGCTTCATATGATTGTGTAGGCCTCTTAGTAACATCTTCGTGAAAGTCATAATGTATAGGCTTTCTATTAGCAACAACTCTAGAAAAGTCTTGCCATGTAAACTTTCTAACACCCATCCTCTTAAGCTTACACTTAACTTGGACTTTACCATGTCCTCAATGCCCTCATACCTATAACTCTCCACAGTCTCTATAATGTCGTCATTTAATCCATTGAGGAATCTATGCGTTATTTTCTCAACACTTTCATGTACACTAGCTCTCCTCATGGCGTAATCCAACTAATCATAAAACCTTTCCGCATTCATTCCATTTTGAGTCAAATTATTTAATTTATCATGCAATTCACGCTGCATGGAATAGGGAACATATTGATTTCTCATCACGCTCTTTAATTTCTTCCATGTGGTGACTCTATTTTCTCTGCAACTCCTTTTACTGTGCACCAATTCATACCACCAATATTTACTATATTCTGTGAAAGTTTGAGTGGCTAAATGTACCTTACATGCCTCTGAGCATGGTTGAGAGTTAAACGTCTCTTCTACCTTCCTTTCCCATAGCAAGTACACATCAAGATTAGCTAGTCCCACAAATTGTGGAATGTCAACTTCAGTCCTCCTTGATGGCTCACAATTCTCCTCGAGATGTATTGAAGTACTCCTCCTTGGAAAGTAATCAACTTCATGACTTCCATTGAATTCATCATAACCTACATACTTTTGTTGCCTCTTGTGCTGTGTAGCACCATCCATTCTAGTCTTTGTCTCTTTTTTACTTCAACTCCCTTAGGGTAATAAGCTGCTGGTAGTAGTACTGTATGAATCCTCCATAATATCCAACTGCCAATTTATGCTCACTAATGTCTTTGACAACTGTCTTATATAAAATGCAATGCCTCCTGACATCTTAAAAGTATGGGAATAAAAAGAGCAATGAAACATGTATTGTGTGTGTAGGTATCCTTTCACCTTACAAGATGTAATTTGCTCATTTCTTACCTTCACTCCTATATCACATAGTTAATACACTCAACAATGTACTTACCAACTCAAATCATGTGTCAACCTTATGGAATTCCAAGTAATTCTTGAAAATTCAAGTGATGTATCCCATAATAGTGCGTAAGTGTGCATAAGGATGAAGCTTTAAAGGGATGGGATCAATCTAGATACAATTGGATCAATCTAGGACTAAAAAACAAGTTAGTGGATCAATCTAGACTTAAAAAGATCAATCAAGCCTGAAACATGGTGCAATCGACCTTAGAATAAGAGGGGTTAATCTAGAGCAAAAAGTAACCCAATAGGATCATACACCTTGTACCTTTGAAATGTTGGTCATAGTTGATGAAAATGTACATTTTACTTCTTTCATCAATCTTCTTTCTTTGTTGGTTTGGGATATGGACAAGAGCAATGCTTCTGAACATCTTCAAATGAGATACACTTACTTTGTATCCACTACATGCTCCTTGTGGTGACTTGTTCTCCACACTTCTTTATGGACACCAGTTTGATAAATAGACAGCACAGTCTACTACCTCTGCTTAAAATTCTTTAGGTAAATTCTTACTCTTCAACATGCTTCAAACCATATTTAAACTAGTTCCATTCTTTCTTTCTGCTATCCCATTTTGTTGTAGCGAGTATGAGATAGGCAAGGGTCAACGAATTCCATTCTCACTACAAAATTTTATGAAGTCTTTTGAAGTGAACTCCCCTCCACGATTAGATCTCATTGACTTGATTTTGAATTCACTTTGTTTT
This sequence comes from Avicennia marina, assembly GCA_019155195.1. Classification (NCBI taxonomy): domain Eukaryota; kingdom Viridiplantae; phylum Streptophyta; class Magnoliopsida; order Lamiales; family Acanthaceae; genus Avicennia; species Avicennia marina. Next base: position 6,264,115 of record CM032776.1, read on the forward strand.
TTTACGAGGACTTTGAACTTTTTAACTGTTGAAAGTGCTTCAGGTTTCTGCTTCAAAAAATAAACTTATGTTTTTCTACTATAATATTATTAATAAATAGTAGAAAATATCTATTTTTTGCCAAAGATGCTGGCCCGATGGGTCCACAGATATCATTGTGGATTAATTCCAATGGTTGCTTGGCTCTCGACATTGATTCTTTTGGAAAGCTTTCTCGATATTGTTTTCCAACAAGACAACCTCCACATAGTTGATCAGGTTGATTGATTGATGGAAACCCTCTCACCATTTTCTTCATGGATTACTCCTTTAAACTTTCAAAGTTGAGATGTCCAAGCCTTAGGTACCATAGCCATGACTCTTCTTCAAAGCAAGCTTTCAAGCATTTCTCCACATTGGTGTTGATATTTATTAAGAACATTCAATTCTTAGTCATTGGCAAATGAGTCAAGAGATTTCCTTTGTCATCTTTCAGATAGAGGCTTTGATTCCCCAAATGGATGTCATATCCCTTCTCCAACAATTACCCCAAACTAAGAATGTTAGTTTTCATACTTGGAATATGGTACACATTCGATATGAATTGGTAGTCTCCGTTCTTCAGTTTATGAGAATTTTTCATTTACCTTTGACAAGAGCCTTTGAAAGATCACTAAAGGTAATATTTCCCATCACAGGTTCATCCATCTCAACGAATATGTACCTATGACCGCACATGTGATTACTTGCATTGGTATCAAGGTACCAGGTGTGCATTGACTCTTCATTTTGTCCCTTGTATACTAGCAAGACTGTGTTTTCAACTTCATTCATTTCTTCAACATAAAAAGACTTTTCTCTTTTCTCATCTCGACATTCATATGAATAGTATTTGTACCTTTGACAATTGTAGCATTGTACCTTCCTTTTATCTTGCTTTTGATTGTAGCTACCTCTTCCTCGATCTTTTGATGATTGAAACTTGTTTGGCTCAAAATTTTTGTTTCAATTTTGATGGCTTTCACTTCTTCCTTGACCTCGACCACGTCCACGACCTCATCCTCGGCCACGATCGCATCCACCTTGATTCCAATATGTATTGTCTTCCTTTTCTTCAATGCTCATCTTCATTTAAAGGGCTTGCTCAATTGATTCTTTATTTCTCTTTTTGATTTTCTCTTCATAAAATTGCAGCTTGCCAGTAAGCTCATCAATGGTCATGGTCTCAAGGTCATTAGATTCTTTAATTGCTACAACCACATGATCAAACTTTGAATCAAGTGATCGAAGTATCTTCTCCACGACTCAACTATTGAACATTTTTTCACCATTTATTTCAAGTTGATTTGCAACCATGGTGACTCAAGAAATGTATTCCAACACTTCTTCAGAGTCTTTCATTTATAAAATCTCCAATTACCTCAAAAGGCTTAAAGTCGAACCTCCTTCACCTAATTAATGCTTTTGAAGGCATTTCCAAGGATATCACATGCCCTCTTAGAAGTGGTTGTTTGGACAATTTTCTTAAAAATTGAATCATCCACACTGAGTTGGATGACTGAAAGTGCCTTTTAGTCTTTCACTTTAACCTCTTTCACTGACTTTTTCACATCCTTGTTTGCGGTAGCCAAATTCTTTGGTACATGAAATTCTTCTTCTACTGCATCCCATACATCTTTTCCACCAAGGAACACCTTCATTTAGATGCTCCATTTTTTATAATTTTCTTTTGTGAGTTTTGAAATTAGAAGAACTTCACCAGCAACGGTCATCCTAATAAGGCTCTGATACTAGTTTGTTGTGTGGTGAGCTTACAAAACAACTTAGAAAAATAAAGATTAGAGGAGGAGAAAGTGGAGAAGAGAACACTCAAGAATTTTATACTTCTCAACTCAATCAACACTTTATAAACTTACTTTTCTAACAACTCTCTCAACTCTATTTTTTCTTTCTTTCTTCTTCTCTTAAATTACAAATGACTTGCAAGACTCTCTTATTTATACTATTTTCTATCAAGAATGGACGGTGGTGATTAAGAAGATTTGATGGTTCAAATTATCACCATATAACTATTTCACCTCACCCCACTTAACTTACCAACCATTTAAATATTGACACACACATTGTCTAAATACATCACCAACTCCATGTATCTAGACATTATTTCAATCTCTATATATACATATCCTAGAGGAAACAATTTTCAATACAAAACTAATTTATTTTTGATGGAAATGCTAAAAAATTAAACTTAATTTCTAACTATTACAGTTAAGATATATTATCTTCAGCATAGTGGCATTTCCAATCTCCAGCAAAGTAGAACTAACTAGGCCATTATAAGCAAATGAAAGATATTACAGAGAGGATATATTGAAGATATTTGGTGGAAGAGATCTTGCAAGGTTTTTACAGTCCATGCCCCACTCTACAGTCCATGCCCAACTCCTCCAAGTTACGATGAGGACTGATCTCATGTGGAATTGATCTTGTGGAATGAAATGAGGGATCAAGGGTCCTGATGGCAGCTAACCAATGGGAAATAGCAGGAGCACAATTTCATATATGGCAAACTGTGCATCATTTCTAAAGTTAATTTATTTGAAGTTCATATATTTAATAAACACCTCAAACAACATAAAAATAATTGCTAAAAGATTGATAAGCTTCATAAATCACGGAATAGGCATGTGCGGTTCACCTTCCTCTTCTAGAAATAAAAATGTAATGTTACTTAGGAAATTTATATATTTCACTAGCGTAAATGATGTTTCTAATTATTTGAGATTCAAGTCAATTTGAGTTGATAATTGCTTGTTTAAGCTGGGATGGCAAGTGGGAAAACTGTGCTTGGAACTGTCAAATTGTGCCTAACCATTCTCTCTGTCTTCCTATTCTTCTTAGATATGTAAACGTTTTGGAGGCTAGGTTGTTAGATATGCCACCAAACATGAACATCTTTTTGGGTTTGATAAACTTAAAGCAAAGCTTGATCTTGACAGATTAGGTAAGAAACGCAAAAAATTTATGTCGTAAAATCAAGCTATTTAACATGTGCAAAGCTCCATAAATCAAAACTAAAGCAATTTATTCTTGGGATTGCTCAATCTATTTGTCCCTACACAAACCACAAAAGCAAAGGTAGGATCATACCCTTGCAATTGTTTAAACCAAAAAACAATTGCCAAACTACTGTCATGCTACCAATTTCTTTTGGTACAAGTCCCACAAAGTTGTATGCTAGGGATAAAACCTAAAGCTATGAACACTGAGACAAACTCGATGGTACTTCTCCTTAAAACTTGTTGCGAGATAGATTGAGTACTCTAAGATTGAGAGGTCTCTAGCTGCACATGTCCACAGGCAAGCTTCCTGGAAAACTATTATTTCTCTGAGAAATAAATTCCAAAGATGACATGTTAAAAATTGTTGCAAGTATAGGACCAGAAAACTTGTTTTGGAGTCTCAAATCCTTCAACTTAGGAAGGCTTCCAATCTCTTCTGGAATCATCCACTGTTGTAAGTTTCCATATAGGTAAAGAATCTAAATTAATTGAGTCAAAGTAATTAGAATATAGGATATATGAATTTTGAATTTTTATAGTCTAATTTAAATCTAAATTTTAGAATTGTTGCGTTAAATTTCTCTTTGTAAGGATCTCTTAATATAGTTGAATAATAATTATACATTTATTTATTTATTGTCACTGTTTTCACAAATATGTTGCAACGGTGTCATATCATTTTATTTCAAATATTTCTTCATATTTCTAAGGGGTTTTTACCTTTTTCATAATATTAGCACCATGTTTGTTGCTAATTCTCGCAAAGAATTAAGATTGAAAAATCATCTTTTTTATTAATTATTTTAACGTTCCTCTCTTTAAAATCCTTAGCAAGACAAAATTTGTAGATGAATTGCCAGCCAATTATAATGTAATGTTCCTATACCTGATGTTTAAATTATGTTTTATGCTTATACTTATGCCAATTATAATGTAATGTTCCTATACTGGTACCTGATGAAATAATAGTATAAGTAAAATGTTTTTGATCAACTTTAAACAACAATTCAAATAATCTAATAAACTAAATCATAAGGAAATCAAGTGCTGAATAAATAGATACCTAATGCAATACAAACAGAAGACTGAGTAGTAATTTAAGAAGAAAATGGTCATTACAATACATTAAATATAAGTTCACAAGACAAAACAAACTCAGTATCACTGCCTCATTTAGATAAATCCTCATACCTTACAGTTATTTTTTTTTCTTCCCGTCACAAATACTTGGAACTTATCGCCCTTTACCTTGGATCAAATATTGAAAAAAAGATTCACAAGCCACCTTGGCCTTCCATATGAGACAATGAGATAACCCAATCTAAATCCCACTATAAATCCACAGCCATAGCCCATGAGGACATTTTGCCATATAAATCCATCTAGAAACTCAGATTCATCATCATCATCATTTCTTGGCAACGTTGGAGGCACAAGTGGTGCTTCACAACCCTGACCGTTATCACACTTGTTTGTCAATGGACATCCACACAATCCAGGATTTTAGATGTATGAGGAGTTTTCGAATGTACCAAACTAGCGAACAAATGGAGGTACGGGCCCCACAAGATGATTCCATGAAAGGTTTAACATCGACAAAAATGTCAACCTGATCAAGTCTCTTGGAATTTCTCCTTCCAATTGGTTTGAAGATAGATCTAATGCTTCAAGTGCAGCTAAATTTCCGAGGGACCTAGGGATAGGGCCAGTGAGACTGTTATGTGACAAATTTAGATATACAAGTAAGCTAAGATTTCCTATAGAAATAGGAATGCTTTCGTTAAACTCATTATTAGATAAATCAAGAAGCACGAAATTTATCAAGATCCTTGGCACCTTGCACTCAGATCCTTTTAGAACAAGTGTCAATGGCTCCACTTCAACTTCAAAATTTCAGGCCCCAAGTTTATTCAAGGTTGCATTCATCATGGATATGAGATTCTTCAAACACTCAGCAGGCAAAGGTCCTGTAAACTTGTTATGCGATATGTCAAGAACCAGCAACTTTTGAAAAAGAAACTATCTTTAAAGAAGGAAGCACTTGTCCGTGGAATTTGTTGGACTTCAAAACAAGAACTTAAGTTGTGGATGACTTTTAATCCAAGAGGGAAATGAGTCTTGTATCTCATTGTTACCAACATCCAGAAGCAACAATCCTGTACAAGTCGGAAGGGACTCTGGTAATGTGCCTTCCAATTTATTTCCATTCAAGTTGAGGTATTCCAGCAATTTTCAAATGTTGATGGAATAGGGCCACTAAGGCGATTCTCATTTAAAGCCAAGATTTTCAAAGCTTTTTGGACAAACAAAGACAAAGAAGCGAGCTCATATTGCAGATAAAAGGTGGAAGTTGCCCAATCAAGTTATTGGAATATACATCTAGGGATTTCCAGTATGAGAGATCACCTATTTCGTTTGGAATTGTTCCATCCAGATTGTTTTCGGAGAAGTCCTGTGAATTCAAAGAGATAAATTACCCATTGTTGGAGGTATTGGACCAGAGATCTTGTTTTGTGCCAAGTATATCTCCCACAAATTTTTCAATTGTCCAATCCTAGGTGGTATTGAACCTGGATAATCATGAATTTTTAGATAACAAATTACCCAAGCTAACAATGACTGCTGAAAACTGCCATGGATATTATGATTAATTGTAAGCAAGAACTTTTCTAAGTAGAAATAGTAAATTGCATTCTCAAAACATGTACAATAAGTATCCTAGCCCTATTAAGTAATTTAAAAATCATACATAACGAACTAATATTCCATTCATGTTAATGTTAAAAGTCGCTCATCTTGGGTTAGATATCTAAAATTGTCCTGTTAAACGTTATAGCCTGTTTATAGCAATTGTCATCTTAAATTTTGACCACTAAGATACCCCTCCCAATAGTGTGCCCATTGTGTCAATCTTACATGGTCCTACCCTACTTTTTTAAGTAATAAAGGGAATTTGAAAGAATTTATAAGTTTTTCTGTAAGTGTTTGATAATTTTTTTTAATAAAAAAATTTATAAATTTCAAAAACAAGATCTTTAAAATTTATAAACTCTTTCAAAAGAGTTAGTTATTTTCAAAATCTTATAAACTACTTTATATTATTTAGTTATTTTCAAAATCTTATAAACTACTTTATATTATATATTAAAAATGACATAAATAAAGATATTTAGAATTTATAAATTCTTTAAAATAAGTTAGTTACTTTCAATTTATTTTCAAAATCTTATAAACTACTTTATATTATATATTAAAAATAAAATAAGTATATTTACATTACATTTTATTAATGATATTTACATTATTTTTATCATTATGACATTAATTATAATCAACAACTTAAATTTCAACAAAATTTGTTTTATTACTTTAACCTAAGGACTTTATTAGCTTATTTTTAAAATAAGATATATTAACAAATAAGTTCTAACTATATGTTATGAACAACATTACAAAGAATTAAAAATAATCTTAGCCAAACACCCTCTTAACCTAGAAAGTCACTGTTTTTGTTGAACCGTGTGAACTACATCCATTATCAACTGAGTCGAGCTTAATATTCATCGCGCATTCCAGATTTGTTCTATTTTGAAACGCTTGTACTGCCCACTTCCTTAATTATTGGCCTCATCAATTCACCATGCTGGTTGTTTCTCATTATCTGAGCCGATCAATCTACATAAAATGACATCTAGAATGTGTTTGGCTAAAGTTGCTTTTAATAGATTATAAAATACGAGTGTATAATATCTTCTTGCCTTATTTTAAACTAAACTTTTACAGTGTTTTGATGAAATAATATCATGACTTTATAAGATAATTTTTTAAATTTATTAGTATAAATAATTGTAATTCATAAAAATTAAATAAATTGCATTAATATAAATAAGGATTTTTATGCAATTTTAATACATAAAATAAGATAACTTATAAGATGTTTCAAAATGAGTTGAAAAGAGCTTACCTTTTTCTGATATGTTGTAATGAGCTCATTTCAAGAACTTATAAATTATTTTATCAAAAAAATTATCAAATACTTTTAAAAAATTCATAAACTGTCAAACATAATATCCTACGAAACTTGTAAGCAAATGCAGACAAACACCTTCGTAATCTAAGCTAGCCTTCCGTGATGATTTGGCCTAAAGGATCTCCTGAATGGAGTTTTAACTAGATAATATGTTTTTTCATACAAGTATAATTTTCAAGCATTATAATATTTAGGAACAAATTATTTGACCAGCTTTTGAAATTAAATATCACAATGTTCGTTCTTATACAATTGAAGAATTATGAATGAAAATGAAATGACAAGAAACCCATTGTTATAATAAAATATGAAGTATCATAGAAAAATAGTATTTGTCAATATTTCATGTTGATTAGATTGTATCCAAAATTTACTTATATAATTGAAAGTTTGAGGGATACTTTGCCTAATTAGCTTAAATATAATCATAATGACGAGTTCAGAAAATTTATGATTTTAAAACAACTCAAAAAATAGTAATGAGACACAAAATTATGTGGATTGGTCAAACAAGACCTAAGGCAGTGAAGAGAGGATATAGTTATATTATTGAGTCTTTCTCGGGTACAATAGAACAATTCAACAGATCAATAGCCAACAGTGTTTCGGGTACAATAGATCCTGATACTTGTTATGATCTGCATTTTCTGTACTTTTTTTACATTTTGAATTTTTTAATAATTGCAGTGAATTAAATTTTTTATTTTAAAATTCTGTTTTCTTTCTTTTATTTTTTTGTATTTTAAATTTCTTATTAATCAAAGTTAATTATATATTTTAATTTGAAATTCAGTTTTTGCTTTATGTTTTATTTTTATTTATTGAGGTTTAGGGTTTATTTTATATTATTTTCAAATTACTATTGCTTAATTGCTGTATTATTTTTACCAATTTTTCTCATACATTTAATTAAGGATTTTACTTTAATTTTTAATTTTTATTAATCTTAGCCATTATATATGTTTTAGGATACATTTCAAATTTTCTTTAATTGTCTTATAACTTAACAATTGCAATAATATGTAAAAACAAATTATAATCAACTATAAAATGCTACAAAAGTATATTAAAATCATGCTTTATTTTATTTTATTTTTTATTGTAATTAATTGTAGTTAATTAACATCCTTGCACGTAGATAGAGGTCAAACTTATGACCCTTATTATATATTTTAATGTGTGCGGGAAAGAATTAGTAAAAAATAATACACGAATTAAGAAATACTAAATTGAAAATAAAAAGTAAAACACCCTAAAGCCCAACTGATAAAAATAAGTAGAAATAGCATTTTAAATTAAAGTATTTAATTAACTATAAATTATAAATATTAAAAAAAAAAGAAAGAGCAGATCAAGACAAACGCCAAGATCTACTACTGCACTCGAAACATTATTTTGGGTGCACCTTCAAACAAACCTTTGTTTAATAAATAAATAAACAACAACACCGCAAGGGTGTCCATGTACAATTCAATTACATTGTATGAATTGGCTTGATTTACATGAAGTCTATGAAATTATGAAAATCTTGCTATAAGATGAGATATTATGGAAATTGGAAAGAAATATTATAAATATCTTGAACTTTATAAAATGATTATTTTATTGGTTTTCAAATAGCATTATCAATATTATTTTGGGTTATGTTACTAGACTTGGAGATTTGAGGATCTCAAAGACTGATAAAAATAGAGTTTTGTGTAAATTTGAAAGAGTCAACAATGAATTAGTTACTCAAATTTTAGAGGAAGTATGGAAATAATACAAAGTAAATAGTTTATAAGGGAATTTTTGATATGATCATTGATATATTAAGTTTAAAAGCAATGATGATCACAAAAACTTCATAAAAAGATGCCATATTAAAACTAAAGCAACTTCTATGCATTATTAAACCAGTCAAAAATCACAAAAATGGTCTAGACTTTGATCAATAGTGAATAACATTCTTATAATTTTTTAAAATGTTTAAAAAAATATTTTCAAAACTGGATTGATTATTGAATCAGAGAACTAATTAGATTACTGCATTACCAATTTGACTAGTTCAACCGTTTTTAAAAAATCAATTGTTTCAAATTATATATCATATTATTTTTACACATATAATAGTGTTGAAATAGTGTTATGAAATTAATTCATGTCCGCCAATTAATATATCAATTACATATAATAAAAAAATTTCATAATTCAATAAAAATTACAAATATTACAAAAATATAAAAGAAACTAAATTAAACTCCAAGCTAAACATAAATGTTGAAACTGACTTTTGGAAAATAAAAACAACACAACTAACTGAAATTTTTTAATTTCAAGATATAATGTTTAAATTTTCAATGACTTTATTAGAAAAATATATAGATAAAAATTATAAAATAAGTATAAGTAAAAAAATAGAAAGTGAAAATTTTAGAAAATAATAAATTATTTAGGAGGTAAAAACGAAATTATAATAAGTTATAACAATATTTCATTAATTTTTATTTATTTCAAAGGCATGTTTATATTTTCAAATTTTTTATCAATAAAAATTAGTAAAAACAAGTTTTTGAACTGATTCAACCCAATTGTGACCGGATTTGACCAGGTCAAATAACTTTCAAAATTTAAGCGAAATCCAAATGAACAAAACAAACACAATTTTATTTTAAAAAATCAAAAAGATATAAAATTATTCATAAAAAATTGAAAAATATTTTCCAAAATAATAAAATATAAATTTAAAAATCTTAATTTGCCAAACAATGAGGAAAAATGGTTTATATTTCTTAAACTTATAAAATTTAAAATTTATTATGTTGACTGCACATATTCTTTAAAATCATATAAAAATTATATATTCAAAAACATAAAAGACAATCTAAAATAACCTAAAATAAAAAATACAATTTTTTTGACTAGGATATTATGATTATATATTCTAAAAGTTTTAAAGTTATAAAATTCCAAATAATAAAAATAAATGATTGTATATTTTCTAAAAAAGTTCCGAAAAAATTTTTTTAAAATAGATTTCCCACCTTAAGAATTGCCATTTTTAAAATTGATATTTGTTTGTTAAATTGAAAGTAAAGCATATAATTCTAAAAGTCTAAATTTTCTCAAATATTAAAATGGATTTATTTTTCGAAAATAAGTAAATTAAAAAAGTTATCATATCTATATGCTCTACAGAAAGAAAAATATATTTCAAAGTATAACATATATATTACAAACCTTCTTAAAAATTTAAAAATAAATACAAAAATATACATTCAAATTTTCATTTTCATATTACAGTTTTTGAAATGTAAATTTCATTTAGTGGTAATAATGTTATTAAATGTTAATGATGAGCATTTAGAAGAAACATTTAAGAAAAATCACACATTGGTAATAAATAAATTAGACTGAATTTAGATTTTTGTAATATAATTAACCGGTCAAGGGATGCTCCATTTAATTTGGTTTTGTCAATACATATTTTCATGAAAATTCATCCTCTCCATTATCAGGAAAAAATAATACATTATTTAACTATAGTCCAGTATTGGCTTCTAATTCCTTTTAAAGCAGTAGCTATGGCTTAAACACAACAAACACGAGCATAGACAAGACAATAAAACTTAAATGACTATCTGCATCTCTCGTTTACTAGAAGACAAAACTTTGAATGATAGTAGAAAACGTAAGAAAGACATAGGTAACTTTATGCTACTATCCCCAAGAATAGCAATATAGAATTAGTAGGTATGGTATCAAATTGTATCACTTATCCCAATCTAAAAATATAACTTTTTTTTATTATCTTTGTAGGAATTAAAAGGACAGATCTCGTGGTTAAGCTTTTCAAAGTAATAATAAACAAGGTATGGTTAAGTTATTCATATCGCTTATTCTATTGTTGTAGACTGACAATTGACAAGGCGCTGTTATATTTCCAATTTCTCTTGGCAGAGCTCCAGTAAAATCATTAGATGATAGATCCAGCGATTCAAGTTGTGAATACAATGTCGAAGGTATTTCTCAAAGAAGCATGTTGTCAGATAGATCCAGGTCTCTAAGATTTTGGCTACCCATGCCAACATGAAAGCTTCCGAATAAGTGGTCTTTGGACAAGTATATACTTTCCAAAGTAGATATGTTAAAAATTGAGTGAGGAATTGTACCTAAGTGCAATTAATAGTATGACAATTTTTCCTCCATTTATTAATGAGAAACTTGGAATTGACTCGCTGGCACAGATTCATATGGGGTTGCTGTGTTTACGTAGGACTTTGGTTTAATAAAATAAAGAAATAAAGAACAATACCAAAAGTTGTCTATGTACATTTGAATTGCATGGCATGAATTGGATTGATTTACCTCTAAATTCTGTGAAATTGAACATCTTGCTATAAAATGAAATATTATGAAAATTGGAAAGAAGTATTATAAATATGTTGGACTTTACAAAATGATTATTTTAATGGTTTTCAAACAATATTTATCAATAATGTTGTGGCCTACATTACCAAACTTGGAGACTTGAGCATATTAGAGACTAATAAAAGCAGAATTTTGTATAAATTTAAAGAAGTCAACAGTTAATTAGTTACTCAAATATTAGAGAAAGTATGGAAAGAACACTTAGTAAATAGCTTATTAGTAAATTTTGATATGTTCATTGATGTGTTAAATTTAGAAGGAATGATAATCTCAAGAACTTCATAAAAAGAAGTCAAATTAAAACTAAAGCAACTTCTATGCAGTATCGAAGTTGTCAGAAATCACAGAAATGGTTTAGGCTTTTATCAATTGAGAATAATAGTCTTATAAATTTTTAAAATGTTTTAAAAATTATGAGTCAAAACAAAGTTTTCAAAACCAAACTAGTTATTGAACCAAATAACTAACTAGGCCACTAGTCCAAATAGTTCAACCAACCATTTTTAAAAATTGGTTGCTTCAAAGTATATCTAATATTTTCTTCGACACATATAGTAGTGTTAAAGTAATGTTAAAAAATTAATTCAAGTGTATCAATTAATATATCAAAAGATAAGTTTACATATAATACAAAAAATTCATAATCTAATAAAAATTACAAATATTGTTAAAATATAGAAGAAACTAAATTAAATTCAAAGCTAAACATAAATGTTGAAAATGAGTTTTGGAAAATCAAAACAACACAACTAACTGAATTTTTTAAATTTCAAGATACAATATTTAAATTTTTATGACTTTATTAGAAAAATATAGATAAAAATTATAAAATAAGTACAAGTAAAGAAAATAGAAAGTGAAAATTTTATATAATAATAAAGTATTTAGGAGGTAAAAATAAAATTATATTATGATATAAAAATATTTCATTAATTTTTATTTATTTCAAAGGCATGTTTATTTTTCAAATTTTTTATCAATAAAAATTAGTAAAAACAGGTTTTTGGACCGATTCAACTCAATTTTAACCAGAATTGACCAGGTGATAATAACTTTCAAATATTAAGCGATATCCAAATGAACAAAACAGACAAAATTTTATTTTAAAAAATCAAAAAGATATAAAATTACTCCTAAAAAATTGAAAAATATTTTCCAAATAATAAAATATAAATTTAAAAATCTTAATTTTCCAAACAATGAAGAAAAAATGATTTATATTTCTTAAACTTATAAAATTTAAAATTTATTATGTTGACTACATTTATTCTTTAAAATCATATAAAAAATTATTTATTCAAAAACATAAAAGACAATCTAAAATAACTAAACATAAAAAATATAATTTTTTTGTGTAGGATATTATGATTATATATTCTAAAAGTTTTAAAGTTATAAAATTCCAAATAATAAAAATAATGATTGTATATTTTCCAAAAAAGTTCTGAAAAAAAATTAAAAAAATAGATTTCCCACCTTATGAATTGCCATTTATAAAATTGATATATGTTTGTTAAATTGAAAATAAAGCATATAATCCTAAAAGTCTAAATTTTCTCAAAGATTAAAATGGATTTATTTTCGAAAATAATTAAATTAAAAACGTTATCATATTTATATTCTCTATGGAAAGAAAAATATATTTCAAAATATACATTCAAATTTTCATTTTCATATTAATGTTATTAAATATTAATGGTGAGCATTTAAGTGGGTCAAAATGCCTAATGGATTGATGAGAAAGCTAATCGAGGATGTAATAACCGAGTGAATGGGTACAAAATGAGATTATAATGATAACCATAAGTATTAAAGACAATAATGAATGATGTTAATGAGGGCATGAGTGATCAGATTTATTGAAAAGATTTTTGGATGGTTGGTCAAAACAATCAAGACAGAGAAAGTTACCAAAGCGAAATTCAAAACATACTGTCTAAATTATAATATGAAATTGATTAAAATCTAAATATCAATTTCAATTATAATAGACATTAAACAAATTAAAGTAATGCTTTTTCACAAATGTGATGGCCAAGAGGATTAATGGGAATTAATGTGATAGAAAGAGTCAGAACTCCCCACACCACCAGACAGCCTGGACAGCTGGTACGAGAAGAAGAGTAAGAAAACTCTAAATTGCCAACCTCATGGTAATAAGTGGGCCGAACCTTTTTCTACACATATGTAAAATTTTCATGATGATATATGTAGAAATTTGAAGGCGTATGCATGATTGTAGAAGGGCGACATGGACTTTAGTGATTGAATCGTGTTCATTAGTATTTTATCAAGCCCTGTCCGATATGAATTATCATTGGAAGGATGAATTGGACTTCAACAAAAGAACTTTAAGGAAGGCGGCACCTGACGGTGAAATTTATTGGACATCAACTCTAGAATCTTCAAGTTTTCTAGATGTTTCATCCAAAAGGGAAACTTTGACACCAAGATACACACACATGGCACAGGTTTAGTAACTTCATTTTTGTAAATAAATTTACTTAAAATATAATAAATTTGTAAAGTTTTAAAATTAATAAAAAAAATATAATTAGTTCATAAATGTTAATAACGCATATTCATTTTTGGCTAGTTTGTTTAAGTGAGAATCTGGTTTAATAGAATTCACTAATAGTTATTTCACGCGTTTGTCCATATTCTGTGTATATGTTTTAAAATTGCTAGAAAAGCCAAGTTATAACTTACAATGCTAAATAAATTTGTATGTTTTACGTGATAGAATAAACATGTTTCTATATTAATACTCAAAATATTACTGAAACTAAAGGAAAATCAATTTTACAAAATTACAGAATCAAATAAAAATGAGCATATTATTGCATTTAATCCAAATTATAGTTTATATTAGAAATGCAAAGGATAAAGAATATTATTGTATGATATATGCCTGTATGAAAATAAGTTTTTTTTGTAAGTCAAATATAGATTTCATTCAAGCAAAGATTTTTTGTAATCCAAAATTGGCCAAGGTGGCATGCCATACATTAGGCGAAAAAATATTGTGTAGCAAGTTTGGAAAGGTAGATTTTGATAGGTAAAATGATTGTAAATTTACATCTAATTGTGGCTTTTATAATATGCTCTGGTCTATGAAGTTGTGAGAAACTACTGTAACGACGACGATGATGAACTCTTTAAGTTGACAAGGATAATTAAATGAAATAACAAAATCTACATTCTTTATCTAAGGAATTTTCATCATATTTAGCAAGTAATTGTACAAAATTTGAAGTCATCGGATACAAAATTTGAAGTAAGAATGATTTTTATTACATATTCTTTATTTTCCAATTTGGATCTTATTTTTGACATAAAATTCAGAGTCACTTCTGAATTTATTTTACTTTATTTTTTTGTATACGTACGTATATACACTATATTCAAAATTAAACTACTGTTTCAATATTAATTCAAAATGATTTGATATTTAATAATGCTTTTCAAATTAAATAAAGTAAATGGAAACATCAAAATAAATATACAATTCATCATTTTATACTATTCTTGAACTTCAAAATCTAAAAAAAACACGCATCATTGTCCTGAAAAAACATGAACCAAAAACTGGATATGATTGTGGTGGGTAAAATTTTATAATATTTATGTACAAATAATTCACAAGAAAAAACAAGTAAATGAAAGGACAATAATGCCAGTGTCATGAAAGTAAAACGACAATAATACCAGAAAGCAACACCTCAAAAAAGTTCACATTTTTGAAAGCATGAGAAGTCTTAGTCACTTTACACTACTATTTTAAATTTAGTTGTTTAAAGTTAACTAGTGTCATAACATGACATTACTTTCGAAAGTAGAAGTTCACTTTTATAAAATAAAATTCCATTTTGAACATAGAAATTAAATGATTATTTTGGATTGGTAAGCACTTCAATACAATAATAAAAAAGAAAGAATAACCAAAATTGGCAAAGCATTTCACATTAATTGCTTATATATTGACGAACGAAAATTCAAAGCTCATTCTATTTTCATGTTTCTTTGGCAAATCTCTAGTAAATTCATTGAATGAAACCTAGAGCTCTTAAACTTGAAAACATTGAGATAAATTCGAATATAGATTTTTTTCAAACTAAACCTTATGCTTATTTCATATGAATCATTAATCTACTCTAATAACAGATGTTTTCTTTTTCTATTCTTATCTGGTTTCTTTATATAATACTTGGTGATTAATTCATATTTAAAATTCATGATTTAAATGGGTTACATTTGATACATAACCCACTGTATGGATGAAAAAATATTTACCTACATGAATTACCCTTTTAAAATTGAAATCCTTAGCCCCCTCCAACCCTAACAACAAAACAAAAATATAGAAAAAATAGTTACACACATATATAAAAAAATTTTAAAAAAACACAAGTATGAACATGATAAACGAGCATGAAATTAAATATATAAGTTCATCCAAGAGCGAGATCATACCAATGAAATTGTTGTAACTTAATGCTAGTGTCTCAAGCCTTGTTAGATTCGCCAACCAATTTGGGAGCTCTCTTCCAAAGTTATTACCTGATAAATCAAAATGTTTAAGCCATCGCAAATGACCCAACTCCTTGGGAAGCTCCCCTGTGTTTATGTAGTACTTTAATTTAATAAAATAAATAAAATAAAAATACCAATGGATGCCCATGTACAATTTAATTGCATTGTAAGAATTGGATTAATTTACTTTTGAATTCTATAAAATTATGAAAAACTTGCTATAAGATGAAATATTATGGAAATTAGAAAGAAATATTATAAATTTGTTGGACTTTATAAAATGATTATTTTAATAGTTTTTCAACAGCATTTACCAATAATGTTGTGGGTTACACTACCAAACTTGGAGACTTGTGGATATTAGAGACCAAAAAAAGTAGAGTATTATGTAAATTTAAAAGAGTCGACAAGTAATTAATTACTCAAATATTAGAGGAAGCAAGGAAAGAATACTTAGTAAATAGCTTATAAGGGAATTTTGATATAATTACGGATGTATCAACCTTAGAGGCAATGATGACCACAAGAACTTCATAACAAGATGCCAAATCAAAACTAAGGTAGCTTCTATGCAGTGTCGAAGCTGTAGGAAATAAAAAACTGGAATGGTCCTCGAATTGAAAAACTTATTAAATCACAAGTCCAACCAATTCAATCAGTCTTAAAAATCTAGTTGTTTCAAATTATATACAATATTATTTATACACATATAATAGTGTTAAAATAAGGTCATAAAATTAATTTATGTCCATCAATTTATATATCAAATGATAAATTTTACATAAAATGCGAAAATTTTCATGATCCAATAAAAATTTAAAATATTACAAAAAATATAAAGGAAACTAGATTAAATTCAAAGCTAAAGATAAATATTGAAAAATGGGTTTTGGAAAGTAAAAACGTCACAATTAACTGAAAATATTTAATTTTAAGATACAAAATAAATTTTCAATGACTTTATTACAAAATGTTGATAAAAATTATAAAATAGGTACAGTAAGAAAATAGATTGTGAAAATTTTGTATAATAATAAATTATTGAGGAGGTATAAAATTAAAGTAAGATATAAAAATATTTTATTTATTTTTAATTATTTGAAAGGCATGTTTATATTTTTAAAATTTTTATCAATAAAAAACACTAAAAGACAGTTTCTTGACCAGTGTAACTAGTTCATGCCAACTTTCAAATTTTAGGTGGTATCCAAATGTACAAAAGGAAAAAAATTGTATTTAAAAAAATATGGAAGATATAAAATTTATCTTGAAAAGTAGAAAAATATTTTTCAAATAGTTAAATATTAAATATGAAATACAAATTTAAAAATCTTAATATGCCAAAAGAATGAGGAAAAAATGGTTTATATTTCTAAAAGTTATAAAATTTGTAATTTATTATGTTGGCTGCATATATTCTTTAAAATCATGTAAAAAACTATATCTTGTAAAACATAAACGACAACTTAAAATAACTAAAAGTAAAAAAATATAATTTTTTGCATAGGATATTATGAATTTATATTCTAAAACTTTAAAAGTTATAAAATTACAAATAATATAAATAAATGATTATATTTTCCAAAAAAACATATTTAATAAAAATGTTCAGAAAAAATTAAAAAAATTGTTTTCGTACATTAAGAAGTCACATATATAAAATTGTTTTTAAATTGAAAAACAAAACATATAAATATAAAATTCTAAATTTTCTCAAAAGTAAAAATGTATTTATTGATCTAAAATTATAATATTAAAAAGTTATCATATTTATATTCTCTATAAAAGAGAAAAATATATTTTTAACATATAACATATATGTCTCAAAAATTCTTAAATGTTTAAAAATAAATATAAAAATATACATTCAAATTGTTATTTTCGTATTATGTTTTTTGAAATGTAAATTCTGCTTGTTGTATTTTTTCAAATATATTTATAAAATATATTTTTTATTTCTTATGAATAATTTTACATTTTTTTTAGAATATATATATGTTATATATTATGAATAATTATTATATTTTTTAGAATACATTAAATGAAACCCAAAGCACTTGATCTTGTGAACATTGTAACAAATTCGTATATAGATTTGTCTAAACTAAACTTTTTTTGCTTTTCTCATGTGAGTCATTAGTCTACTTTAACAACAGATATTTTCTCTTTCTATTCTTATCTGGTTTCTTTATATAATACTTGATCGATTAATTCATAATTAAAATTCATAATTTAAATATGTTATGTTCAATATATAACCCACTGCATTGATGAAAAAATATTTATCTATATGTATTACCATTCTAAAATTGAAATCCTTAGCCCCCTTCAACCCCAACAACAAAATAAAAATATAGAAAAAAGAGATACACACATATATAAAAAAATTTAAAAAAACACAATTAAAACTATGATAAACGAGCATGAAATTAGATATTTAGGTTCATCCAAGAGCGAGGTCATACCATTGAAATTGTTGTCATCCAATGCTAGTGTCTCAAGCCTTGTCAGATTCGCTAGCCAATTTAGGAGCTCTCCTCCCAAGTTATTTAGTGATAAATCGAAATGTTTAAGCCATCACAAACGACCCAACTCCTTGAGAAGCTCTTCTATGTTTATGTAGTACTTTAGTTTAATAAAATAAATAAATAAATAAAAATACCAATGGATGTCCATGTACGATTTAATTGCATTGCATGAATTGGATTGATTTACTTCTGAATTTTATAAAAATATGAAAAACTTGCTCTGAGATGAAATATTATGGAAATTGGAAAGAAATATTATAAATTTGTTGGACTTTATAAATTATTATTTTAATGGTTTTTAAACAGCATTTACCAATAATGTTGTGGGTTACGCTACCAAACTTGGAGACTTATGGATATTAGAGACCAAAAAAATAGAGTTTTGTGTAAATTTGAAGGAGCCGACAAGTAATTAGTCACTTAAATATTTGAGAAAGCATGGAAAAAATACTTAGTAAGTAGCTTATAAGGGAATGATCATAGATGTATCAAGTTTAGAAGCAATGATGACTACAAGAACTTCATAAAAAGATGCCAAATCAAAACTTAGGTAGCTTCTATGAAGTGTCGAAGCTGTTGGAAATTGGAAATACAAAGCAAGAATGGTCCTCGAATTAGAGAACTTACTGGGTCACCAGTCCAACCAGTTCAAGCCGTTTTAAAAATCTAGTTGTTCCAAATTATATACAATACTATTTATATGCATATAATAGAGTTAAATTAAGGTTATAAAAGTAATTTATGTCCATCAATTTATATATCAAATGTTAAATTTTACATAAAATACAAAAAATTTCATGATTCAACAAAAATTAAAAAAATGACAAAAATATAAAATTGATGTGAATGACTTTATATGTTATTATTTTGTTGAAAGCAATATTTTCCTTCAACATGTCCCGAAATTACTTCAAAATTTGAAAGTTAATGTTCTTTCTCGCTAACTTAACTTGGCTTGATGTGCGAAACATTACCCAGTCACACGCCATGCAATGGCTGATCATTAGACCAATCAAATTATTATTATTATTAGTTGTGATAATAATGCTATTGAATACTAAGAAGAAGCATTTAAGTGGGTCAATATGGCTTAAGGATTGATGAGAAGCAGATTGAGGATGTAAGAACCGAGTGAATGGCTACAAAATGAGATTATAATGATAATTATATGTATTAAAGACAATAATGAATGGTGTTAATGGGGGCATGAATGACCAGATTTATTCAAAAGATTTCTGAATGGTTGGTAAGAGAAGAAGAGTAGGAAAACTCTACAACGCCAACCTCATGGTAATCAGTGGGCTGTACCTTTTCAATTCAATTTATGAAAAAGAAAGTTAGGATTTGAACCATAGGAGGATATATAGGTAGATTTTTTCTACACATATGTAGAAATTTAAAGGCGTATGCATAATTGTAGAAGGGTGACGTGGACTTTAGTGATTGAACCGTGTTCATTAGTATTTTATCAAGCCCCGTCCGATATGAATAATCATTGGAAGGATGAATTGGAATTCAACAAAAGAACTTTAAGGAAAGCAGCACCTGACCATGAAATTTTTTGGACATCAACTCAAGAACTTTCAAGTTTTCTAGATGTTTCATCCAAAAGGGAAATGAGTCTTGTACTTCATTGCCACCGATGTGGTGAACCATTAGTCATCCACAATTAAGTAGGAAGGATTAGGGCTAGTCAATCATGTCATAATGGCGGATTGTGGGTTGATTGGAGGAAGAATTATGGCTCATGGGAGAGGATTAAGCTCGTCAAGGCTTGAGGGGTTTTGGTGCTGATTGTTGGGGAATTAACGCTGATTGTGGGGGGATCGAGGCTGATTGTTGGAGAATAATTAGTGAATAATAAGGTTTTGGGTAAGTCCACTTATATCCAAACTCATCCTAGCCATAAAAGCCTAGTGACCACTTAAAAGTGATGTAAGAGTAACATTCACACGAAGTTACACACATGGCGCAGGTTTGGATACCCATAAGTTAATATCTTTTCTTTTATCATGAGTTCACAATTTTGTGTAGTGATCAACTTTATATAAGATTGTTTCTTTCATATGAAGTCCTCTGTAAGAGATATAACATATATATTGAGAAAGACCTCAAAATATTTTCTATATGAACTTGGATAGATTATAAAATTTAAAAAAAAATTTAGGAACTATAAAATATCAAAGAAATTATTTTTTAAAACTCATATTTTGAATTATATAAATACTTTTAATATAATTTTAATCGATTAGTAACTTCATTTTTGTAAATAAATTTACTTAAAATATAATAAATTTCTAATGTTTTATGATTAATAAAAATAATATAATTAGTTCATAAATGTTAAAAATGTATATTCATTTTTTGGCCAGTTTGTTTAAGTGAGAATTATGTATAAATGTTTTAAAATTGCTAGAAAAGCCAACTTATAACTTCCAATGTTAAATAAATTTGTATGTTTTAGGTTATAGAATAAACATGTTGCTTCTATATTAATACTCAAAATATTATTGAAACTAATGGAATCAATTTTACAAAATTACAAAATCAAATAAAAATGAGCATATTATTGCATTTAATCCAAATTCTAGTTTATATTAGAAATGCGAAGGACAAAAATATTATTGTATGGTATATGCCTGCATGAAAATAAGTTTTTTTTTTGTAAGTGAAATAAAGATTTCATTCAAGCAAAGATATTTTGTAATCCAAAATTAGGTAAGGTGGCATGACATATATTAGGTGAAAAAAATATTGTGTAGCAAGTTTGGGAAGGTAGATTTTGATAGGTAAAATGATAGTAAATTTACATCTAATTGTGGCTTTTATACTGTGCTCTAGTCTATGAAGTTGTGAGAGACTACAATAATGATGATGATGATGACCAATTTAAGTTGACAAGGATAATTAAAAGAAATAACTAAATCTACATTCTTTATGTAAGGAATTTTCGTCATATGTAGTAAGTAATTGTACAGAATTTGAAGTCATCGAATACAGAATTTGAAGTAAGAATGATTTTTATTACATATTCTTTATGTTCAAGTTTGGATCTTATTTTTGACATAAAATTCAGAGCCACTCCCGAATTTATTTTACTTTTTTTTTTATATGCGTACATATATACACTATATTCAAAATTAAACTACTATTTCAGCATTTATTCGAAATGATTTGATATTTAATAATACTTTTAAAATTAAATAAAGTAAATGGAAACAATCAAAATAAATATACAATTCATCATTTTAAAATTATTTTTAAACTTCAAAATAAAAAAAAAACACGCGTCGTTATCCCGAAAAAACAAAAACCAAAAACTGTAGATGATTATGGTGGGTAAAATTTTATAATATTTATGTACAAATAATTCACAAGAAAAACAAGTAAATGAAAGGACAGTAATACCATCATGAAACTAAAACAACAACAATAGCATAAAGCAACATCTCAAAAAAGTTCACATTTTTGAAAGTACCAGAAGTCTTAATCACTTTACACTACTATTTTAAACTTAGTTGTTTGAAGTTATCTAGTATCATAACTTGATATTACTTTCGAAAGTTGAAGTTCATATTTATCAAATAAAACTCCATTTTGAACATAGATATTAAATGATTATTTTGGATTGGCAAGCACTTCAATATGATAATTAAAAAGAAAGAATAACCAAAATTGGTAGAGCATTTCATATTGCTTATAAATTAACGAATGAAAATTCAAAGCTCATTATATTTTCAAGTTTCTTCCGGCAAATCTCTAGGAAATTCATTGAATGAAACAAAGGCATGCCAAATCAAAACTAAGGTAGCTTATATACAATGTCGAAGCTGTCGGAAATCACAGAGAAGGTTTAGACTTTGATTAACAAAGAATACCATTCTTATAATTTTTTAAAATGTTTAGAAAAATGTAGAGTAAAATAATGTTTTCGAAACCGGAATGGTCCTTGAATTGGAGAACTTAAACCGGTTTTAAAAATATTCGTACACATATAATAGTTTTAAAATAAGGTTATAAAATTAATTCATGTCCATCAATTAATATATCAAATGATAAATTTCATATTAAATACAAAAATTTTCATGATTCAATAAAAATTAAGAATATTGCAAAAATATAAAAGAAACCAAATTAAGTTGAAAGCTAAACATAAATATTGAAAAATGAGTTTTGGAAAATAAAAACGACACAATTAATTGAAAATATTTAATTTCAAGATACAATATTTAAATTTTCAATGATTTTATTTGAAAATGTTGACAAAAATTATAAAATAGGTACAGTAAAAAAATAGATAGTGAAAATTTTGTATAATAATAAATTATTTAAGAGGCCAGAAAATTATGATAAGATATAAAAATATTTTATTTATTTTTAAGTATTTGAAAGGCATGTTTATATTTTTAAAATTTTTATCAATAAAAAACAATAAAAGACAGTTTCTTGACCAGTGTGACCAGTTCATGCCAACTTTCAAATTTTAACTGGTATCCAAATGTACAAAAGGAAAAAATTGTATTTTCAAAAAACTGAAAGATATAAAATTAATCTTGAAAAATAGAAAAAGATTTTCCAAATAGTAAAATATTAAATATAAAATATAAAATTAAAAATCTTAATACGCCGAAAGAATGACGAAAAAATGGTTTATATTTCTAAAACTTATAAAATTTGTAATTTATTATGTTGACTGCATATATTCTTTAAAATCACATAAAAAATTATATCTTTTAAAACATAAAAGACAATTTAAAATATCTAAAAATAAAAAAATATAATTTTTTGTATAGGATATTATGAATATAGATTCTAAAATTGTTATTTGTTTTTTAAATTGAAAAACAAAACTGATTTTAAAACAACCCGAAAAATAGTAATGGGACACAAAATCATGTGGATTCGTCAAACAAGACCTACGGCGGCGAACAGAGAATACAGTTATATTATTGAGTCTTTCTCCGGTACAATGGAACAATTCAATAGATCAATAGCCAACAGTGTTTCAGGTCCAATAGATCCTGATACTTGTTATGATCTACATTTTCTATCCTTTTTTTACTTTTTGAATTTTTTAATAATTGCGGTGAGTTAAATTTTTTATTTTAAAATTCTGTTTTCTTTCTTTTATTTTTCTGTATTTTAAATTTCTTATAAATCAAAGTTAATTATATATTTTAATTTGAAATTCAGTTTTTGCTTTATGTTTTATGTTTATTTATTGAGGTTTAGGGTTTATTTTATATTATTTTCAAATTACTATTGCTTAATTGCTGTATTATGTTTTACCAATTTTTCTCATACATTTAATTAAAGATTTTACTTTAATTTTTAATTTTTATTAATCATAGCCATTATATATGTTTTAGGATACATTTCAAATTTTCTTTAATTGTCTTATAACTTAACAATAGCAATAATATATAAAAATAAATTATAATCAACTATAAAATACTACGAAAGTATATTAAAATCATGCTTTGTTTTATTTTCTTTTTTATTTGAATTAATTGTAGTTAATTAACATCCTTGCACGTAGATAGAGGTCAAACTTATATGACCCTTATTATATATTTTAATGTGTGAGGGAAAGAATTATTAAAAAATAATACACGAATTAAGAAATACTAAATTGAAAATAAAAAGTAAAATACCCTAAATCCCAATTGATAAAAATAAATAGAAATAAAATTTTAAATTAAAGTATTTAATTAACCATAAATTACAAATATTAAAAAAACAGAAAAAGAAAGAGCAGATCAGGACAAATGTCAAGGTCTACAACTGCACTCGAAACATTATTTTGGGTGCACCTTGAAACGAACCTTTGTTTAATAAATAAATAAATAACAACACCGCGGGGGTGTCCATGTACAATTCAATTACATTGTATGAATTGGTATGAATTGGATTGACTTACATGAAGTCTATGAAATTATGAAAATCTTGCTATAAAATGAGATATTATGAAAATTGGAAAGAAATATTATAAATATGTTAAACTTATAAAATGATTATTTTATTGGTTTTCAAATGGCATTTATCAATAATATTGTTGGTCATGTTACTAAATTTAGAGACTTGGGGATCTCATAGACCGATAAAAATAGAGTTTTGTGTAAATTTGAAGGACTTAACAATGAATTAGCTACTCAAATATTAGAGGAAATAAGAAAAGAATACAAAATAAACAGGTTTTTGGACCGCATCAACCCAATTTTGACTTGATTTGACCAAGTTATAATAACTTTCAAATTTTAAGCGATATTCAAATGAACAAAACAGACAAAATTTTATTTTAAAAATAAAAAATATATAAAATTATTCCTAAAAAATTGAAAAATATTTTCCAAATAATAAAATATCAAATAATAAAATATAAATTTAAAAATCTTAATTTGCCGAACAATGAGGAGAAAATGGTTTATATTTCTTAAACTTATAAAATTTAAAATTTATTATGTTGATTTCATATATTCTTTAAAATCGTATAAGAAATTATATATTCAAAAATATAAAAGACAATCTAAAATAACTAAACATAAAAAATATAATTTTTTGAGTAGGATATTTTGATTATATATTCTAAAAGTTATAAAGTTATAAAATTCCAAATAATAAAAATAAATGATTGTACATTTTCTAAAAAAGTTCTGAAATAAAATTAAAAAATAGATTTCCCACCCTATGAATTGCCATTTAAAAAATTGTTATATGTTTGTGAAATTGAAAATAAAGCATATAATCCTAAAAGTTTAAATTTTCTCAAAAATTAAAATGGATTTATTTTTCGAAAATAATTAAATTAAAAAAGTTATCATATTTATATTCTCTATGGAAAGAAAAATATATTTACAAAGTATAACATATATATATTACAAAAATTCTTAAAAATTTAAAAATAAATACAAAAATATACATTCAAATTTTCATTTTCATATTATAGTTTTTGAAATGCAAATTCCGTTTAGTGGTAATAATGTTATTAAATATTAATGATGAGCATTTAAGTGAGTATGGATTGATGAGAAAGCTGATCGATGATGTAAGAACCGAGTGAATGGCTACAAAATGAGATTATAATGATAATCATATGTATTAAAGGCAAT
The DNA here is from genome assembly GCA_019155195.1 of Avicennia marina. Lineage (NCBI taxonomy): Eukaryota > Viridiplantae > Streptophyta > Magnoliopsida > Lamiales > Acanthaceae > Avicennia > Avicennia marina. The sequence continues at coordinate 6,289,769 of CM032776.1, forward strand.
AATGGATGATGTTAATGGAGGCATGAGTGACTGGTTTTATTGAAAAGATTTTTGGATGGCTGGTCAAAATAATCAAGACAAGGGTGGTAACTAATAGAGCGAAATTCAAAACATACTACTTAAATTGTAATGTAAAACTGATTAAAATTTAAATTTCAAGTACAATTATAATAGATATTAAACAAATTAACGTAATGCTTCTTCACATATTTGTAATATATTTATCTTTTTAGATAGATTGATTAGTTGAAGTGTCTAATTAACTTTTTAATCACTTTAGTAACATGTACACAAAGATACACACATAGAGAATAGGTTTGGAAACCCATAAACTAATATTTTTTCTTTTATCATGAGTTCACAATTTTGTATGGTGATCAACTTCACGTAAAAATATTTCTTTGATGTGAAGTCCTCTATGTGAGATATAACATATATATTGAGAAAGGCCTCAAAATATTTTCTATATGAACTTGTGTAAATTATAAAAATTAAAGAAATTATTAGGAGTTATAAAACATCAAAGAAATTATTTTTTAAAACTCATATTTTGAATTATACAAATACTTTTAATATAATTTTAATCGTTTAGTAACTTCATTTACTTAAAATATAATAAGTTTATAATGTTTTATGATTAATAAAAATAATATAATTATTCCATAATTGTTAATAACAAAAGTTCATTTCGGCTAGTGTGTTTGAGTGAGAATTTGGCCCAATAGAATTCACTAGTAATAGTTACTTCACATATTTGCCCTTATTATGTGAAAATGTTTTAAAATTGCTAGAAAAGCCAACTTATAGCTTACAATGTCCGTTAGAAAAAACTAGAAAGTATTTACCATAATTATTCATTCTTATAGAATTAAACCCCCAGCCCTCTAGAAGCCTATATTCTTTAAAATCATATAAAAAATCATATCTTTTAAAACATAAAAGACAATTTAATATAACTAAAAGTAAAAATATAATTTTTTGCATAGGATATCATGAATATATATTCTAAAACTTTTAAAGTTATAAAATTCCAAATATTATAAATAAATGATTATATTTTTCAAAAAAACATATTTAATAAAAATGTTCAGAAAAAATAAAAAAAATCGATTTCATACATTAAGAAGTCACATATATAAAATTTTTATTTTTTTAAATTGAAAAAAATATAAATTTAAAAGTCTAAATTTACTCAAAAATAAAAAATGTATTTATTTTTCTAAAATTATAATGTTAAAAAGTTATCATATTTATATTTCCTGTAAAAAGAGAAAATATATTTTTAACATATAACATATATGTTTCAAAAATTCTTAAATGTTTAAAAATAAATATAAAAATATACATTCAAATTGTTATTTTCATATTATATTTTTTGAAATGTAAATTCTGCTTATTGTATTTTTTCAAATATATTTATAAAAAATATTTTTTATTCCTTACGAATAATTTTACATTTTTTTAGAATATATATTTTATATATTATGAATAATTATTATATTTTTTAGAATACATTAAATGAAACCTAGAGCTCTTGATCTTGTAAACATCGAGACAAATTGGTATATAGATTTATCTAAACTAAACTTTTTTGGCTTTTTTCATGTGAGTCATTACTCTACTCTAATAACAGAGATTTTCTCTTTTTATTCTTATCTTGTTTCTTTATATAATATTTGGTGGATTATTTCATTTTTAAAATTCATGATTTGAAAGTGTTATATTTGATATATAATCCAATGCAGATGAAAAAACATTTACTTACATGAATTAGCCTTTTGAAAAGAACAAAAATATAGAAAGAGTGCACACACACATATATAAAAAAATTTAAAAAAACACAAGTCAGAACAAGATAAACGAGCGTGAAATTAAACATGTAAGTTCATCCAAGAGCGAGATCATACTACCGAAATTGTTGAATTCTATTAGCAGTGTCTGAAGCCTTGTCAAATTCGCTAGCCAATTTGGAAGTTCTCCTCCAAAGTTATTATCCCTTAAATCAAAATGTTTAAGCCATTGCAAATGACCCAATTCCTTAGGCAAAACTCCATAAAAATAATTCGAATCTATGTCTAGAGAAACAAGACAAGAGATGTTCCCCAGTTCAGGAGGGACGCTGCCCTCAGGCGCCATATCTGAGATATTCACTTCAGTCACCCTACCATGGCCATGGCATGAGTCACAAGAGACCCCAATCCAGTCGCAGACAGATGTATTAGCTGTCCAATTTTTGGCCAGAAGCTTTGGAGGCTGATCATATGAAGTGTTAATGCGAGATTTCAACGCAAGCAGTGAAAATTGATCAATATTCAGACCAGTTTCAATTTGAGCTGAGCTATAGCCTAAAGCAAAGCAAACAATAATGAGTACTAGAATTTGGAAAACTGACCAAAACCTCGCCATATTTGCTTATCAAAAGAGAAATATATGGAGCTAAGGCTATATATATGTTGACACCGATCTGCGAGGGGAAGAATACTCGGTAATAAGGGGCAAGGCAATGCACATAAAAGAAAGTACGTCAAGTTTGTTCGTTGACCATTTGTAGGGTGTACACTTACTAGCCATGAGTGGCTTTCTTCTGCTTTTATTTAGTTCTTTGCCAACAAGTTTCGAATCAAATAACTGTTTTAGTGATAATAATTCATTTTACACCAGGCCTACTGCTACATATCACAACTTAAAATACCATGGCTGTTTATGGAATAGAATAATTTGCGACAAATTATCTTTCGCTAACACTCAAAAGCTTTAATTTCAATACATACAAATATATCTTAAACGTTGCATTGGGGGTCCTCAACAGTTTGTAATATAACATCTCAAGTATGAGGTGTTGAATTTAAATTGTTACGAGGTGTGTGAATTGAATGTGTTAAAAATATATATATAAAACATTTATTTTTTAAGTAATATTTTCATGACTTCTGCTTGTCCTATCTCCTCTATTGCCTCCTATATATATCTATACATATAAAATAATTTACCAATATTAAAATTGGAGATAGTAATTATTATGTGACAAGTGAATTATATTAAGACAAAGCAAACACGGCGAGGGAAATATATAAAAGAAAAATGCAGAAGTAGCCCACCGTTAATCACACGGTTTTTAAAGTAGAGGACAGCAACAAAATGTTAATTGGTGGAAACTTTTTGACATAATATATTTAAGTCACTGTAGTCATCTATTCTGCAAACAGACACATCAAATAAGTCCAAAATATTTATATGGTAATTATGTATACATACGTGTTAAAAGCTAAGTTGAGAGGAGGAAAAAAAAAGGGAAAACGTCACCACATAATCAAATCTGTGGATGATTTTTATTATCCTCTACTTAAAATTTTTCATTATGCCAAGAAATTAAACAACTCATCATGGCAACAAAAATACTAAATATGATTTTTTACAAGGGCTTCACGGTAGTATGAGAAATATATATGTTTGTGTGCATTTACAAGCATATGTCTGCATTTCATTAGTAAAACTACGTTAATTTGAAATTTTACATGTCATTGTCATTTTTAACAAGGACATAAACCTAACAAATGACAAATTAAACTTTAAGTTATGACATCATTTGTTTTTTTTCAAGATACCTTTACCAACTTGGTAGTTAACCAAAACAATATCTAAAAATGTCAATTTTAATATTTGTACCTTGTCGAACTATACATTTTAAGAAATCAATTTAAAAAGGATGGATGAGATGAAAATAAACAACTAATTTAAAGATTTCATTGCACAATATGGCCATAAATATACACAAATACAAAAACATATATACTTTTTCTATATGACATCTGTAAACAATAATAGCCATCTTACTTTTAATTGAACAAATATCTTTTCTTAGTTTGTTAATCTCAAACAGTAATTCCATTAAAAATTATGAGAAAATGAGAAAATTTATAATTATATACATACACACATATATATAGATACAGATTACATGGTTATAAAAATTTATATTGTATAGGATTGTGATTCGTTAGTGAATTTATTGGTCTTTTATGACTGAATTTAACTTTGGTATAGTACTAACAAGATTAAAGTGCCTATAATTGTTGGAGAAAGATTATATTATATAGTTCTAATAATCTTACATTGATTTGGACGGGAGCAAATCAAGTCAAGGCATTGGTAGACAAGACATAAGGGTTTATGCTTTTTAAAAACATGTTATTTATATTGAAAATAAGGTGTAGAAATAAAAGTGCAATAATTTATTTTGCCCCCTTGTCTACTTTAGATACCTTCTTGAAATTTCTCAATGTTATATAGGCTATTGGAAGAAAACTACAAGTCATTGTCGGAAAAGACGTAAAAGTTCAAGCTTTTTAAAGACATATTATTTATACTGAAAATAATGTGTAGAAATAGAAGTGCCACAATCGATTTCATTCCCTTGACTACTTTAGATACCTCTAAAAAATATCCCAGTATCATACAGGATGTAGGAAGAAAATTACAGTACATTTATTGTTTTTCCTTTAGTAGTATGTGCATGTGCTTTGCATGAGTATCAAGAATTTAACAAGGGAATTTTTTTTGTAATGTACCTATGATTTATTTATTGCTTATTTTTTGAGTGCAAGAGCAACCATTGTGCCAAGAAATAAAACAACTCATCATGGCAATACAAATACTAAATATGATTTTTTTTCAAGGACTTGACGGTAGTATAAGAAATATATATGTTTGTGTGCATTTACAAGCATATGTCTGCATTTCATTAGCAAAACTACATCAATTTGAATCAATTAAAAATATATATACTTAAACCCATGAATCATTAATATATTTTGGTATATCATTACTAATTATTTTTAAAATATTATTTCAAAAACATCCCATGATATCCAAACATCAATCAAATTCCTCACAATTTTCCTTAGAATACCTAGCTCTTTTCACTAGTCAATGTGGAAAAAATTACCCCACTTACTAAAGTAGTTATGAATTGAAGAAATAGAAAGTAGGCTTTGTAGTAGGGTCCTTGAAAAAAAAAATGTCCTACAAGTTTTGAAAAAACACAAGTTAAAAAAATTTTCCAACTTTCAATTGTACATTACTTTATTACTACTACTTCTAGAACCAAAAAAGCCCATTTAAAATGAAACAAAATCAAATTTCTTGGAGACTAAGAATTTTAATAGAATTTGATTTCTAATTAGTGAAGTCAAATCCTAAATATTTCACCATGAGATATTATTCAACCAGAAAACAACTAGTTTGGGACAACTTTTGAAAAGTTTTGAAAAATAAAAAATCATCCCAAAGTCATTTCAAAGTTGTTCCAAATGCATGTCTCTTTGTGAACTGAAAAACCATTCCAAAATTGTCTCAAATTGGGATGGCCTCTACAAGTCGTTACTAACGTTGGGATGGCTTCTTGTGGTTATCTCAACTTTAGGAATGAATTTTAAAAGCCATTTCATACTTGTCTCAATTCGTGGGTTTTCAAGTAAGATCAAATATGACTCTATTTCCCTTGTAACTCAAATTTTTCTCTTCACTATTGCTAAAACAATATCCAAACTAATTGAAAACTCCATGAAATTGTTGGAATTTAAAGACTTCATTAGACAATGTGGCCATAAATATAGACAATTACAAATATATATATATATATATATATATATTTCTATACAATGTATGTGAACAATGATAGCCATCTTACTTTCAATTGAATAGATATATTTTCATGGTTTGTTGTTCACAAATAGAAATATCATTTAAAATTATGAGAAAATGAGAAAATTCATAATTTTATACGTACACACACACACACATACAGATACAGATTACATAGTTATAAGAATTTGTATTGTACAAGATTGGGATTCGTTAGCAAATTTATTGGTCTTTTATGACTAAATTTAACTTAAGTGTAGCACTAACAAGATTAAAGCACCTATTATTGTTGGAATAAGATTATATTGTATATTTCTAATAATCCAACATTGACTTGGACTGAAGCATGTCAAGTCAAGGTATTGTTAGACAAGACATAAGGGTTTAAGCTTTTTGAAAACAATTTATTTATATTGAAAATAATGTGTAGAAATTTATTTTGCCCCCTCAACTACTTTAGATACCTCCACGTAATTTGTTAATGTTATATAGGATATTAGAAGAAAATTACAAGTCATTATCGGAAAAGACATAAAAGTTGAAGCTTTTTAAAACATATTATTTATTCTGAAAATAATGTGTAGAGATAGAAGTGCCACAATTTATTTTGTTTCATTGACGACTTTAGATATCTCCTTAAAATATCTCAATGTTATAAAGGATGTAGGAAGAAAATTACAGTACATATTTTGTTTTTACTTTAGTAGTATGTGTATGTGCTTTGCACGAGCATTGATAATCTAACAGGTGGTTTTTTTTTTTTTTTTGTTTACCTGTGGTTTGTTTATTTATTATTTTTTGATCGCAAGAGTAATCAAGGACATATAGTTCAGTATTTTTTACTTTAGTACTACATTTATAGTCTTAGGATTATTAAATTTAAATATATACAAATGTTTGAATCAATTAAAAGTATATATACATTAACGTATTAATCATTAATATATTTTGGTATATCATTACTAATTATTTTAAAATTTTATTTCAAAAATATCCCATGATATCTAAACATCAATCAAATTTCTCACAATTTTCCGTAGAATACCTAACTCTTTACACTAGTCAATTACAAAAAAATTTCACCACTTACAAAAGCATATATGAATTGGAAAAATTGAAAGTAGCCCTTTTATTAGGGTCCTTCAACTTTAGAAAAAAAATGTCCTACAAGTTTTGAAAAAACATAAGTTATATAATTTCTTCAACTCTTAATTGTAAATTACTTGATTACTACCACTTTTAGAACCCAAAAAACCCATTTAAAATGAAACAAAATTAAATTTCATGGAGACTTAGAATTTTAATAGAATTTGATCTCCAATTAGTGCGTCAAATCCCAAATATTTTACCATGAGATATTGTTCAACCAGAAAATAGTTAGATTGGGACAACTTTAGAACGATCTTGAAACCAAAAAAAAAAAAAAAAATCATCCCAAAATCGTTCCAAAGTTGTCTCGAATGCATGGCTTTTTGTGAACCAAAAAATCATTCCAAAATTGTCTCAAGTTGGGACGGCCTCTGCAAGTTGTCCTTAAAGTTGGTAGGACTTCTTGTGGCTGCCCTAACTTTAGGAATGATTTTCAAAGGTCGTTTCATAGTTGTCCCAGTTCGTGGATTTTAAAATAAAGTCAAATATGAAATTGTTGAATTTTAAAGACTTCATTAGACAATGTGGCCATAAATATAGACAATTACAAATATATATATATATATATATATATATATTTTCTATACAATGTATGTGAACAATGATAGCAATCTTACTTTCAATTGAATAGATATATTTTCATGGTTTGTTGTTCGCAAATAGAGATATCATTTAAAATTATGAGAAAATGAGAAAATTCATAATTTTATACACACACACACACACACATACAAATACAGATTAAATAGTTATAAAAATTTGTATTGTGCAGGATTGAGATTCGTTAGCAAATTTATTGGTTTTTTATGACTAAATTTAACTTAGGTGTAACACTAACAAGATTAAAGCACTTATTATTGTTGGAATAAGATTATATTGTATATTTCTAATAATCCAACATTGACCTGGACTGAAGTATGTCAAGTCAAGGTATTGTTAGACAAGACATAAGGGTTTAAGCTTTTTGAAAACAATTTATTTATATTGAAAAAAATGTGTAGAAATAGAAGTACAATAATTTATTTTGCCCCCTTGACTACTTTATATACCTCCATGTAATTTGTAAATGTTATATAGGATATTAGAAGAAAATTACAAGTCATTATCAGAAAAAACATAAAAGTTGAAGCTTAAAAACATATTATTTATACTGAAAATAATGTATAGAGATAGAAGTGCCGCAATTTATTTTGTTCCATTGACAACTTTAGATACCTCCTTAAAATATCCCAATGTTATAAAGGATGAAGAAAGAAAATTACAGTACATCTTTTGTTTTTACTTTAGTAGTATGTGTACGTGCTTTGCATGAGCATTAATATTCTAATAGGTGTTTTTTTATTTTTTTGTGTACCTATAATTTGTTTGTTGATTATTTTTCGATCGCAAGAGTAACCAGAGACACATAGTTCAGTATTTTTTACTTTAGTACTACATTTATAGTTTTATGGTTATTAAATTTAAATATATACAAATGTTTGAATCAATCAAGTTATAAAATTTCTTCAACTCTTAATTGTAAATGACTTGATTACTACCTCTTTTAGAACCCAAAAAACCCATTTAAAATGAAACAAAATTAAATTTCATGGAGACTAAGAATTTTAATAGAATTTGATTTCCAATTTGTGAGTCAAACCCAAATATTTCACCATGAGATATTGTTCACCCAGAAAACAGTTAGATTGGGACAACTTTAGAACGATCTTGAAACAAAAAAAAAAAAAAATCATAAAATCGTTCCAAAGTTGTCTCGAATGTATGTCTCTTCGTGGACCAAAAACCATTCCAAAATTGTCTCAGGTTGGGACGGTCTCTGCAAGTTGTCCTTAAAGTTGGTAGGGCTTCTTGTGGCTATCCCAAGTTTAGGAATAACTTTCAAAGGTCAGACTCATAGTTGTCCCAATTCGCGAGTTTTAAAATAAAGTTAAATAGGACTTTATTTCATTTGAAACTCTAATTTTTCTCTCCACCATTGCTAAAACAATATCAAAGCCAATTGAAAACTCCATGAAGTTGCTAGGATTTAAAGACTTCATTAGACAATGCGGCCATAATTATAGAAAATTACAAAAACATACATATTTTTTCTATTTGGAGACATGACATATACACACTCTACTAGTACTATACTTATATCATATTTTGATATAACAATCTTTTAAAATATCATATGTAATGTATAAAAAATAATTGAATATATAAATTATTGAAGGAAATATAGCCTTTTAAAGATGATTTAGTTTTATAAAAAACATCAAAAACACATATGGGCATTTAAAAAATTAAATATAAAATAAAATTGAAGTAAGAGAATAATTTTAAGAAGTAATTAACCTGTAGGTTAGTAATTAAAATTTTGAAATTCTATGATTCCTTTATTGGATGATTATGATTTTGCCCGCCACTTCATATCTTTATTTTAGTTTCATAAAAGTCTTTATGCTTTACTTTATGTATTTTTATACTATTTAATTTTCTTCCGTCCTTTTATTATAATCAATTCATATTTCACTTTTACTAATATAAAAATATTATAGCACATACTTGGCAATAACAAAATATCATCAATATATGCGCATGTAATGGAATTAAAATCAGTAGAAGCAAAACTGAGATAAATAACGAAAAAAATATAAAAGCAAAATCTACATATGCATTTCTCGGGGAAAAATTATGTGTATGGTGCAGCTTTGTCGGTCGCAAATGAAATTCTGTATTGTCGATGCAATGTTTAAAATATTAAGTTCTATTGTTCACATTAGAAAAGATTCTATCAAATGGCCGTAAACCTAGCGATGACTTGGAACACAAAATAGTGAAGTCAATGTCCAAAAGACTTCCAAGTTTCGGACTGGTCTAATTTTCAAATCATACCAAGGATAAAATAATTTATAGAAATAGGCCAGTGGTGGGCCATTTTTGAATAATGACTTCCACTTGTTTGGCTCCCGCCTATTGTGTCCTCAAGATAAATATAATTATTTGCCAATGTTCATTTTGGGAGATATGAATTATTATGTGACAAAAGTTTTTTAATCAAGAAAAAGAACATAGGCAAGGGAAAATGATATACTATAATGGTTGAAGGATGTTAGCAAAGAAATGAAAATGCCAGAGAAAGAAAAAAGAAATTAAAAATTTAAATTTCATATCTTGTTTGGTTCAAATGGTTTTAATGAAAAAGGGAAATAAATTTATGTATTTCTTGTTGGTCAAGAAAAATGTAGAAAAAACAATGGAAGCAAAAGGAAAAGGGAACATGGATTTGTCAAAATCTATCAGCCTAATAATCAGGTCCGTATATTGAATTTAGTTGTCTAGTCTATTTGTGAATGGACACACCTAATAAGCCGAAATTGAACAATTCAAATGACTTGATTTTGAAAGATAATTACACGGTTACGATTTCAACTATCCATACATGTTAAGAAAGGTGTGGATGACTATTAATATCTTCTACTTGAATTTCTCTCCAAAGAATTAAATAGCATCTCCAAAGCAGTAATTAGAATCTCGAAGCAAGAAATATATTTGTATTTCTAAACCACAATTAAATTGATTTCAAATTTTGATATATCAATATCATATGTGACATAGAGTGGAACTTTAACACCTAATTCAAGTACTGATAAACTACAAATTGAAGACTAAGTCATAATATTATTATTATTCTTAAAGATCAATTTATAACGCAAAGACAAGGTCAATGGTACGAAATTGGAAAAAAAAGAGCTAATTTAAAGACTTATTATGACGAGAAAATGACCACAATGTGTACATATGTAGCTAGCTAATTTTGTTTGCACATTGAGTTGAAGTACTATGCAAAAATAAAGAAACTAAGACAAATAACGAAAAACAAAACTACATGCATTGTGCTGCATACATAGGGTAACAAAAATTCTAATATTGCTGCTTCGTGCTTCAAAAATTAAGTTCTTTAATCTTGATGATTAATTTTGATGAAATGCTAGCAAGATCAAGTTCAATTATTCGCACTAGAAAACTTTCCCTCACACAGTTGTAAAGCGAACCTTGACTTGGACCAGAGAAAGTGATGTCGTTGTCCAATAAGCTTAAGTTTCAAACTAGTATAATTTCCAAATCGAAGGCCATTTTGTCCCATTTTCTTTACTATCATATAGCATGTACCTAGCTTATATTAAAAAGAAACAATGATAAATAGAAAATAATATAACTATATCTTGTTTCTGAAGACTTCGATTATTTCGCTTATGGATTGGTCAAAAGACTAATTATCATTACACACACTAGCAATCAATTCTTTTTTAGAAAAAGTTTGATTCAGTCTTATAGTCTCATTATGATTACATCAATTAAAAATACTTTTTTGCATCTTTAATATCACTAATTAAATAATAATATATTCTAAAAACAACCCAAGATATCCAAATAAGCGATCAATTACATTATTATCGTCTATATTTCCATTAGAATATCTCTTTTGATACAATTCGAACCTAGACAAATTTCAAAGTAATCCTAAGCTTACACAATAAATACATTTTTGAAAGACACAATACTCCAAGTAAAAACTTTTCCCCCTCCCTTATCTATGGAAAAATATTTTTCAAAAAAACAATCATTATCTTCACAAAAATCAAATCATTACCCATAGAAATACACACATGTTTACATATATTTAAACCTCAACTATTGAATATATATCCTAACAGAAGCAATTAGTCCCTCTTAACCAAGAATATATTTGTACTACAAAAGAATGACAAGATTAATTTGAAGTTTAGAAATATCATGATCATATATAACGGAAAATGGGAATTAAAAAATTTAATAATATGACTTATAGTAGACTGATGAGTAAGTTTAATATTATTAGTTATTTGTCCCTAATATCATATGAATATTTTTTTTATTGTATCTAAAAACAATAATTATCATATTACTTTTCATTAAAATGGATATAATCTCCACCTCCTACTACAAGAAATTTCTCATACTTAAACAAGTGTTTGGGACAAATTTGGCTGAAAAAACCATCCCAAATCAGTTAGGGACAGCTTTTGAGGCCATCCCAACTGATTGCATTGCAGAAACAAGAGATACTTTAGAAGAAACCATGCCATATATGAAATGATTTTGGTACAGCTTTGAAACAGGTTTTTTGACACGGCTTTGAGACAAGTTTTTTGGCACTAGAAATGTGGTAGGACTTTGAGACGGGTTTTTTTGGTACAGCTTTGAGACAACATTTTTGGTACGGCTTTAGGATGGATGTTTTTGCAAGGCTTTGGGATGGCATTTCTGTCATGGGTTTCGAATGAAGTTTTCGGCACAGTTTTGGGATGAGTTTTGCAGTGAATGTTTAGGCATGACTTTGAGATGGCTTTTTAACAAATTTTGGCAAATAATTATAGTGAATTTTTCACATTTTCCTGTCTACTTTGTACATACACCTATTATGTGTAACTCACTTATTTCGGCACAAAAAGGTAAAAATATTAAAATGTTAAATTTTTAACATAAATACATATCCCAAAAGCATGAATAGAAGTACACAGTTTGTTGAATCAAAAGTCCATACAATTCCTATTATTTCAAACATAAGAAATGGGTGGAATTGTAAAATGTTGGGCAAATAAGAAGTACATCTAGCTATCAATATCGTCATCATCTTCCTCACTTTCATCATCGTCCAAGGAGTCGATCCCCAACTTTTTGGTTACAAGTCACATAAATTTATTTAACTCTGCCTATGTTTATGCCAGTTTTGTCTTGCAATCATCTATCTTGGCATCTTTTTCCTATAATTTTTGCTGAGTACATTCCTATACTTTCTACATTGCCCTTTGCTCATTGTGGGGTGAGGAAATTGAGCTAGTGGATACATTGGACAACTACATAAAGGACATAGCTTTTGATCCCATCCCTAATAGTCGACCATTTTTGAAGTCATCAAGTGTGTTGAGGACTATCATGTTATTGTTACTGAAGTTAGATGCAGTCTTGCCACTCTCTAATTCACATTCCTCTGGGTCCTCTATGGCATTTTGGCTTTGTTGTAATTTTTTCATCATTTCCTACAAAGTTTGGAAACCATTAACGATATACATGACATTGTAGTCAACATGACATGTTTAATAATTGTACTTACCCCCCGTGACTGTGCACGAGCGTTAGCCCATTCCCTAACAGTGTTTTTTTGCACTTTGGAATAAAGTTTGAGGGGAGTCGGTGGCCTTCCTAATGTTACCTGCTGGATTATTGATTAAATTTCAATATAAGTTACTATAAATTGTATTGCATTAATATAACTAAACACATAAAAATGGTGAATGGAAAGGCATATAAATTTATTACTCACCAGTTGTTCATTTTGGGTGATCACTAAAATGGAGTCGCTGCGATAAATGGTGGAAGCAAATGTGCTGTTAGCTGCCCAGTTAGCTTACTTCTCTTGCACACTACTTAGTATGTATCTTTTACCCACTGTCTAGCATCTCATTCCACTTCTTTTGAGGGATCTAATCAGCTTTTGTATTAGAAACTCTTGCCCAGTGCAAGTATTTCCATATTAATTATGCAACCTATTTCTTAAAGGCTCATTATATTGCCATATTGTCTACCAGGTCCCATTTGAATTCGTTCTAGGTAGACATGTCAAAATAAAAGTACACCTATTACCAACATTGCCGTGTCATTTGTTAGGTCTCATGTAAATTGGTATGGCATTGGGATGATTGTTGTTTAATTCTTTTAAATAAACTTTAGCATGACTTTGGGATGGGTAATATATAAAAATGAAATATCTATCTTGGGACAATTTTTAAAACTTTTTTAAATACTCTTTGACATGACTTTGACATGGGTATTGCGCAAAAGGGAAATACCTCTTCCAAAGCCGTCATAGTCTAGCACAAATTTGGCAAGGATTTGTGCCGATCCCAAATGAGTTATTTTATTTTTTGTGAGATGATTTATTTTATTTTTTTGGGATAGTCCATTGGCATAGAATTGGGACAGCTCTGGGACAATTTTCTAAAAATCATTCCAAAGTTGTCTTTGATTTGGGCTGCCCCAATCTTGTGATCCCTAACTTTTTGGGCATTAGTAGTAAATATTTTTTGGCATACATATAGATTGGAATAATAAAAAGGAGTATTGGTCATTATTTTTTCCTTGTTTACACGTGGAAATAGCCATGAATAGAGATGTGATATTAAGGTAAGATGTGGGAGTCATATAGTAACTACACTGTAGTTGGTAATCATGAATGTGGACTGAGACCTCATGAGCCTGGATCTCACAATCATGAGGCATGACTGTAGGCACTAGATAGACTTCATATTTTCTATAATTTATTGTGGTCGTAGTTGAGAGACATGGCGATGAGGGCCTGAGAAGGCTTGTCGTCAGCACGGGGAAGGTAGAATGCCTTGCGGGTATGGCGCATTAGAGTGCAAGCGCTGATCTCTCGCATACAGTTATGGGGCATAGTTTAGGAATTACAACGCAAATAATACCTCAGGTAAATGAGCTCCCATTCCAGAACAAGAAGTTGTGAGCCATGGTACATAATTTTCTAGAGGAGGTACTAAAGCCAGAGCTAGAGGAGGTAGTAGTGGACGGGGATGCATGGGCAGAAGAGAGAGATTTAGATTAGAACTATGAGTTAAATAGGATTGCTATAGTGGGATATTAGCTCACGTTATTAAGATAGATCCCTCATTCATTTATTTTGTTCCTTCCTTGTTATGTTCATGACAGATTATGCTATAAAATTTTATTTTCTATATTATGTAATCTAAGTCTCGAAGTGCCTTACGTGCTGCCTTGTAATTATGCATATTGAAATAGTGTAAATGATTGACTTAATTGGCACCATACCTATTTCCATATAGGAAATTGGTTGGTGGTGGGCCCCCTTTGTGTTACTTAGGACACCTTTTTCACCACCCCTATGGAGGATTCAACCAAATAAGCATATGCTTATCCTCCATCTCTACCCTTAATCTAATCTTAACTTCAATTGGCTATAGGTCAAACAAGTTTAAGGTGGGAGGATTTAGCTGTCAATACAACCATGGTAGCACAAGTAATGGGTGCTCAACAAGAAGCACTTGCTTAGCCTGTAGCCCAACCTAACTATGAAAACAAGGCTCGCTATAAGGTGTTTCAATATGCACACGTGCCAACCTTTGATAGGCCTCACGACCCCAAAGTGGCGTAAAAAGTGGTTAAAAGAAATAGAAGACAATTTCAAACTAATAAAAGTGCCCACAGATGTGCGGCTAAGGGTGGTTATCCCATTCTTGGTTAGCGATGCCACACTATGGTGGGAAGGCGTCTCACCAGTGGTGCTCACGGAGGGACCGATCACATAACCTTGATTCAAAGAGGCCTTTCTAATTCACTTTTTCCCAAGTGCACTCCGCCCTTAGAAAATGGGAGAGTTCAACAATTTAGCTGAAGGTCCTAACATGTTAATGGTGGAATACTCTGCCAAGTTCCACACTTTGGGCAAGCATTCTTCAAAATATGTAAAATATGTGATATCTGAATGTTATTCTAGATATGATACACATTGAGATATTTTATTTCCTACCTAAATATGTGATTTGTCAAAAATTTATATTTTTACTGCTCGTAGCTTACAAAAATGAAGGAAGGTGAATCCATTTATTGGGTGACTTATCGCTCACGGTTTTCTTCATAGATCTGTTGCAGGGGATGCTAGAAAAAGGGATTGCATGTGGGAATGGTAGGATCATAAGAAGATAGAAGCTATAGAAGATAGAAGCTATAGTTTACATTTGGACAAATAAGATATGGAATTGTAACAGACATATGGACTAGTTAGTTTGATATTTGGCCTTTGGTATCTGTTAAGATGTTCGTCTTGCAAGTACTGCCATGTTGTGTTCCAAATTTGGAGACATAACATATACACACTCTATTAGTATTGTACTTATATCATACTTTGATATAACACTCTTTTAATGTATAAAAAATAATTGAATATATAAATTATTGAAGGAAATATAACCTTTTAAAGATAATTTAGTTTTCATAAAAAACAACAAAAACACATCTGGGCATTTAAAGAAATAAATATAAAATAAAATTGAAATAAGAGAATAATTTTAAGAAGTAATTAACCTGTAGGTTAGTGATTAAAAGTTTGAAACTCTTCCTTTACTAGATGATTGTGATTCTGCTACGTTATATCTTTATTTTAGTTTCATAAAATTCTTTTTGCTTTACTTTATGTATTTTTATACTATTTAATTTTCTTCCGTCCTGTTATTATAATCACTTCATATTTCACTTTTACTAATATAAAAATATTATAGCATTTACTTGGCAATAGCAAATATCATTAATATATATGCATGTAATGGAACTAAAATCAGTAGATACAAAACTGAAATAAATAATGGAAAAAATATAAAAGCAAAATCTACATATGCATTTCCTAGGGAAAAATTATGTGCATGGTGCAACTTTACCGTTCACAAATGAAATTCTATATCTTCGATGCAATGTTTAAAATATCAAGTTCTATTGTTCACATCAGAAGAGATTCTATCAAATGGCTGCAAAGCTAACGACAACTTGGAATACCAAATAGTGAAGTCAATGTCCAAAAGACTTCCTAGTTTCAGCCTGGTTTAATTGTCAAGTCATGCTAATTTTCAAGTTCTATTGTTTACATTAGAAGAGATTCCATCAAACGGCTGTAAAGCTAGCGACAATTTGGAACACAAAATAGTGAAGTCAATGTCCAAATGACTTCCAAGTTTCAGCCTAGTCTAATTGTCAAATCATACTAAGGACTCTGAAAATAATTTGTAAAAATAGGCTTGGGTGGGCCATTTTTTAATAATGACTTCCACTTGTTTGTCTCCCGCCTATTGTGTCCTCTATATAAATATAATTATTTCTCAGTGTTTATTTTGGGAGAGATGAATTATTACGTGACAAAAGTTTTTTATCAAGAAAAAGGACATAGGCTATGGAAAATAATATATTATAATGGTTCAAGGACAATAGCACAAAAATGAAAACGCCAGAGAAAGAAAAAAGAAATTAAAAATTTAAATTTCATATCTTGTTTGGTTCAAATGGTTTTAATGAAAAAGGTTAATAAAATTATTTATTTCTTGTTGTTTGAGAAAATTGTAGAAAAGACAATGGTAATAGAAGGAAAAGGGAATGTGGATTTGTCGATATTTATCAGCCTAATAATTAGGTCCGTTTACTGAATGTAGTTGTCTAGTCCATTTGTGAATGGACACAGACCTAACAAACTGAAATTGAACAATTCAAATGACTTGAATTTGAAAGATAATTACACAGTTACGATTTCAAAGGTGTGGATGACTATTAATGTCTTCTACTTGAATAAAATAGCATCTCCAAAGCAGTAATTAGAATCTTGAAGCAAGAAATATATTTGTATTTCTAAACCACAATTAAATTGATTTCAAATTTTGACATATCAATATCATTTGTGACATAGAGTGGAACTTAAACTCCTAATTCAAGTACTAATAAACTACAAATTGAAGACTAAGTCATAATGTTATTACCGTTCTTAATTTCCTGCTTAACCTTACTTAAGGGGTGTTAATGAATTATACAACTCAACTTGAACTTAGACTCAAAAATGCTTTTACATCTAATTAAGCTTGAACATGATCTTTGGATTTTTTCTTTTGAATTCAATATTATTCTTTAACTTAAGTTTTAAGTTGAATTAAAACTCTACAAAATTCAATCAAGTTTAAGTAATTAGCGAGCTCAACTTGTTACTCAAACTTGAGTCAAGAACACCTAATAAACTAAAAATAACATGTCAATGTCATGTTTAGAAATTTATAGATAAATGAACTACACACATTCAGGATAAATTTATAACGTAAAGACAGGGTCAATGGTACGAAATTGGAAAGAAAGGAGCTAAGTTAAAGACTTATTATGATGACAAAATGGCCACAATGTGTACATATATAGCTAGCTAATTTTGTCTGCACATTGAGTAGAAGTACTATGCAAAATAAAGAAACTAAGACAAATAACGAAAAACAAAACTACATGTACTGTGCTGCATATATAGGCTAAGAAAAATTCTAATAGCGCTGCTTCGTGCTTCAAAAATTTAGTTCTCTAATTTTGATGATTAATTTTGATGAAATGCTAGCAAGATCAAGTTCAATTATTCGCACTATAAAACTTTCCCTCATATAGTTGTAAAGTGAACCTTGACTTGGACTAAAGAAAGCGAAGTCATTGTCCAGTAGGCTTAAGTTTCAAACTAGCGTAATTTCCAAATCTTAGGCCATTTTGTCTTATTTTCTTTACTATCAAACAGCATGTACCTACCTTATATTAAAAAGTAACAATGGTGAATAGAACATAATATAACTATATCCTGTTTCCGAAGGCTTCGATAATCTGCTTATGGATTGGTTAAAAGACTAATTATCCTCGCACACACTACCAATCAATTATTTTTTTTAAAAAAAGTTTGATTCAATCTTGTAGTCTCATTATGATTACATCAATTAAAAATACCTTTTTGCATCTTTAATACCTAGAAGTACTTCGTTATAATATCACTAATTAAATAATAATATATTTGAAAAACAACCCAAGATATCCAAATTAACGATCAATTACATTATTATCACCAATATTTTCATTATAATATCTCTCTTGATACAATTCGAACTAGGGCAAATTTCGAAGTAATCCTAGACTTACAAAATAAATACATTTTTGAAAGATATAATGCTCCAAGTAAAAACTCCACCCCCCCTCCGCCCCTCGTACATTGAAAAATATTTAAACAAAAAACAATCGTTATCTCCACAAAAATCAAATCATTACTTATAGAAACACATACATGTTTACATATATTTAAACCTCAACTATTGAATATATATCCTAACAGAAGTAATTAGTCTCTCCTAACCAAGAATATATTTGTACTTCAAAAGAACGACAAGATTAACTTGAAATTTTGAAATATCATGATCATTTATAAAGGAAAATGAAAATTAAAAAATTTAATGATACAACTTATAGCAGACTAATGAGTAAGTTTAATATTATTAGTTGTTTGTCCCTAATATCATATGAATATTTTTTTTATAGTATCTAAAAACAATAATTATCATGTTACTTTTAACTGGAATGGATACAATCTGACTTAGTAGTCTCCACCTCCTACTACAAGAAATTTATTGAATTGAAACAAGTGTTTGGGATAGATTTGGCTGAAAAAACCATCCCAAATCTGTTGGGGACAGCTTTTGAGACCATCCTAAATGATTACGTCGCAGCAACGTGAGATAATTGTTAGGAACATTTAAAAGACCTTCTAAGTTTGTCTATAGGTGTTTTAGTAAGATTAGAAATGAAAATTGGAAAGAAATCTTAACTAAAGTATAATTCTTGGGCTCCAAACCATAATTTAGATCGATCTAGACCTCATGGGATCGATCCAGCATCCTTCGGATCGATCCAATGTGATCTAGAACCAACTTAATGGTAATTCCAGAAGGCTGGCATGTAGCTGATTTTATAATCTTGAATACTACAATTTTTCCTAATCTTGTGCAATCAATCTTGATCTTGTGATATTGATCTTGATCTTCGACGATTAAAATTAAAAAACATCATAAATCACTTCCAAGTTGATCAATTTTAACTTTGGATCAATCTGAGCTCCTTGGGATCCATCAGTACTCCTTTTTGATTAATCTTAAAGTTGTCCAAAGGTTATTTTTCATTATTTTACACCAAAATTTACCACTTACTAAAGCAGATATTAATTGGAGAAATAGAAAATAGGCTTTTTAGAAGGGTCCTTCAACTTTAGAAAAAAAATATCCTACAAGTTTTGAAAAAACACCAGTTAAAAAATTTCTCTAACTTTTAATGGTAAATTATTTGATTACTACTACTTTTAGAACCCAAAAAACCCATTTAAATAAAACAAAATTAAATTTCTTGGAGACTAAGAATTTTAATAGAATTTGATCTCCGATTAGTGAGTCAAATCCCAAATATTTCAACATGCGATATTGTTCAACTAGAAAACAGTTAGATTGGGACAACTTTTGAACAGTCTTGAAAAAACAAAATCATCCCAAAATCACTCCAAAGTTAGTCTTGAATGCATGTCTTCTCATAGACCGAAAAACCATTCAAAAATTGTCTTAGGTTGGGACAGCCTCTATAAGTTATCCTTAAAGTTGGTAGGGCTTCTTGTGTTTGTCCCAACTTTAGGAATGGCTTTGAGAGGTTGTCTCACAGTTGTCCCAATTCGCGGATTTTAAAATAAAATCAAATACGACTTTATTTCATTTGAAACTCTAATTTTTCTCTCTACCATTGCTAAAAAATATCAAAGCCATTCGAAAACTCCATGAAGTTGCTAGGATTTAAAGACTTCATTAGACAATTTGACCATAATTATAGAAAATTACAAAGGCATATTTACCTGTTCTATTTGGAGACATAACATATACACACTCTACTAGGACTATACTTATATCATACTTTGATATAACAATCTTTTAAAATATTATATATAATGTATAAAAAAAATTGAATATATAAATTATTAAAGGAAATATAGCCTTTTAAAGATTATTTAGTTTTTATAAAAACATCAAAAACACATATGGGCATTTAAAGAAATAAATATAAAATAAAATTGAAGTAAGAGAATAATTTTAAGAAGTAATTAATCTATAGATTAGTAATTAAAATTTTGAAATTCAGTGGTTCCTTTACTACATGATTGTGATTCTGCCACTTTATATCTTTATTTTAGTTTCATAAAATTCTTTATGCTTTACTTTATGTATTTTTATACTATTTAATTTTCTTCACAATCACTTCATATTTCACTTTTACTAATATAAAAATATTATAGCACTTACTTGGCCATAACAAATATCATCAATATATACGCATGTAATGAAATTAAAATCAGTAGATACAAAACTGAGATAAATAATGGAAAAAAAATAAAAACAAAATCTACATATGCATTTCCCAAGGAAAAATTATGTGCATGGTGTAGCTTTGTCGTTTACAAATGAAATTCTATATCTTCAATGCAATGTTTAAAATATCAAGTTCTATTATTCACATTAGAAGAGATTATATCAAATGGCTATAAAGCCAGTGATGACTTGGAGCACAAAATAGTAAAGTCAATGTCCAAAAGACTTCCAAGTTTCAGATTGGTTTAATTTTCAAATCATACTAAGGACTTTGAAAATAATTTGTAGAAATAGGCTAGTAGTGGGTCATTTTCAAATAATGACTTCCATTTGTTTGTCTCCCACCTATTGTGTCCTCTATAGAAATATAATTATTCGGCAATGTTTATTTTGGGAGATATGAATTATCATGTGACAAAAGTTTTTTATCAAGAAAAAGAACATAGGAAATGGAAAATGATATAATATAATGGTTCAAGGACTTTAGCAAAGAAATGAAAACACCAGAGAAAGAAAAAAGAAATAAAAAATCTAAATTTCATATCTTGTTTGGTTCAAATGGTTTTAATGAAAAAGGGTAATAAAATTATGTATTTCTTGTTGTTCGAGAAAAATGTAGAAAACACAATGGAAGCATAAGGAAAAGGGAATGTAAATTTGTTGAAATTTATCAGCCTAATAATCAGGTTTGTTTTTTGAATGTAGTTGTCTAGTCTATTTGTGAATGGACACACCTAACAAGTTGAAATTGAACAATTCAAATGACTTGATTTTGAAAGATAATTACACAGTTACGATTTCAACATTTTTTAGTCCATGCATATCAAGAAAAGGTGTGGATGACCATTAATATCTTCTACCTGAATTTTTCACCAAAGAATTAAATAGCATCTCTAAAGCAGTAATTAAAATCTTAAAGCAAGAAATATATTTGCATTTCTAAACCACAATTAAATTGATTTCAAATTTTGATATATCAATATCATTTGTGACATAGAGTGGAACTTAAACTCCTAATTCAAGTACTGATAAACTACTAATTGAAGACTAAGTCATAATATTATTATTGTTCTTAATTTCTTGCTTAACCTTAGTAAAGAGGTGTTAATGAATTATACAACTCAACTTGAACATTGACTCAAAAATGCTTTTAAATCTAATTAAGCTTGAACATGATCTTTAGCGTTTTTTGAATTCAATATTATTGTTTGACTTAAGTTTGAAGTTGAATTCAAACTCTACAAAATTAACTCAAGTTTAAGTAATTAGCAAGCTCAACTTGTTACTCAAAATTAAGTCAAGAACACCTAGTAAACTAAAAGTAACATGTCAATGTCATGTTTAGAAATTTATAGATAAATGAACTACACACATTCAAGATCAATTTTCAACGCAAAGATAGGATCAATGGTACAAAATTGGAAAAAAGGAGCAAATTTAAAGACTTATTTTGACGAGAAAAAAGCCACAATATGTGCATATATAGCTAGCTAATTTTGTCTGCACATTGAGTAGAAGCATTATGCAAAAATAAAGAAACTGAGACAAATAACGAAAAACAAAACTACACGCACTGTGCTGCATATATAACATAAGGAAAATTCTAATAGTGCTACTTCGTGCTTCAAAAATTAAGTTCTTTAATTTTGATGATTAATTTTGATGAAATGCTAGCAAGATCAAGTTCAATTATTCGCACTAGAGAACTTTCCCTCATATAGTTGTAAACCGAACCTTGACTTGGACTAAAGAAAGTGAAGTCATTGTCCAATAGGCTTAAATTTCAAATTGGTATAATTTCCAAATTGTAGGCCATTTTGTCCCATTTTCTTCACTATCATCTAGCATGTACCTAGCTTATATTAAAAAGTAATAATGATAAATAGAAAATAATATAACTATACCTTGTTTCTGAAGACTTCGATTATTTCACTTATGGATTGATCAAAAGACTAATTATCATTGCACACACTAGCAATCAATTTTTTTTTTTATAAAAAAAGTTTGACTCAGTCTTATAGTCTCATTATGATTAAATCAATTAAAAAGGCTTTTTTGAATCTTTAATACCTAAAAGTACTTTGTTATAATATCATTAATTAAATAATAATATATTCTAAAAATAACCCAAGATATCTAAATAACAATCAATTACATTATTATTGTCAATATTTCCATTAGAATATCTCTTTTGATACAATTCAAACCAAGACAAATTTCAAAGTAATCGTAGACTTTCAGAAGTTTAATATGACTTATAGCAGATTAATGAGTAAGTTCAATATTATTAGTTGTTTGTCCCTAATATCATATGAATATTTTTTTTATATAGTATCTAAAAACAATAATTATCATATTACTTTTCATTAGAATGGATATAATCTGCCTTAGTAGTCTCCACCTCTTACTACAAAAAATTTCTTGTACTGAGAAAAGTGTTTGGGATAGATTTTTTTGAAAAAACCATCCCAAATAAGTTAGGGACAGCTTTTGAGACCACCCTAAATGATTGCATCGCAAAAACAAGAGATAGATTAGAAGAAGCCATGTCATATATGAAACGATTTTAACACAGCTTTGGAGCAGGTTTTTTGACACGGCTTTGAGACAAGTTTTTTGACACAAGAAATGTGGTAGGACTTCGAAATGGGTTTTTGGCACAGCTTTGGGATAACATTTTTGGTATAGCTTTAGGATGAATTTTTTTGGAAGGCTTTCGGATGGGCTTTTTGCCACAGCCATGGGATGAATTTTTTGGCACAATTTTGGGATGGGTTTTGCAGTGAATGTTTAGGCATGACTTTGAGATGGCTTTTTAACAAATTTTGGCAAATAATTATAGTGAATTTTTCACATTTTCCTGTCTACTTTGTACATACACCTATTATGTGTAACTCACTTATTTCGGCACAAAAAGGTAAAAATATTAAAATGTTAAATTTTTAACATAAATACATATCCCAAAAGCATGAATAGAAGTACACAGTTTGTTGAATCAAAAGTCCATACAATTCCTATCTTTTCAAACATAAGAAATGGGTGGAATTGTAAAATGTTGGGCAAATAAGAAGTACATCTAGCTATCAATATATTCATCATCTTCCTCACCATCACCGTCATCCAAGGAGTCGATCCCCAACTTTTTGGCTACAAGTCGTATAAATTTGTTTAATTTTGCTTATGTTTTTGCTAGTCTTGTCTTGTAATCATCTATCTCGGCATCTCTCTCCTATAATCATTGCTGAGTACATTCCTATACATTCTACATTGCCCTTTTCTCATTGCTGGATGAGAAATTGAGCTAGTGGATGCACTAGACAACTACATAAAGGACATAGCCTTTGATCCCATCTCTGGTAGTTGACCATTTTTGAAGCCATCAAGTGTGTTCATATTTATCATGTTATTGTTGCTAGAGTTTGATGTAGTCCCGCCACCCTCTAATCCACATTCCTCTAGGTCCCCTACGACATTTTGGCTTTGTTGTAATTTTTTCGTCATTTCCTATAATGTTTGGGAACCATTAACGATATACATGATAGTGTAGTCAAAATGACACGTTTAATAATTGTACTTACCCCCTGTGACTGTGCACGAGAGCTAGCCCATTCCATAGCAGCATTCTTCTACACTTTGGAATAAAGCTTGACAGGATTTGGTGGCCTTCCTAATATTACCTATTGGATTATTGATTAAATTTCAATATAGGTTACTATAAATTGTATTGCATTAATATAACTAAACACAGAAAAATGGTGAATGAAAAGGCATATAAATTTATTACTCACCAGTTGTTCATTTTGGGCAATCACTAAAATGGAGTCGCTGCGATAAATGGTGACAGCAAATGTGTTGTTAGCTACTCAGTTGGCTTAGTTTTTCTTACACAATACTTAGCATGTATCTTCTACCCATTGTCCAACATGTCATCCTACTTCTCTTGTACAATCTAATCAGCTTTTGTATTAGAAACTCTTGCCCAATACAAGTGTTTCCATATTAATTATGTGGCCCTTTTCTTAAAGGCTCATTATATTGTCATATTGTCAACCAGATCCCATCTAAATTCATTTTGTATAGACATGTCAAAATAAAAGTACACCTATTACCAACATTGCCGTGTCGTTTGTCGGGTCTCATGTAAATTGGTATGGCATTGGGACAATTTTTGTTTAACTTTATTAAATACACTTTAGCACGATTTTGGGATAGGTAATATATAAAAAAGAAATATCCATCTTGGGACGACTTTTTAAACTTTTTTAAATACACTTTGGCATGACTTTGAGATGGGTATTGCACAAAAAGGAAATACCTGTTCCAAAGCTGTCCCAATCTAGCACAACTTTGGCACAGATTTGTGCCAATCCCAAAAGAGTTATTTTATTTTTTGTGAGATGATTTATTATTTTTTTTGGGATAGTCCATTAGCATAGAATTAGGACGGCTCTAGGACAGTTTTCTAAAAACATTTCAAAGTCATCTTTGATTTGGGCCATCCCAATCCTATGATCCCCAACTTATTGGTTATTAGTAGTAGATATTTTTTGGCATCATATAAATATCGGAATAATAAAACCGAGTATTGTTCATTATTTTCACCTTGTTTATATGTGGAAATAGCCATGAATAGAGATGTGATATTAAGGTAAGATGTGGGAGGCATATGGTGACTACACTGCGGTTGGTAATCATGAATGCGGACTGAGACCTCATGAGCCTGGATCTCACAATCATGAGGCATGACCGTAGGCGCTAGATAGACTTCATATTTTTTATAATTCACTGTGGTCGTAGTTGGGAGACACGACGATGAGAGCACGAAGGCTTATGTTAGGCGGGGGGAAGGCAGAATGCCCTGCGAGTGCAGCACATTTGAGGTGCAAGCGCAGATCTCTCCCATGCAGTTGTGGAGCCTAGTGTAGGAATTACAACACAAATTAATACCTTAGGTAAATGTGCTCCCATTCCAGAACAACAAGTTGTGAGCCATGGTACATAATTTTCTAGAGGAGGTACTAAAGCCAGAGCTAGAGGAGGTAGTCGTGGATGGGGATGCATGGGCAGAAAAGAGAGATTTAGATTAGAACTATGAGTTGGATAAGATTGCTATAATGAGATATTAGCTGATGTTATTAAGATAGATCCCTCATTTATTTATTTTGGTCCTTCCTTGTTATGTTTAAGACAGATTATGATATAAAATTTTATTTTATATACTATGTATGTTATCTAAGTCTCGGAGTGCCTTAACTGTTGCCTTGTTATTGTCCATATGATTGACTTAATTAACATAAGACTTGTTTCCATATAGGAAATTGGTTGGCGGTGGGCCCCTAATCGTGTTACTTAGAACCCCCTTTTCACCACCCCTCTAGAGGGTTCAACCAAATAAGCATATGCTTATCCTCCATCTCCACCCTTAATGTAATCTTAGCTGCAACTGGCTATAGGCCAAACAAGTTTAAGGAGGGAGGATTTAGCTATCATTACAACCATGGTAGCACAAGTGACAGGTGCTTAACAAGAAACACTTGCTCAGCCTGTAGCCCAACCTAACCATGAAAACAATGCTCACTATAAGGTGTTTCAATGTGCACATGTGCCGACCTTTGATAGGTCTTATGACCCTAAAGTGGTTCAAAAGTGGTTAAAAGAAGAGGAAGACAATTTCAAACTAATGAAAATCTCCATAGATGTGCAGCTAAGGGTGGTTATCCCATTCTTGGTTAGTGAGGCCACACTATGGTGGGAAGGTGACTCACCAGTGACAATCGCAAAGGGGACGATCACATAGGCACGATTCAAAGAGGCCTTTCTAATTCACTTTTGCCCTAGTGCACTTTGCTCTTAGAAAGTGGGAGAGTTCAACAATTTAGCTGAAGGTCCTAACATGTCAGTGGTGGAATATTCAGCTAAGTTCCACACTTTAGGCAAGCATTCTTCAATGGTAACAGCAAACCCTCAATTGAAGATGCATAAGTTCACCAAAGGACTAAAGAGCAGGTTACCGATAGCCCTAGCCCTCTACAAGACCCGCACTTTGATGAACTGCTTAGAGTGGCATCCAAGAAGAGGCTGACATAAACAAAAAAGAAGCTAAAAACAATCTCAAGTGACTGAGGCCAGGTTACAACGCCAATAATGAAAATCCTTAAGGATCATTAACCAACAAACCTAACAATAACAAGAAGTTAAATCAAGCAAGGACTATTGGGACAATGCCCTTTATACCAAGGTGCAACACTTGTGGACGCCAACACACATGCTTTACATGTAGACAGCATGAGCATTGAGCTGTTGAATGCCCCAACAGCATAAGGAATTCCACCCAGCTAATAACATAAAAAATAGTAGTGGGGTCAGCCAGGACAGTCAAGGTGGTACAAACCCTGGCGGTAACTCACATATTAGTAATGGAAATAGCCCTTGGCCTAATCAAACCAATCAGACCTAGGCGAAATACAAGGGTAATTGCTACAACCTAAAAGAGGTAGACAATATGGAGGATGTGATGGTAGTAACATCACTATTAATTAGCTGGTTACGTATACTTTATTTGATTGTGGTGCATCACATTCCTTTGTATCTAGGAGACTTGCCAAATGTTTAGATCATTAGCTTGAACTATTTAGACCATCCATGTAAAGTGGCTACTCCTTGAGAAGAAACTTTGGTGGCAAGTCTTGGATATAAGAATTGTGTTTTGAACTTAGGTAGGGCTTATGAATTGAAAGTTGACCTTATTTAGCTTAACATGAAGAAATTCAAAGTATTTTAGAAATGGATTAGCTAGCTAAAAGTTTCGCGCACATAAACTATAAAAATAAGGTTGTAAACTTTTATCCACCTACAGGTGATGGGTTCCCATTCCATAGGAGTGTTTGATATAAAGCTAACTGGCTCAATTTTCTTATATCCGTGGCAAATGCAAAGAAAGCCATTAAGGAAGGATGCAAATATTACTTTGCATGCATCGTTGATGCAAGGAGTAGGAATCAAAGTTAGACCTAGTAGTGAAGGAGTTTCCTAACGTATATTTAGCTAACCTACTTAGACCACCTCTAAGTAGGGAAATTAAGTTCAAAATCAATTTAGTTCTGGGAATGACACCTATTTCAAAGGCCCTAATTTGAATGGCTTTAGTTGAGTTAAGGGCATCAAAGCTACAACTATAAGAGCTGTTGGATAAGAAACAAATTTGGTCAACTGCATTACCTTAAGGAGCTCTGGTGCATTTTGTTAAGAAGAAGGATAGAAGCCTACGGATAAGTGTTGATTAATGATAGCTCAATAAGATGACCATTAAGAACAAGTATCCTTACCAAGAATCGAAGACTAGTTTGACCAACTCAAGGGGGCTGAGGTCTTCTCAAAAATCAACCTAAGATTGAGATACCACCAATTGAAAATAAATGTTGAAGACATACCCAAAATGGCCTTTTGAATGAGCTACAGACAATAAGAGTTCTTGGTGCTACCTTTTGAGTAGACTAACGCCTCGAAAACCTTAATGGATTTAATAGATTGAGTGTTTAAGCTATACATGGACAATTTTGTAGTGAGATCCATCAACAACATTTTGGTATACTCTCCCAACAATAAGGCACATGAGAACCTTTCGGGAATAGTGCTGTAGACCTTGGGGAAGAAACAATTATATGCCAAATTCAACAAGTGTGAATTTTAGCTCAGAAGTGCGGCATTCTTAGGGCATGTAATTTTTGAAGAGGGTGTGTTAGTAAACTCCAAGAAGATTGAAGCCATCTTGCAATAGCCTAAGCCCACTAACGTATCCGAATTGAGAAGTTTTCTATGACTTGTTGAATACTACTAAAAATTCATTGGAGGATTCACTAAGATTGCCACATTATTGACTCAACCGTTATAGAAATAAAGGAAGTTCAAATGGAACTGGAAATGTGAACAAGGTTTCACGGAGCTTAAGCAGAAGTTGACTACGGGTCTAATGCTTGATTTGCCTTCCGAAGGTGGTGGTTTTACCATGTACAAGTGATCGCCTACGTATCTAAACAAGTGAAGCCTTATGAGTTAAACTACCCAATTCATGATGAAGAACTGGCAGCGGTAGTGTTTGCCCTTAAAATATAGAGATACCACCTTTATAGCTAGAAATGTTAGATAAATACCGCCACAAGAGCCACAAGTATTTCTTCATATGGAAAGAGTTGAATATGAGATAAAGGCATTGATTGGAATTAATCAATGATTATGACTTGATCATAGACTACTATCCTAGTAAGGCTCATCATGTAGTCAATGCCTTGAGTAGAAGGACTAAAGTTTATGGTAGCCATGTTAGCAATGCAATTTGATTCACTAAATTTGAAGATTGTCAAATCAATTTACAGAGTACTAGCAAATCTAAGCACTAACCCTTTGATAATTGAGGAGATTAGATAGTTTCAAGGGTCAATCTTGAAGGTAGTGGCATTGAAGGACAAAGTCAAGCAAAGTCAACTCTCGAACTTCCAATTAGGAGAGGATGATATCTTGTATATGAAAAGGTGGCCATGAGTTTTGGATGTTAAGGAGATACGAGGCTGAATCTTAAGAGAGGCACACCAATCAAAGTACTCAATGCATCTAGCAAGTACTGAGATGTACAAGGATCTTAAGAGACACTTCTGGTGGAACGGGATGAAAAAAGATATTGCAGACTATGTGGTGAAGTGCATGATGTGCCAAAAGATCAAGCCCAAACATCAGCGCCTTGGAAGCTATCTACAACCACTAGAGATACTTAAATAGAAGTGAGACTATATTTCGATGAACTTGGTGGTAAGGTTACCATGTACACCTTGCAATAGTTTGCTATGATACATATTGGCTTTGGTATCCGCTGTGGTGGCTTGCAGGTACTCGTGTTATGGTC
Organism: Avicennia marina; assembly: GCA_019155195.1. Lineage (NCBI taxonomy): Eukaryota > Viridiplantae > Streptophyta > Magnoliopsida > Lamiales > Acanthaceae > Avicennia > Avicennia marina. The sequence continues at coordinate 6,319,463 of CM032776.1, forward strand.
TCGGATTTGAAGCATGACATCGCGGGTGTGAGGTTGACTGTGGCATGAGGTAAAATGCTCTGCAGTTGCGGGGTGTGGTCAAGGACAAACATTCTGTGGGCACGACTAGCTTTTTTGTAGTTATGAAATAGGAACAAGAGACATAAAAAAATGTACTACAGTTCATCTTGCAGATGCGGATGATTTTTCGCAGTCTCGTGTCATGTTTTTCAGGGCCACATGACCTAGAGAAACAGGGAAATTTTCATTTTGTGATTTGGAATCCAATTTTAAGCATTTAAAGGCTTAAACATGTGTCCATAATTTATATTAAAGCTTGACGGATAGAGGAAAGTTCACATGAGCAAACCTAGAAAGGAAAACCAAATCCATATATAATTTACAATTGGAAAAGAATTAATGCAGGGCATGTATGATGCACACAGACCTAAGAATAAAAATGTTCATTGAATTGGGAATTGAATAAAAAAATTTTATTGTTGAATAGGGACTCAAGAAATGATAGCCAGCGAGATTTTTAGTTTACAAAACTAATTACAGGTAAATAGATACACCATACCAACTTTGGTAAATGATTTTGGAATTGCCTCTTCAAATTCAAAAGGATTTTACTATGTGCTTGGAATACTTTGCAAATATTTTCCTATTATTTGAATACTAGAATTTTTCAACATGATTATTTCTATAAAAATTTAAAATATTTTACCTTCTTGAAAATGGATGTGAATCCATTTGCAAAGTATTTGCTAATTGTTTCCAAATTGAGTTCTATCTGAATAAGATACATGTGCTTAATATTAATATGCCACCAGTGATTGGTGACGTATGATAGTATGGGAATAAGTTCCAATCCTACCAATTGAAATATAGAAACCTGTCTAATCAAAGTGGAAGTATTAAGGCTGGCAATGAGCGAAGCTAATACATGACTCTACCAATTAAAAGTGTAGATTGGGATACCACTCAATCGTGGTTGAAATACTGGGGCTCACAGCAGACACAACTGGTAATTCACGTGACCTCCTTTAGTCGGGAGTATATACTAAAGCCTTGATTAGTGAAAAAAAGTACACGAAGTCCATAACCCATGTGTTGGTGAGTAAACTTGTAAAATATCTTATATCTAAATGTTATTCTAGATATGATACACATTGTGATATTTTATTTCCTGCTTGAATATGTGATTTGTCCAAAAATTATATTTTTATTACTCGCATCTTACAAAAATGAAGGAAGGTGAATCTATTTATTGGGTGACTCATCACTCATGGTTTCCTTCATAGATCTTTTGTAGAGGATGCTTGCGAAAGAGATTGCATGTGGAGATGCTAGGATCACAAGAAGATAGAACCTTTAGTTTACATTTGGGCAAATAAGACATGGAAATAGACTAGTTAGTTTGATATCTAGACTTTGATATTTGTTATGATATTTATCTTGCAAATACTGCTATGTTGCATTTCAAATTTAGAGACATGACCTATACACACTCTACTAGTACTATACTTATATCATACTTTGATATAACAATCTTTTAAAATACCGTATATAATGTATAAAAAATAATAGAATATATAAATAATTGAAGGAAATCCAGCCTTTTAAAGATGATTAAGGTTTTATAAAAAACATCAAAAACACATTATTTCGAACCAAGACAAATTTTGGAGACAAATTCCGAAGTAATTGTAGACTTACAGAATAAATACATTTTTGAAAGATAAAATACTCCAAGTAAAAACTTTTCCCCCTCCCTTATATAGGGAAAAATATTTTTTAAAAAACAATCATTATATCCACAAAAATCAAATCATTACCCATAGAAACACACACATGTTTACATATATTTAAAGCTCAACTATTGAATATATATCCTAACAGAATAATTAGTTTCTCCTAATCAAGAATATATTTGTACTTCAAAAGAACGACAAGATTAACTTGAAATTTTGAAATATCATGATCATATGTAACATAAAGTGGAAATTAAAAAATTTATGATACAACTTATAGCAGACTGATAAGTAAGCTTAATATTATTAGTTGTTTGTCCCAAATATCACATGAATATTTTTTTTATAGTATCTAAAAACAATAATTATCATATTACTTTTCATTGGAATAGCTATAATCTATCTTAGTAGTCTCCACCTCCTACTAAATGAAATTTCTCATACTGAGACAAGTGTTTGGGATAGATTTGGCTGAAAAAACCATCCTGAATCAGTTAAGGACTACTTTTAAGGCCATTTTAAATGATTGTGTCGCAGAAACGAGAGATAGCTTAGAAAAACCATCCTAGATTTGAAACGATTTTGGCACAACTTTGGAGTAGGTTTTTTGACACTGCCCTGAGACAAGTTTTTTGGCACGAGAAATGTGGCAGGACTTTGAGACGAGTTTTTTGACACAGCTTTGGGACAACATTTTTGGCACAACTTTAGGATAGATTTTTTTGCAAGGCTTTGGGATGGGTTTTCTGCCACGGCTTTGGGATGAATTTTTTATCATAGTTTTGGGATGGGTTTTGCAGTGAATGTTATATTGAATTTTACACATTTTCCTATCTACTTTGTACATACACCTAATATGTGTAACTCACTTAATTCGGCACAAAAAGCTAACAATATTAAAATTTTAAAATTTTAACATAAATACATATCCCAAAAGCATGAATAGATATACACAGTTTGTTGAATCAAAAGTCTATACAATTACTATCATTTCAAATATAAGAAATGGGTGGAATTATTAAATGTTGGGCTAATAAGAAGTAGATCTAGCTATCCTTGTCCTCATTACCTTTATCACCTTCATCATCATCCAAGGAGTTAATCCCCAACTTTTTGGCTACAAGTTGCATAAATTTGTTTAATTTTCCCTATGTTTGTGCCAGTCTTGTCTTGTAACCATCCATCTCTACATCTTTCTCCTATAATTGTTGCTGAGTACATTCCTATACTTTCTACATTACCCTTTGCTCATTGTTGGGTGAGAAAATTGTGCTGGTGGATGCGCTAGACAACTACATAAAGGACATAGCCTTTGATCCCATCCCTGGTAGTCGACCATTTTTGAAGTCATCAAGTGTATTGATGATTATCATGTTATTGTTGCTGGAGTTTGATGTAGTCCTGCCACCCTCTAATTCACATTCCTCTAGGTCCTCTATGACATTTTGGCATTGTTGTAATTTTTACATCATTTCCTACAAACTTTGGGAATCATTAACGATATATATGGCATTGTAGTCAAAATGACATGTTTAATAATTTTACTTATCCTCTATGATTGTGCACGAGAGCTAACCTATTCCTTAGCAGCGTTCTTCTACACTTTGGAATAAAGCTCGAGGGGAGTCGGTGGCCTTCCTTATGTTACTTCCTGAATTATTGATTAAATTTCAATATAAGTAGTTACAATAACTTGTAGTGCATTAATATAACTAAACACATAAAAATGGTGAATGAAAGGCATAAAAATTTTTACTCACCATTTGTTCATTTTGGGCAGTCCTTAAAATGGAGTCGCTAGGATAAATGGTGGAAGCAAATGTGCTATTAGGTACTCAGTTGGCTTGGTTTTTCTTCCACACTACTAGTATGTATCTTCTATCGACTATCCAACATCTCATTCCACTTCTCCTGTGGAATTTAATCAGCTTTTGTATTAGAAACTCTTGCCCGATACAAGTGTTTCCATATTAATTATGCAACCTTTTCTTAAAGGGTAATCATATTGCCTTATTGTCCACCAGATCCCATCTGAATTCATTTTGTACAGACGTGTCAAAATAAAAGTACACCTAATACCAACATTGCCATGTTATTCACCAGGTCTCATGTAAATTGGTATGGCATTGGGACAGTTGTTGTTTAACTTTTATAAATACACTTTAGCATGATTTTGGGACAAGTAATATATAAAAATGAAATATCCATCTTGGGACAATTTTTTAAACTTTTTTAAATACCTTTTGACATGACGTTGAGATGGGTATTGCACAAAAGGGAAATACCTATTCCAAAGTTGTCCCAGTGTAGCACAACTTTGGCACAGATTTGTGCCAATCCCAAACGAGTTATTTTATTTTTTGTGAGATGATTTATTTTATTTTTTTGGGATTGTTCTTTGGTAAAGAATTGGGACGACTCTGGGATAGTTTTCTAAAAACCATTCCAAAGTTGTATTTGGTTTAGGTCGTCCCAATCCTTTGATCCCCAACTTTTTGGGTATTAGTAGTAAATATTTTTTGGCATACGTATATATTGGAATAATAAAAAGGAGTATTGGTCATTATTTTCACCTTGTTTACATGTGGAAATAGCCATGAATAGAGCTGTGATGTTAAGGTAAGATGTGGGAGACAAATGGTAACTACACTGCGGTTGGTAATCATGAACGCAGACCGAGACCTTGTGAGCCTAGATCTCATGATCGTGAGGCATGATCGCAGGCACTACTGTGGTCATTGTCGAGAGACACAATGATGAGGGCATGAGAAGGCTTGTCATGGGTGCGAGGAAGGCAGAATACCCTGTGGATGCGGCACATTAGAGTGCAAGCGTGGATCTCTCCCACGCAGTTGTGGAGCCTAGTGTAGGAATTACAACACAAACTAATACCTCAAGTAAATGAGCTCCCATTCCAGAACAACAAGTTGCGAGCCATGGTACATAATTTTCTAGAGGAGGTACTAAAGCCAGAGCTAAAGGAGGTAGTAGTGGATGGGGATATGTGGGTAGAAGAGAGAGATTTAGATTAGAACTATAAGTTAAATAGGATTGCTATAATGAGATATTAGGTGACGTTATTAAGATAGATCCCTCATTTATTTAGTTTGTTCCTTCATTTTTATGTTCAAGACAAATTATGCTATAAAATTTTATTTTTTATGTTATGTATGTTATCTAAGTCTTGTAGTGCCTTACCTGCTACCTTGTTATTGTGCATATTTAAATAGTGCATATAATTGACTTAATTGACGCAAGACTTGCTTCCATATGGGAAATTGTTGGCAGTGGGTCCCCATCGTGTTACTCAGAACCTCATTTTTACCACCCCTATGGAGGATTCAACCAAACAACTATATGCTTATCTTCCATCTCCACCCTTAATGTAATCTTAGCTACAACTAGCTCTAGGCCAAACAAGTTTAAGGAGGGAGGATTTAGCTATCATTACAACCATGGTAGCATTAGTGATGGGCGCTCAACAAGAAGCACTTGCTTAGCCTGTACCCCAACCTAACTATGAAAACAATGCTCACTATAAGGTGTTTCAATGTGCACATGTATTGACCTTTGATGGGTCTCATGACCCCAAAGTGGTTCAAAGAAGTGAAAGACAATTTCAAACTAATGAAAGTCCACATAGATGTGCAGCTAAGGGTGGTTATCCCATTCTTGGTTAGCAAGGCCACGCTATGGTGGGAAGGCGTCTCACCAATGATGCTTGCAGAGGGATCGATCACATAGGCCCGATTCAAAGCGGCCTTTCTAATTCACTTTCTCCCTAGTGCACACCACCCTTAGAAAGTGGGAGAGTTCAACAATTTAGCTGAAGCTCCTAAGATGTTAGTGGTGGAATACTTGGCCAAGTTCCACACTTTGGGCAAGCATTCTTCAATGGTAATGGTGAACCCTCAATTGAAGATGCATAAGTTCACCAGAAGACTAAAGAGCAAGTTATAAATAGCCTTAGCCCTCTATAGGGCTCGCACTTTGATGAACTACTTAGAGCTGCCATCTAAGCAGAAGCTGACATAAACAAACAAGAAGCTAAAAACAATCTTAAGTGATTGAGACTGGGTTCCAACACCAATAATGCAAAGCCTCAAGGATAATTCACCAACAGACGTAACAATAACAAGAGGTTGAATCAAGCAAGGGCCAGTGGGACAATGCCCCTTCTACTAGAGTGCAACACTTATGGACACTGATAACATGCTTCACATGTAAACAACACGAGCATTGAGCTGTTGAATACCCCAACAACATAAGGAATTCCACCTAGCTAATAACACAAACAATAGTAGTGTGGTCAGCTAGGATAGTCAATATGGTACAAACCTTAGTGGCAGCTCACATATTGGTAATAGAAATAACCCTTGGTCTAATTAAACCAATTAGAGACCTAGAGAAAATGCACGGGTAATTGCTATGACCCAAAATAGGTAGACAATATGGAGAATGTGGTGATAAGTAACATCATTGTTAACTAACTGGTTACGTATGTTTTATTTGATTGTAGTGCATTACATTCCTTTGTATCCAAGAGACTTGCTAAATGTCTAGATCATAAGCTTGAACTATTTAGGACATTCATGTAAAGTGGCTACTCTTAGAGAAGAAACTTTGGTAGTAAGTCTAGGATAGAAGGATTGTGTTTTGAACTTAAGTAGGGATTGTGAATTGAAAGCTGGCCTCATTTGGCTCAACTTGAATAAATTCAATTTATTTTAGAAATGGATTGACTAGCTAAAAGTTTCACACATATAAACTATATAAATAAGGTCGTAAACTTTTGCCCTCCTACGGGCGACAAGTTCCCATTCCACGGGAGTGTTTGATATAAAGCTAGTTGACTCAATTTCCTTATATCCTTGGAAAATGCAAAGAAAGCCATTAAGGAAGGATGCAAAGCTTACTTTGCATACGTCATTGATGCTAAGGAGCAGGAATCAAAGTTACGCCTGGTAGTGAAGGAGTTTCCTAATGTATATTTAGATAACCTACTTAATCCACCTCCAAGTAGGGAAATTAAGTTCAAAATCAACTTAGTTCTGGGAATGACACCTATTTCAAAGGTCCTAAATTGAATGGCTTTAGTTGAGTTAAGGGCATCAAAGGTACAACTATAGGGGCTGTTGGACAAGAAACAAATTTGGCCAAGTGCATTACCTTGGGGAGCTTTAGTACATTTGGTTAAGACGGAGGATAGGAGTCGAAGGATATGTGTTGATTTTTGATAACTCAATAAGGTGACCATTAAGAACAAGTATTCTTACTAAGAATTGAAGACTAATCCACCAACTCAAAGGGGCCAAGGTCTTCTCAAAAATCGACCTAAGATTGAGATACCACCAATTGAAAATAAATGCTAAAGACATACCCAAAATGGCCTTTTGAATGAGCCACAGACACTAAGAGTTCTTGGTGTTACTTTTCGGGCAAACTAACACCTCAAAAACCTTCATAGATTAATGAACCGAGTATTCAAGCTATACTTAGACAATTTTGTAGTGAGATCCATCAACAACATTTTGGTGTACTCTCCTAGCAATGAGGCACATGAGAACCATTTTAGAATAGTGCTACAAATCTTGAGGAAGAAACAATTATATGCCAAATTCAACAAGTGTGAATTTTAGCTCAGAAATGCGGCATTCTTGGGGCATGTAATTTTGAAGGAGGTGTGTTAGTAAACCCCAAGAAGATTGAAGCCATCTTGCAGTAGCCTATGCCCACTAACTTATCCAAAGTGAGAAGTTTTCTATGACTTGCTAAATACTTCTAGAAATTCATTAGAGGATTTACTAAGATTGCCACATTGTAGACCCAACCGTTGCAGAAATGAAGGAAGTTCAAATGGAACTAGAAATGTGAACAAGGTTTCAAAGAGCTTAAGTAAAAGTTGACTTTGGGTCCAATGCTTACTTTGCCTTCCGAAGGTGGTGGGTTTACCATGTACAACAACACTAGTAAAAATGGACTAAAATGTGTCTTGATGCAGCATGATAGAGTGATCACTTACGCATCTAGACTAGTGAAGCCCTATAAGTTAAACAACCCAATTCATGACGAGGAATTGACAACAGTAGTGTTTGCCTTTAAAATATGGAGATACCACCTTTATAGCGAGAAATGTTAGATAAATACCACCATGAGAGCCACAAGTATTTTCTCATGTAGAAAGAGTTGAATATGAGATAGAGGCATTGATTAGAGTTAATCAATAGTTATAACTTGGCAATAGACTACCGTCCTTGTAAGGCTAATCATGTAGTCCATGCCTTTAGTAGAAAGAGGACTAATGTTTATGGGGCCATGTTAGCAATGCAATTCAATTCACTAAATTTGAATATTTTCAAATCAATTGACAGAGTACTAGAAAATCTAAGCATTGAACCTTTAATAATTGAGGAGATTAGAAAGTTCCAAGGGTCAATCTTAAAGATTGTGGCGTTGAAGGACAAAGTCAAGCAAAGTCAACTCTCGGAGTTCCAATTAGGAGAGGACAATATCTTGTATATGAAAAGGTTGCCATGTGTTCTAGATGTTAAGGAAATACAAGGCTGAATCCTTCAAGAGGCACACCAGTCAAAGTATGCATTGCATCCAGGGAGTACTAAGATGTACAAGGATCTTAAGAGACACTTCTGGTGGAATGGGATGAAGAAAGATATTGTAGACTACATGGTGAAGTGCATGATCTGTCAAAAGATCAAGTAAAAACATCAGCACCTTAGAAGCTATCTACAGCCACTTGAGATACTTGAATAGAAATGGGACTGTATTACAATGAACTTGGTAGTAGGGTTACCATGTACCCCCTGGAATAGTTTGCTTGATATACATATTGGCTTTGGTATCCGCTGTGGTGGCTTGCAGATACTATCGTGTTATGGTCTCAGATTTGAAGCATGACATCGCGGGTGCGAGGTTTGACTATGGCATGAGGCAAAATGCTCTGCAGTTGTGGGGTGTGGTGGCAAATAAACGTTCTACGGGTACAAATGGCTTTTTTGTAGTCATGAAATAGGAACATGGGACACAACAAAATGCACTACGGTTCATCTTGCAGACACGAACGTTTTTTCGTAGTCGTGTGTCATGTTCTTCAGGGCCACATGACCTAGAAAAAAAGGGAAATTTTCATTTTGTGATTTGGAACCTAATTTTAAGCATTTAAAGGGAAATTTTAACTTGTTTATTTTTCATCCCTCATTGTCCAAGCACAAAGTATTTGGAATAATGGTCAAATTTTCAGTTATACAAATATAAATCTAGTCTAATATTTTAAAGTTCCTTTTATGGCTATTTCTCTATCTGTGTTGCATGAGTACTTCATTCTGAAGTCAACGGGAAGACTTCCAACCCATTCCTGATGCTCATGTCAATGCATTTCCTCCTTTACAAACCATAACTATGGATGTGGAGGTTTCCAGTGCAATCATGGAAGTTGTTGAGTTGTGCTAGTGTGGGGTTGCAACATAACAAGTAAAGTTTATCGCTTGATACTTCATTAAACAATCCCTTATTTGTTTGTACCAATAAAGCTTTTTGTTGCTATTAACTCTTGAATGGATTTTAAATCGCTCGATATTGATGTAATATCCAAGGTGCAAGTCGAATGAGCATTAGGTGGGAGATCCACCAATATATGGAGTGATATTTTGTTGACTTCCAAACCTTCAAGTTTTTTTTTAAATCTGTAACACAATGTCAACTTCTTCTGATTCAATAAGTATATATACTCTGAATCACATGAACCCACACTCTTGGATGCCTTTAGCACTGTAGTGAATTGAATAAAAGAGTAAATAAATGTACTTGCAAACGAAAGTAGAGAATCTCCAAGAAGTAATAAATTTTAATGAATATTTAGTCGATTATGGTTATTCATTGCTGTTGCATCTTGTTTTATTATTATTAATTTTTTCACTTCCCCTTTTGGTTTTTTGCCTTTACTTAAGAAGTGTAAGAATTTTGTTTCTTGCACTT